>JALXJV020000027.1:873821-902904 GCA_024633595.2 Lepomis macrochirus | reverse complement strand
TGTATGATCAGGGCAGCACCCTGAATTGATCTGTTGTGGTTTGGGGCCCCTAGGGGCCTCCTGAAAAAAAGTTACCTGGGGAAGGAGCTAGAAGGTTGAAATTTCAGATTCTTGATTCAGCTGTCTGTCTGAGTGTTCTGTGCGAGTTTGAAGCCGTTTGGAGTTCGACTCAGTCATTCACACTTTAATGCCTCTAACACACAGAAACTGCGTGTTTGAGCCTTGAAACGCTGATCAGACAGCCTTCACCGACCTGTTGACCCAGGAGACCAGCTTTATCCACAATGGGGTCTCACTTTGCACCACATCACAGCCAGAAAGACAGTTCCAGACGTTTTATCTGCTTTTTAAAGCCTAAGTGAGTGTGTGTAGTGTCAGTCGGTGGTCTTATGACACAACAGCCACCTGATGAGTTCTGAATGGAGTTTCTGCACTAAAATGTAACTGTATGATCAGGGTGGCACCCTGAATTGATCTGTTGTGGTTTGGGGCCCCTAGGGGCCTCCTGAAAAAAAGTTACCTGGGGAAGGAGCTAGAAGGTTGAAATTTCAGATTCTTGATTCAACTGTCTGTCTGAGTGTTCTGTGCGAGTTTGAAGCCATTTGGAGCTCGACTCAGCAATTTCACACCGTGATGCCTCTGACATGCAGAAACAGCCGTCTGAAGCCTCTGTGTGCGTTTGAAGCCGTTTGCAAGCTCAACTCAGTCAACACTGTACACTGTAAGGCCTCAAACACGCGAAACTGTGTGTTTGAGCCTGCAAAAGCTGATCAGACAGCTTCCACTGAACATGTTGAACCAGGAGACCAGCTTTATCCACAATGGGGTCTCACTTTGCACCACATCACAGCCAGAAAGACAGTTCCAGACGTTTTATCTGCTTTTAAAGCCTAAGTGAGTGTGTGTAGTGTCAGTCGGTGGTCTTATGACACAACAGCCACCTGATGAGTTCTGAATGGAGTTTCTGCACTAAAATGTAACTGTATGATCAGGGCAGCACCCTGAATTGATCTGTTGTGGTTTGGGGCCCCTAGGGGCCTCCTGAAAAAAAGTTACCTGGGGAAGGAGCTAGAAGGTTGAAATTTCAGATTCTTAATTCATCTGTCTGTCTGAGTGTTCTGTGCGAGTTTGAAGCCGTTTGGAGTTCGACTCAGTCATTCACACTTTAATGCCTCTAACACACAGAAACTGCGTGTTTGAGCCTTGAAACGCTGATCAGACAGCCTTCACCGACCTGTTGACCCAGGAGACCAGCTTTATCCACAATGGGGTCTCACTTTGCACCACATCACAGCCAGAAAGACAGTTCCAGACGTTTTATCTGCTTTTTAAAGCCTAAGTGAGTGTGTGTAGTGTCAGTCGGTGGTCTTATGACACAACAGCCACCTGATGAGTTCTGAATGGAGTTTCTGCACTAAAATGTAACTGTATGATCAGGGCAGCACCCTGAATTGATCTGTTGTGGTTTGGGGCCCCTAGGGGCCTCCTGAAAAAAGTTACCTGGGGAAGGAGCTAGAAGGTTGAAATTTCAGATTCTTAATTCATCTGTCTGTCTGAGTGTTCTGTGCGAGTTTGAAGCCGTTTGGAGTTCGACTCAGTCATTCACACTTTAATGCCTCTAACACACAGAAACTGCGTGTTTGAGCCTTGAAACGCTGATCAGACAGCCTTCACCGACCTGTTGACCCAGGAGACTAGCTTTATCCACAATGGGGTCTCACTTTGCACCACATCACAGCCAGAAAGACAGTTCCAGACGTTTTATCTGCTTTTTTAAAGCCTAAGTGAGTGTGTGTAGTGTCAGTCGGTGGTCTTATGACACAACAGCCACCTGATGAGTTCTGAATGGAGTTTCTGCACTAAAATGTAACTGTATGATCAGGGCGGCACCCTGAATTGATCTGTTGTGGTTTGGGGCCCCTAGGGGCCTCCTGAAAAAAGTTACCTGGGGAAGGAGCTAGAAGGTTGAAATTTCAGATTCTTGATTCATCTGTCTGTCTGAGTGTTCTGTGCGAAGTTTGAAGCCGTTTGGAGTTCGACTCAGTCATTCACACTTTAATGCCTCTAACACACAGAAACTGCGTGTTTGAGCCTTGAAACGCTTATCTGACAGCCTTCACCGACCTGTTGACCCAGGAGACCAGCTTTATCTACATTGGGGTCTCACTTTGCACCACATCACAGCCAGAAAGACAGTTCCAGACGTTTTATCTGCTTTTAAAGCCTAAGTGAGTGTGTGTAGTGTCAGTCGGTGGTCTTATGACACAACAGCCACCTGATGAGTTCTGAATGGAGTTTCTGCACTAAAATGTAACTGTATGATCAGGGCGGCACCCTGAATTGATCTGTTGTGGTTTGGGGCCCCTAGGGGCCTCCTGAAAAAAGTTACCTGGGGAAGGAGCTAGAAGGTTGAAATTTCAGATTCTTAATTCATCTGTCTGTCTGAGTGTTCTGTGTGAGTTTGAAGCCGTTTGGAGCTCGACTCAGCAATTTCACACCGTGATGCCTCTGACATGCAGAAACAGCCGTCTGAAGCCTCTGTGTGCGTTTTAAGCCGTTTGCAAGCTCAACTCAGTCAACTTACACTGTAAGGCCTTAAACACGCGGAAACTGTGTGTTTGAGCCTGCAAAGGCTGATCAGACAGCTTCCACTGAACATGTTGACCCAGGAGACCAGCTTTATCCACAATGGGGTCTCACTTTGCACCACATCACAGCCAGAAAGACAGTTCCAGACGTTTTCTCTGCTTTTTAAAGCCTAAGTGAGTGTGTGTAGTGTCAGTCGGTGGTCTTATGACACAACAGCCACCTGATGAGTTCTGAATGGAGTTTCTGCACTAAAATGTAACTGTATGATCAGGGTGGCACCCTGAATTGATCTGTTGTGGTTTGGGGCCCCTAGGGGCCTCCTGAAAAAAAGTTACCTGGGGAAGGAGCTAGAAGGTTGAAATTTCAGATTCTTGATTCAGCTGTCTGTCTGAGTGTTCTGTGCGAGTTTGAAGCCGTTTGGAGCTCGACTCAGCAATTTCACACCGTGATGCCTCTGACATGCAGAAACAGCCGTCTGAAGCCTCTGTGTGCGTTTGAAGCCGTTTGCAAGCTCAACTCAGTCAACTTACACTGTAAGGCCTCAAACACACGGAAACTGTGTGTTTGAGCCTGCAAAGGCTGATCAGACAGCTTCCACTGAACATGTTGACCCAGGAGACCAGCTTTATCCACAATGGGGTCTCACTTTGCACCACATCACAGCCAGAAAGACAGTTCCAGACGTTTTCTCTGCTTTTTAAAGCCTAAGTGAGTGTGTGTAGTGTCAGTCGGTGGTCTTATGACACAACAGCCACCTGATGAGTTCTGAATGGAGTTTCTGCACTAAAATGTAACTGTATGATCAGGGTGGCACCCTGAATTGATCTGTTGTGGTTTGGGGCCCCTAGGGGCCTCCTGAAAAAAGTTACCTGGGGAAGGAGCTAGAAGGTTGAAATTTCAGATTCTTGATTCAGCTGTCTGTCTGAGTGTTCTGTGCGAGTTTGAAGCCGTTTGGAGTTCGACTCAGTCATTCACACTTTAATGCCTCTAACACACAGAAACTGCGTGTTTGAGCCTTGAAACGCTGATCAGACAGCCTTCACCGACCTGTTGACCCAGGAGACTAGCTTTATCCACAATGGGGTCTCACTTTACACCACATCACAGCCAGAAAGACAGTTCCAGACGTTTTATCTGCTTTTAAAGCCTAAGTGAGTGTGTGTAGTGTCAGTCGGTGGTCTTATGACACAACAGCCACCTGATGAGTTCTGAATGGAGTTTCTGCACTAAAATGTAACTGTATGATCAGGGCAGCACCCTGAATTGATCTGTTGTGGTTTGGGGCCCCTAGGGGCCTCATGAAAAAAGTTACCTGGGGAAGGAGCTAGAAGGTTGAAATTTCAGATTCTTGATTCAGCTGTCTGTCTGAGTGTTCTGTGTGCGTTTGAAGCCGTTTGGAGTTCGACTCAGTCATTCACACTTTAATGCCTCTAACACAGAGAAACTGCGTGTTTGAGCCTTGAAACGCTGATCAGACAGCCTTCACCGACCTGTTGACCCAGGAGACCAGCTTTATCCACAATGGGGTCTCACTTTGCACCACATCACAGCCAGAAAGACAGTTCCAGACGTTTTATCTGCTTTTTAAAGCCTAAGTGAGTGTGTGTAGTGTCAGTCGGTGGTCTTATGACACAACAGCCACCTGATGAGTTCTGAATGGAGTTTCTGCACTAAAATGTAACTGTATGATCAGGGCGGCACCCTGAATTGATCTGTTGTGGTTTGGGGCCCCTAGGGGCCTCCTGAAAAAAAGTTACCTGGGGAAGGAGCTAGAAGGTTGAAATTTCAGATTCTTGATTCAACTGTCTGTCTGAGTGTTCTGTGCGAGTTTGAAGCCATTTGGAGCTCGACTCAGCAATTTCACACCGTGATGCCTCTGACATGCAGAAACAGCCGTCTGAAGCCTCTGTGTGCGTTTGAAGCCGTTTGCAAGCTCAACTCAGTCAACACTGTACACTGTAAGGCCTCAAACAGCGGAAACTGTGTGTTTGAGCCTGCAAAGGCTGATCAGACAGCTTCCACTGAACATGTTGAACCAGGAGACCAGCTTTATCCACAATGGGGTCTCACTTTGCACCACATCACAGCCAGAAAGACAGTTCCAAACGTTTTATCTGCTTTTAAAGCCTAAGTGAGTGTGTGTGGTGTCAGTCGGTGGTCTTATGACACAACAGCCACCTGATGAGTTCTGAATGGAGTTTCTGCACTAAAATGTAACTGTATGATCAGGGCGGCACCCTGAATTGATCTGTTGTGGTTTGGGGCCCCTAGGGGCCTCCTGAAAAAAGTTACCTGGGGAAGGAGCTAGAAGGTTGAAATTTCAGATTCTTAATTCATCTGTCTGTCTGAGTGTTCTGTGCGAGTTTGAAGCCGTTTGGAGTTTGACTCAGTCATTTACACTTTAATGCCTCTAACACACAGAAACTGCGTGTTTGAGCCTTGAAACGCTGATCAGACAGCCTTCACCGACCTGTTGACCCAGGAGACTAGCTTTATCCACAATGGGGTCTCACTTTGCACCACATCACAGCCAGAAAGACAGTTCCAGACGTTTTATCTGCTTTTTAAAGCCTAAGTGAGTGTGTGTAGTGTCAGTCGGTGGTCTTATGACACAACAGCCACCTGATGAGTTCTGAATGGAGTTTCTGCACTAAAATGTAACTGTATGATCAGGGCGGCACCCTGAATTGATCTGTTGTGGTTTGGGGCCCCTAGGGGCCTCCTGAAAAAAGTTACCTGGAGAAGGAGCTAGAAGGTTGAAATTTCAGATTCTTAATTCATCTGTCTGTCTGAGTGTTCTGTGTGAGTTTGAAGCCGTTTGGAGCTCGACTCAGCAATTTCACACCGTGATGCCTCTGACATGCAGAAACAGCCGTCTGAAGCCTCTGTGTGCGTTTGAAGCCGTTTGCAAGCTCAACTCAGTCAACTTACACTGTAAGGCCTCAAACACGCGGAAACTGTGTGTTTGAGCCTGCAAAGCTGATCAGACAGCTTCCACTGAACATGTTGAACCAGGAGACCAGCTTTATCCACAATGGGGTCTCACTTTGCACCACATCACAGCCAGAAAGACAGTTCCAGACGTTTTATCTGCTTTTAAAGCCTAAGTGAGTGTGTGTAGTGTCAGTCGGTGGTCTTATGACACAACAGCCACCTGATGAGTTCTGAATGGAGTTTCTGCACTAAAATGTAACTGTATGATCAGGGTGGCACCCTGAATTGATCTGTTGTGGTTTGGGGCCCCTAGGGGCCTCCTGAAAAAAAGTTGCCTGGGGAAGGAGCTAGAAGGTTGAAATTTCAGATTCTTGATTCATCTGTCTGTCTGAGTGTTCTGTGCGAGTTTGAAGCCGTTTGGAGTTCGACTCAGTCATTCACACTTTAATGCCTCTAACACACAGAAACTGCGTGTTTGAGCCTTGAAAGCGCTTATCTGACAGCCTTCACCGACCTGTTGACCCAGGAGACCAGCTTTATCTACATTGGGGTCTCACTTTGCACCACATCACAGCCAGAAAGACAGTTCCACACGTTTTATCTGCTTTTAAAGCCTAAGTGAGTGTGTGTAGTGTCAGTCGGTGGTCTTATGACACAACAGCCACCTGATGAGTTCTGAATGGAGTTTCTGCACTAAAATGTAACTGTATGATCAGGGCGACACCCTGAATTGATCTGTTGTGGTTTGGGGCCCCTAGGGGCCTCCTGAAAAAAAGTTACCTGGGGAAGGAGCTAGAAGGTTGAAATTTCAGATTCTTAATTCATCTGTCTGTCTGAGTGTTCTGTGTGAGTTTGAAGCCGTTTGGAGCTCGACTCAGCAATTTCACACCGTGATGCCTCTGACATGCAGAAACAGCCGTCTGAAGCCTCTGTGTGCGTTTTAAGCCGTTTGCAAGCTCAACTCAGTCAACTTACACTGTAAGGCTTTAAACACGCGGAAACTGTGTGTTTGAGCCTGCAAAGGCTGATCAGACAGCTTCCACTGAACATGTTGACCCAGGAGACCAGCTTTATCCACAATGGGGTCTCACTTTGCACCACATCACAGCCAGAAAGACAGTTCCAGACGTTTTCTCTGCTTTTTAAAGCCTAAGTGAGTGTGTGTAGTGTCAGTCGGTGGTCTTATGACACAACAGCCACCTGATGAGTTCTGAATGGAGTTTCTGCACTAAAATGTAACTGTATGATCAGGGTGGCACCCTGAATTGATCTGTTGTGGTTTGGGGCCCCTAGGGGCCTCCTGAAAAAAAGTTACCTGGGGAAGGAGCTAGAAGGTTGAAATTTCAGATTCTTGATTCAGCTGTCTGTCTGAGTGTTCTGTGCTGAGTTTGAAGCCGTTTGGAGCTCGACTCAGCAATTTCACACCGTGATGCCTCTGACATGCAGAAACAGCCGTCTGAAGCCTCTGTGTGCGTTTGAAGCCGTTTGCAAGCTCAACTCAGTCAACTTACACTGTAAGGCCTCAAACACGCGGAAACTGTGTGTTTGAGCCTGCAAAGACTGATCAGACAGCTTCCACTGAACATGTTGACCCAGGAGACCAGCTTTATCCACAATGGGGTCTCACTTTGCACCACATCACAGCCAGAAAGACAGTTCCAGACGTTTTCTCTGCTTTTTTAAAGCCTAAGTGAGTGTGTGTAGTGTCAGTCGGTGGTCTTATGACACAACAGCCACCTGATGAGTTCTGAATGGAGTTTCTGCACTAAAATGTAACTGTATGATCAGGGTGGCACCCTGAATTGATCTGTTGTGGTTTGGGGCCCCTAGGGGCCTCCTGAAAAAAGTTACCTGGGGAAGGAGCTAGAAGGTTGAAATTTCAGATTCTTGATTCAGCTGTCTGTCTGAGTGTTCTGTGCGAGTTTGAAGCCGTTTGGAGTTCGACTCAGTCATTCACACTTTAATGCCTCTAACACACAGAAACTGCGTGTTTGAGCCTTGAAACGCTGATCAGACAGCCTTCACCGACCTGTTGACCCAGGAGACTAGCTTTATCCACAATGGGGTCTCACTTTACACCACATCACAGCCAGAAAGACAGTTCCAGACGTTTTATCTGCTTTTTAAAGCCTAAGTGAGTGTGTGTAGTGTCAGTCGGTGGTCTTATGACACAACAGCCACCTGATGAGTTCTGAATGGAGTTTCTGCACTAAAATGTAACTGTATGATCAGGGCAGCACCCTGAATTGATCTGTTGTGGTTTGGGGCCCCTAGGGGCCTCATGAAAAAAGTTACCTGGGGAAGGAGCTAGAAGGTTGAAATTTCAGATTCTTGATTCAGCTGTCTGTCTGAGTGTTCTGTGTGTGTTTGAAGCCGTTTGGAGTTCGACTCAGTCATTCACACTTTAATGCCTCTAACACAGAGAAACTGCGTGTTTGAGCCTTGAAACGCTGATCAGACAGCCTTCACCGACCTGTTGACCCAGGAGACCAGCTTTATCCACAATGGGGTCTCACTTTGCACCACATCACAGCCAGAAAGACAGTTCCAGACGTTTTATCTGCTTTTAAAGCCTAAGTGAGTGTGTGTAGTGTCAGTCGGTGGTCTTATGACACAACAGCCACCTGATGAGTTCTGAATGGAGTTTCTGCACTAAAATGTAACTGTATGATCAGGGCGGCACCCTGAATTGATCTGTTGTGGTTTGGGGCCCCTAGGGGCCTCCTGAAAAAAGTTACCTGGGGAAGGAGCTAGAAGGTTGAAATTTCAGATTCTTGATTCAACTGTCTGTCTGAGTGTTCTGTGCGAGTTTGAAGCCATTTGGAGCTCGACTCAGCAATTTCACACCGTGATGCCTCTGACATGCAGAAACAGCCGTCTGAAGCCTCTGTGTGCGTTTGAAGCCGTTTGCAAGCTCAACTCAGTCAACACTGTACACTGTAAGGCCTCAAACAGCGGAAACTGTGTGTTTGAGCCTGCAAAGGCTGATCAGACAGCTTCCACTGAACATGTTGAACCAGGAGACCAGCTTTATCCACAATGGGGTCTCACTTTGCACCACATCACAGCCAGAAAGACAGTTCCAAACGTTTTATCTGCTTTTTAAAGCCTAAGTGAGTGTGTGTGGTGTCAGTCGGTGGTCTTATGACACAACAGCCACCTGATGAGTTCTGAATGGAGTTTCTGCACTAAAATGTAACTGTATGATCAGGGCGGCACCCTGAATTGATCTGTTGTGGTTTGGGGCCCCTAGGGGCCTCCTGAAAAAAGTTACCTGGGGAAGGAGCTAGAAGGTTGAAATTTCAGATTCTTAATTCATCTGTCTGTCTGAGTGTTCTGTGCGAGTTTGAAGCCGTTTGGAGTTTGACTCAGTCATTTACACTTTAATGCCTCTAACACACAGAAACTGCGTGTTTGAGCCTTGAAACGCTGATCAGACAGCCTTCACCGACCTGTTGACCCAGGAGACTAGCTTTATCCACAATGGGGTCTCACTTTGCACCACATCACAGCCAGAAAGACAGTTCCAGACGTTTTATCTGCTTTTTAAAGCCTAAGTGAGTGTGTGTAGTGTCAGTCGGTGGTCTTATGACACAACAGCCACCTGATGAGTTCTGAATGGAGTTTCTGCACTAAAATGTAACTGTATGATCAGGGCGGCACCCTGAATTGATCTGTTGTGGTTTGGGGCCCCTAGGGGCCTCCTGAAAAAAAGTTACCTGGAGAAGGAGCTAGAAGGTTGAAATTTCAGATTCTTAATTCATCTGTCTGTCTGAGTGTTCTGTGTGAGTTTGAAGCCGTTTGGAGCTCGACTCAGCAATTTCACACCGTGATGCCTCTGACATGCAGAAACAGCCGTCTGAAGCCTCTGTGTGCGTTTGAAGCCGTTTGCAAGCTCAACTCAGTCAACTTACACTGTAAGGCCTCAAACAGCGGAAACTGTGTGTTTGAGCCTGCAAAAGCTGATCAGACAGCTTCCACTGAACATGTTGAACCAGGAGACCAGCTTTATCCACAATGGGGTCTCACTTTGCACCACATCACAGCCAGAAAGACAGTTCCAGACGTTTTATCTGCTTTTAAAGCCTAAGTGAGTGTGTTGTAGTGTCAGTCGGTGGTCTTATGACACAACAGCCACCTGATGAGTTCTGAATGGAGTTTCTGCACTAAAATGTAACTGTATGATCAGGGCGGCACCCTGAATTGATCTGTTGTGGTTTGGGGCCCCTAGGGGCCTCCTGAAAAAAGTTACCTGGGGAAGGAGCTAGAAGGTTGAAATTTCAGATTCTTAATTCATCTGTCTGTCTGAGTGTTCTGTGTGAGTTTGAAGCCGTTTGGAGCTCGACTCAGCAATTTCACACCGTGATGCCTCTGACATGCAGAAACAGCCGTCTGAAGCCTCTGTGTGCGTTTGAAGCCGTTTGCAAGCTCAACTCAGTCAACTTACACTGTAAGGCCTCAAACATGCGGAAACTGTGTGTTTGAGCCTGCAAAGGCTGATCAGACAGCTTCCACTGAACATGTTGACCCAGGAGACCAGCTTTATCCACAATGGGGTCTCACTTTGCACCACATCACAGCCAGAAAGACAGTTCCAGACGTTTTCTCTGCTTTTTAAAGCCTAAGTGAGTGTGTGTAGTGTCAGTCGGTGGTCTTATGACACAACAGCCACCTGATGAGTTCTGAATGGAGTTTCTGCACTAAAATGTAACTGTATGATCAGGGTGGCACCCTGAATTGATCTGTTGTGGTTTGGGGCCCCTAGGGCACTCCTGAAAAAAGTTACCTGGGGAAGGAGCTAGAAGGTTGAAATTTCAGATTCTTGATTCAGCTGTCTGTCTGAGTGTTCTGTGCGAGTTTGAAGCCGTTTGGAGTTCGACTCAGTCATTCACACTTTAATGCCTCTAACACACAGAAACTGCGTGTTTGAGCCTTGAAACGCTGATCAGACAGCCTTCACCGACCTGTTGACCCAGGAGACCAGCTTTATCCACAATGGGGTCTCACTTTGCACCACATCACAGCCAGAAAGACAGTTCCAGACGTTTTATCTGCTTTTTAAAGCCTAAGTGAGTGTGTGTAGTGTCAGTCGGTGGTCTTATGACACAACAGCCACCTGATGAGTTCTGAATGGAGTTTCTGCACTAAAATGTAACTGTATGATCAGGGTGGCACCCTGAATTGATCTGTTGTGGTTTGGGGCCCCTAGGGGCCTCCTGAAAAAAGTTGCCTGGGGAAGGAGCTAGAAGGTTGAAATTTCAGATTCTTAATTCATCTGTCTGTCTGAGTGTTCTGTGTGAGTTTGAAGCCGTTTGGAGCTCGACTCAGCAATTTCACACCGTGATGCCTCTGACATGCAGAAACAGCCGTCTGAAGCCTCTATGTGCGTTTTAAGCCGTTTGCAAGCTCAACTCAGTCAACTTACACTGTAAGGCCTCAAACACGCGGAAACTGTGTGTTTGAGCCTGCAAAGGCTGATCAGACAGCTTCCACTGAACATGTTGACCCAGGAGACCAGCTTTATCCACAATGGGGTCTCACTTTGCACCACATCACAGCCAGAAAGACAGTTCCAGACGTTTTCTCTGCTTTTTAAAGCCTAAGTGAGTGAAGGAATTCATTGGTCCTGAGGACTGCCCACCTGTCCTCTGCCCGACTACCAGCTTGACCAGACCAAAGAAGAGGAGCTAAGTGTGTTTTATTCACTGATTCAGCAGCTGTTAGCGGGTCTTCTGACTTGATTTTAGAGCAGCCTTTATCGCCTCATTTCAGCTTTCTTTGGCTTCTCCGGCAACTTTTGGTGTTCTCTGTTTCTTTTATCCCCTCTACGTTGCGGTTCCTCCACCGTGCCGGCTACGGAGGCACCACAGTGTCCCATTTACATTTAAAGAGAGAGGTGGGAAGTCCCAACTGCCGGGCCGCACCCACTCCCCCGTCCCCACGTTCTGGGGGGCTCTATCCGATGGGATTGCGGGGAAGTGAAGGCCTGGGGCTCTTGGACCCAGGCTACCGAAATACCCGGGCTCTCGGTGACGGCGGAGAAGGGGAGGAGGCAGAGCACATTCAGCGGCCCTGCCGGGTCCCACATGTCCTCTCGTGGCCTTCCGATCAAAAGTGAAGCGTCGCTGCCTTCTGGGGGGCTTCAGCTGGCGCCAGCGGCCGCCCCTCGACTGACAGGGGAGGAGGCTCTGCGTTTGCCTCAGTATTTTGGCTTTACACAAGGCAAGGGAAGGGTGCACCGCTCCGGAGGCACTGCAATACCGGTCGACGTCGTGGAGCGAGCGGAGCAAGCCCCTCTTTTCAGCTCCCGCTGCTAAAATCTATTTAATACGCTGTCCCCTTATAGGGGACATATCAGATATTAAACTGATAAGAACAGATACTACACTTGATCTTAGCCAAAAGGCCGAGAAGCGATAACCCCAAGTGCCTGCTTCCAGCCCACCTCCGGAGCAGCTCTCCCGCTGCCGTGGTGCAGCCGTTTCAGCTGCGCATAACGGCGGCTGTGTCTCAGCACCTCCTCCCGAGCGCTCCTCGTCGCACCGCTCAACCTCGCCGAGGACGGCGCTCCAGCCTCTTCTCCGTTTTTCTTTTCACAAACACACGAGGCTCGGCCAAACGGCAGAGCCCGCCAAAAAGTAGTTTTAACTCATTGGCGTTCCTCTCCACGGAAGTCTTTAGTAAAGGCGAAAGACTTATGCGTTATGAAGAGAAACCGAGTAAGCAGAGGGGCCCGCCTGAGAGCAGCCGACCAGGCTAGTCGGCCCAGGCGCTACCCTCACGGTGAGCCTCACTCGGCCGCCCGAGTCCCCACTACCAGGCCACACCCATTCCCCTACCCCTCCCCACGTCATGGCGGGCTCTATCCAATCGGACTGCGGAGAAACGGAGGCCTGGCTTCTGGACACGGGCTCCCTTAGCCCGTCGATGGCGGGTGAGAGAAAGGGAGGGAAATGTGGCGATCAGCTCTCGGCCTTTTGGCTAAGACTGCGATGGCCTCCTGTTTCTGGTTAAAACTTGTTCGGCGGTTCGGGGCTTAGTTTTGTGTCACCGGCCTTTTTTGGGAGGAGACTGGCCTCATTCCTTGCCATCGAAAGTTCAACTTTGCTGTAGCCGAAAAGCGTTCACAACAAGGAATTCATTGGTCCTGAGGACTGCCCACCTGTCCTCTGCCCGACTACCAGCTTGACCAGACCAAAGAAGAGGAGCTAAGTGTGTTTTATTCACTGATTCAGCAGCTGTTAGCGGGTCTTCTGACTTGATTTTAGAGCAGCCTTTATCGCCTCATTTCAGCTTTCTTTGGCTTCTCCGGCAACTTTTGGTGTTCTCTGTTTCTTTTATCCCTCTACGTTGCGGTTCCTCCACCGTGCGGCTACGGAGGCACCACAGTGTCCCATTTACATTTAAAGAGAGGTGGGAAGTCCCAACTGCGGGCGCACCCACTCCCCGTCCCCACGTTCTGGGGGGCTCTATCCGATGGGATTGCGGGAAGTGAAGGCCTGGGGCTCGTGGACCCAGGCTACCGAAATACCGGGCCTCGGTGACGAGCGGAGAAGGGGAGGAAGCGCAGAGCACATTCAAGCGGCCCTGCCGGATCCACATGTCCTCTCGTGGCCTTCCGATCAAAAGTGAAAGCGTCGCTGCCTTCTGGGGGCTTCAGCTGGCGCCAGCGGCCGCCCCTCAACCGACATGGGGAGGAGGCTCTGCGTTTGCCTCAGTATTTTGGCTTTACACAAGGCAAGGGAAGGGTGCACCGCTCCGGAGGCACTGCAATACCGAGTCGATGCGTGGAAGCGAGCGGAGCAAGCCCTCCTTTCAGCTCCAGCTGCTAAAAATCCATTTAATACGCTGTCCCCTTATAGGGGACATATCAGATATTAAACTGATAAGAACAGATACTACACTTGATCTTAGCCAAAAGGCCGAGAAGCGATAACCCCAAGTGCCTGCTTCCAGCGCCCACCTCCCGGAGCAGCTCTCCCGCTGCCGTGGTGCAGCCGTTTCAGCTGCGCATAACGCCGGCTGTGTCTCAGCACCTCCTCCCGAACGCTCCTCGTCGCACCGCTCAACCTCGCCGAGGGCGGCTCCAGCTTCTTTTCCGTTTTCTTTTCACAAACACACGAGGCTCGGCCAAACGGCAGAGCCCGCCAAAAAGTAGTTTTAACTCATTGGCGTTCCTCTCCACGGAAGTCTTTAGTAAAAGGCGAAAGACTTGTACGTTATGAAGAGAAACCCGAGTAAGCAGAGGGGCCCCGCCTGGAGAGCAGCCGACCAGGCTAGTCGGCCCAGGCGCTACCCTCACGGTGAGCCTCACTCGGCCGCCCGAGTCCCCACTACCAGGCCACACCCATTCCCCTACCCCTCCCCACGTCATGGCGGGCTCTATCCAATCGGACTGCGGAGAAACGGAGGCCTGGCTTCTGGACACGGGCTCCCTTAGCCCGTCGATGGCGGGTGAGAGAAAGGGAGGGAAATGTGGCCGATCGCTTCCGGCCTTTTGGCTAAGACTCGCGATGGCCTCCTGTTTCTGGTTAAAACTTGTTCGGCGGTTCGGGGCTTAGTTTTGTGTCACCGGCCTTTTGGGAGGAGACTGGCCTCATTCCTTGCCATCGAAAGTTCAACTTTGCTGTAGCCGAAAAGCGTTCACAACAAGGAATTCATTGGTCCTGAGGACTGCCCACCTGTCCTCTGCCCGACTACCAGCTTGACCAGACCAAAGAAGAGGAGCTAAGTGTGTTTTATTCACTGATTCAGCAGCTGTTAGCGGGTCTTCTGACTTGATTTTAGAGCAGCCTTTATCGCCTCATTTCAGCTTTCTTTGGCTTCTCCGGCAACTTTGGTGTTCTCTGTTTCTTTTATCCCTCTACGTTGCGGTTCCTCCACCGTGCCGGCTACGGAGGCACCACAGTGTCCCATTTACATTTAAAGAGAGGTGGGAAGTCCCAACTGCGGGCCGCACCCACTCCCCGTCCCCACGTTCTGGGGGCTCTATCCGATGGGATTGCGGGGAAGTGAAGGCCTGGGGCTCTTGGACCCAGGCTACCGAAATACCGGGCTCTCGGTGACGAGCGGAGAAGGGGAGGAGGCGCAGAGCACATTCAAGCGGCCCTGCCGGGTCCCACATGTCCTCTCGTGGCCTTCCGATCAAAAGTGAAAGCGTCGCTGCCTTCTGGGGGCTTCAGCTGGCGCCAGCGGCCGCCCCTCGACCGACAGGGGAGGAGGCTCTGCGTTTGCCTCAGTATTTTGGCTTTACACAAGGCAAGGGAAGGGTGCACCGCTCCGGAGGCACTGCAATACCGAGTCGATGCGTGGAGCTGAGCGGAGCAAGCCCCTCTTTCAGCTCCGCTGCTAAAAATCCATTTAATACGCTGTCCCCTTATAGGGGACATATCAGATATTAAACTGATAAGAACAGATACTACACTTGATCTTAGCCAAAAGGCCGAGAAGCGATAACCCCAAGTGCCTGCTTCCAGCGCCCACCTCCGGAGCAGCTCTCCGCTGCCGTGGTGCAGCCGTTTCAGCTGCGCATAGCGGCTGTGTCTCAGCACCTCCTCCAGCGCTCCTCGTCGCACAGCTCAACCTCGCCGAGGGCGGCGCTCCAGCTTCTTTTCCGTTTTCTTTTCACAAACACACGAGGCTCGGCCAAGCGGCAGAGCCCGCCAAAAGTAGTTTTAACTCATTGGCGTTCCTCTCCACGGAAGTCTTTAGTAAAGGCGAAAGACTTATGCGTTATGAAGAGAAACCGAGTAAGCAGAGGGGCCCCGCCTGGAGAGCAGCCGACCAGGCTAGTCGGCCCAGGCTACCCTCACGGTGAGCCTCACTTTCGGCCGCCGAGTCCCCACTACCAGGCCACACCCATTCCCCTACCCCTCCCACGTCATGGCGGGCTCTATCCAATCGGACTGCGGAGAAAGCGGAGGCCTGGCTTCTGGACCACGGGCTCCCTTAGCCCCGTCGATGGCGGGTGAGAGAAAGGGAGGGAAATGTGGCGATCAGCTCTCGGCCTTTTGGCTAAGACTGCGATGGCCTCCTGTTTCTGGTTAAAACTTGTTCGGCGGTTCGGGGCTTAGTTTTGTGTCACCGGCCTTTTTTGGGAGGAGACTGGCCTCATTCCTTGCCATCGAAAGTTCAACTTTGCTGTAGCCGAAAAGCGTTCACAACAAGGAATTCATTGGTCCTGAGGACTGCCCACCTGTCCTCTGCCCGACTACCAGCTTGACCAGACCAAAGAAGAGGAGCTAAGTGTGTTTTATTCACTGATTCAGCAGCTGTTAGCGGGTCTTCTGACTTGATTTTAGAGCAGCCTTTATCGCCTCATTTCAGCTTTCTTTGGCTTCTCCGGCAACTTTTGGTGTTCTCTGTTTCTTTTATCCCCTCTACGTTGCGGTTCCTCCACCGTGCGGCTACGGAGGCACCACAGTGTCCCATTTACATTTAAAGAGAGGTGGGAAGTCCCAACTGCCGGGCGCACCCACTCCCCGTCCCCACGTTCTGGGGGGCTCTATCCGATGGGATTGCGGGAAGTGAAGGCCTGGGGCTCTTGGACCCAGGCTACCGAAATACCGGGCTCTCGGTGACGGCGGGAGAAGGGAGGGGAGCGCAGAGCACATTCAGCGGCCCTGCCGGGCCCACATGTCCTCTCGTGGCCTTCCGATCAAAAGTGAAAACGTCGCTGCCTTCTGGGGGCTTCAGCTGGCGCCAGCGGCCGCCCTCGACCGACAGGGGAGGAGGCTCTGCGTTTGCCTCAGTATTTTGGCTTTACACAAGGCAAGGGAAGGGTGCACCGCTCCGGAGGCACTGCAATACCGGGTCGATGCGTGGAGCTGAGCGGAGCAAGCCCCTCTTTTCAGCTCCGCTGCTAAAAATCCATTTAATACGCTGTCCCCTTATAGGGGACATATCAGATATTAAACTGATAAGAACAGATACTACACTTGATCTTAGCCAAAGGCCGGCGATAACCCCAAGTGCCTGCTTCCAGCGCCCACCTCCGGAACAGCTCTCCGCTGCCGTGGTGCAGCCGTTTCAGCTGCGCATAACGGCGGCTGTGTCTCAGCACCTCCTCCCGGCTCCTCGTCGCACCGCTCAACCTCGCCGAGGGCGGCGCTCCAGCTTCTTTCCGTTTTCTTTTCACAAACACCACGAGGCTCGGCCAAGCGGCAGAGCCCGCCAAAAGTAGTTTTAACTCATTGGCGTTCCTCTCCACGGAAGTCTTTAGTAAAAGGCGAAAGACTTATGCGTTATGAAGAGAAACCGAGTAAGCAGAGGGGCCCGCCTGAAGAGCAGCCGACCAGGCTAGTCGGCCCAGGCGCTACCCTCACGGTGAGCCTCACTTTCGGCCGCCCGAGTCCCCACTACCAGGCCACACCCATTCCCCTACCCCTCCCACGTCATGGCGGGCTCTATCCAATCGGACTCGCGGAGAAGCGGAGGCCTGGCTTCTGGACACGGGCTCCCTTAGCCCGTCGATGGCGGGTGAGAGAAAGGAGGGAAATGTGGCGATCGCTTCTCGACCTTTTGGCTAAGACTGCGATGGCCTCCTGTTTCTGGTTAAAACTTGTTCGGCGGTTCGGGCTTAGTTTTGTGTCACCGGCCTTTTTTGGGAGGAGACTGGCCTCATTCCTTGCCATCGAAAGTTCAACTTTGCTGTAGCCGAAAAGCGTTCACAACAAGGAATTCATTGGTCCTGAGGACTGCCCACCTGTCCTCTGCCCGACTACCAGCTTGACCAGACCAAAGAAGAGGAGCTAAGTGTGTTTTATTCACTGATTCAGCAGCTGTTAGCGGGTCTTCTGACTTGATTTTAGAGCAGCCTTTATCGCCTCATTTCAGCTTTCTTTGGCTTCTCCGGCAACTTTTGGTGTTCTCTGTTTCTTTTATCCCCTCTACGTTGCGGTTCCTCCACCGTGCCGGCTACGGAGGCACCACAGTGTCCCATTTACATTTAAAGAGAGAGGTGGGAAGTCCCAACTGCCGGGCCGCACCCACTCCCCCGTCCCCACGTTCTGGGGGCTCTATCCGATGGGATTGCGGGGAAGTGAAGGCCTGGGGCTCTTGGACCCAGGCTACCGAAATACCCGGGCTCTCGGTGACGAGCGGGAGAAGGGGAGGCGCAGAGCACATTCAAGCGGCCCTGCCGAGTCCACATGTCCTCTCGTGGCCTTCCGATCAAAAGTGAAAACGTCGCTGCCTTCTGGGGGGCTTCAGCTGGCCGCCAGCGGCCGCCCCCCTCGACCGACAGGGGGAGGAGGCTCTGCGTTTGCCTCAGTATTTTGGCTTTACACAAGGCAAGGGAAGGGTGCACCGCTCCGGAGGCACTGCAATACCGAGTTACGATGCGTGGAGCTGAGCGGAGCAAGCCCCTCTTTTCAGCTCCGCTGCTAAAAATCCATTTAATACGCTGTCCCCTTATAGGGGACATATCAGATATTAAACTGATAAGAACAGATACTACACTTGATCTTAGCCAAAAGGCCGAGAAGCGATAACCCCAAGTGCCTGCTTCCAGCGCCCACCTCCCGAGCAGCTCTCCGCTGCCGTGGTGCAGCCGTTTCAGCTGCGCATAGCGGCGGCTGTGTCTCAGCACCTCCTCCCGAGCTCCTCGTCGCGCACGCTCAACCTCGCCGAGGGCGGCGCTCCAGCTTCTTTTCCGTTTTCTTTTCACAAACACCACGAGGCTCGGCCAAGCGGCAGAGCCCGCCAAAAGTAGTTTTAACTCATTGGCGTTCCTCTCCACGGAAGTCTTTAGTAAAGGCGAAAGACTTATGCGTTATGAAGAGAAACCCGAGTAAGCAGAGGGGCCCGCCTGAGAGCAGCCGACCAGGCTAGTCGACCCAGGCGCTACCCTCGCGGTGAGCCTCACTTCGACGCCCGAGTCCCCACTACCAGGCCACACCCATTCCCCTACCCCTCCCCACGTCATGGCGGGCTCTATCCAATCGGACTGCGGAGAAACGGAGGCCTGGCTTCTGGACACGGGCTCCCTTAGCCCGTCGATGGCGGGTGAGAGAAGGAGGGAAATGTGGCCGATCAGCTTCTCGGCCTTTTGGCTAAGACTGCGATGGCCTCCTGTTTCTGGTTAAAACTTGTTGGCGGTTCGGGGCTTAGTTTTGTGTCACCGGCCTTTTGGGAGGAGACTGGCCTCATTCCTTGCCATCGAAAGTTCAACTTTGCTGTAGCGAAGCGTTCACAACAAGGAATTCATTGGTCCTGAGGACTGCCCACCTGTCCTCTGCCCGACTACCAGCTTGACCAGACCAAAGAAGAGGAGCTAAGTGTGTTTTATTCACTGATTCAGCAGCTGTTAGCGGGTCTTCTGACTTGATTTTAGAGCAGCCTTTATCGCCTCATTTCAGCTTTCTTTGGCTTCTCCGGCAACTTTTGGTGTTCTCTGTTTCTTTTATCCCCTCTACGTTGCGGTTCCTCCACCGTGCCGGCTACGGAGGCACCACAGTGTCCCATTTACATTTAAAGAGAGGTGGGAAGTCCCAACTGCGGGCGCACCCACTCCCCGTCCCCACGTTCTGGGGGGCTCTATCCGATGGGATTGCGGGGAAGTGAAGGCCTGGGGCTCTTGGACCCAGGCTACCGAAATACCGGGCTCTCGGTGGCGGCGGAGAAGGGGAGGGGAGACGCAGAGCACATTCAAGGGCCCTGCCGGGCCCACATGTCCTCTCGTGGCCTTCCGATCAAAAGTGAAAACGTCGCTGCCTTCTGGGGGGCTTCAGCTGGCCGCCAGCGGCCGCCCCCCTCGACCGACAGGGGGAGGAGGCTCTGCGTTTGCCTCAGTATTTTGGCTTTACACAAGGCAAGGGAAGGGTGCACCGCTCCCGGAGGCACTGCAATACCGGGTCGATGCGTGGAGCGAACGGAGCAAGCCCCTCTTTTCAGCTCCCGCTGCTAAAAATCCATTTAATACGCTGTCCCCTTATAGGGGACATATCAAAATATTAAACTGATAAGAACAGATACTACACTTGATCTTAGCCAAAAGGCCGGCGATAACCCCAAGTGCCTGCTTCCAGCGCCCACCTCCCGGAGCAGCTCTCCCGCTGCCGTGGTGCAGCCGTTTCAGCTGCGCATAACGGCGGCTGTGTCTCAGCACCTCCTCCCGAGCGCTCCTCGTCGCACCGCTCAACCTCGCCGAGGGCGGCGCTCCAGCTTCTTTCCGTTTTCTTTTCACAAACACACGAGGCTCGGCCAAGCGGCAGAGCCCGCCAAAAGTAGTTTTAACTCATTGGCGTTCCTCTCCACGGAAGTCTTTAGTAAAGGCGAAAGACTTATGCGTTATGAAGAGAAACCCGAGTAAGCAGAGGGCCCGCCTGGAGAGCAGCCGACCAGGCTAGTCGGCCCAGGCGCTACCCTCACGGTGAGCCTCACTTTCGGCCGCCGAGTCCCCACTACCAGGCCACACCCATTCCCCTACCCCTCCCACGTCATGGCGGGCTCTATCCAATCGGACTGCGGAGAAAGCGGAGGCCTGGCTTCTGGACCACGGGCTCCCTTAGCCCGTCGATGGCGGGTGAGAGAAAGGAGGAAATGTGGCGATAAGCTCTCGACCTTTTGGCTAAGACTGCGATGGCCTCCTGTTTCTGGTTAAAACTTGTTCGGCGGTTCGGGGCTTAGTTTTGTGTCACCGGCCTTTTGGGAGGAGACTGGCCTCATTCCTTGCCATCGAAAGTTCAACTTTGCTGTAGCGAGCGTTCACAACAAGGAATTCATTGGTCCTGAGGACTGCCCACCTGTCCTCTGCCCGACTACCAGCTTGACCAGACCAAAGAAGAGGAGCTAAGTGTGTTTTATTCACTGATTCAGCAGCTGTTAGCGGGTCTTCTGACTTGATTTTAGAGCAGCCTTTATCGCCTCATTTCAGCTTTCTTTGGCTTCTCCGGCAACTTTTGGTGTTCTCTGTTTCTTTTATCCCCTCTACGTTGCGGTTCCTCCACCGTGCGGCTACGGAGGCACCACAGTGTCCCATTTACATTTAAAGAGAGGTGGGAAGTCCCAACTGCCGGGCGCACCCACTCCCCGTCCCCGTTCTGGGGGGCTCTATCCGATGGGATTGCGGGAAGTGAAGGCCTGGGGCTCTTGGACCCAGGCTACCCGAAATACCGGGCTCTCGGTGGCGGCGGAGAAGGGGAGGCGCAGAGCACATTCAAGCGGCCCTGCCGGATCCACATGTCCTCGTGGCCTTCCGATCAAAAGTGAAAGCGTCGCTGCCTTCTGGGGGGCTTCAGCTGGCGCCAGCGGCCGCCCCTCGACCGACAGGGGAGGAGGCTCTGCGTTTGCCTCAGTATTTTGGCTTTACACAAGGCAAGGGAAGGGTGCACCGCTCCGGAGGCACTGCAATACCGGATCGATCGCGTGGAGCGAGCGGAGCAAGCCCCTCTTTTCAGCTCCGCTGCTAAAATCCATTTAATACGCTGTCCCCTTATAGGGGACATATCAGATATTAAACTGATAAGAACAGATACTACACTTGATCTTAGCCAAAAGGCCGGCGATAACCCCAAGTGCCTGCTTCCAGCCCACCTCCGAACAGCTCTCCCGCTGCCGTGGTGCAGCCGTTTCAGCTGCGCATAGCGGCGACTGTGTCTCAGCACCTCCTCCCGGCTCCTCGTCGCGCAGCTCAACCTCGCCGAGGGCGGGCTCCAGCTTCTTTTCCGTTTTCTTTTCACAAACACACGAGGCTCGGCCAAGCGGCAGAGCCCGCCAAAAGTAGTTTTAACTCATTGGCGTTCCTCTCCACGGAAGTCTTTAGTAAAGGCGAAAGACTTATGCGTTATGAAGAGAAACCGAGTAAGCAGAGGGGCCCGCCTGAGAGCAGCCGACCAGGCTAGTCGGCCCAGGCGCTACCCTCGCGGTGAGCCTCACTTTCGGCCGCCCGAGTCCCCACTACCAGGCCACACCCATTCCCCTACCCCTCCCACGTCATGGCGGGCTCTATCCAATCGGACTGCGGAGAAGCGGAGGCCTGGCTTCTGGACACGGGCTCCCTTAGCCCGTCGATGGCGGGTGAGAAAGGAGGGAAATGTGGCCGATCGCTTCTCGGCCTTTGGCTAAGACTCGCGATGGCCTCCTGTTTCTGGTTAAAACTTGTTGGCGGTTCGGGGCTTAGTTTTGTGTCACCGGCCTTTTGGGAGGAGACTGGCCTCATTCCTTGCCATCGAAAGTTCAACTTTGCTGTAGCCAGGCGTTCACAACAAGGAATTCATTGGTCCTGAGGACTGCCCACCTGTCCTCTGCCCGACTACCAGCTTGACCAGACCAAAGAAGAGGAGCTAAGTGTGTTTTATTCACTGATTCAGCAGCTGTTAGCGGGTCTTCTGACTTGATTTTAGAGCAGCCTTTATCGCCTCATTTCAGCTTTCTTTGGCTTCTCCGGCAACTTTTGGTGTTCTCTGTTTCTTTTATCCCCTCTACGTTGCGGTTCCTCCACCGTGCGGCTCACGGAGGCACCACAGTGTCCCATTTACATTTAAAGAGAGGTGGGAAGTCCCAACTGCCGGGCGCACCCACTCCCCGTCCCACGTTCTGGGGGCTCTATCCGATGGGATTGCGGGAAGTGAAGGCCTGGGGCTCTTGGACCCAGGCTACCGAAATACCGGGCTCGGTGGCGGCGGAGAAGGGAGGAGGCGCAGAGCACATTCAAGCGGCCCTGCCGGTCCACATGTCCTCGTGGCCTTCCGATCAAAAGTGAAAACGTCGCTGCCTTCTGGGGGGCTTCAGCTGGCCGCCAGCGGCCGCCCCCCTCGACCGACAGGGGGAGGAGGCTCTGCGTTTGCCTCAGTATTTTGGCTTTACACAAGGCAAGGGAAGGGTGCACCGCTCCCGGAGGCACTGCAATACCGAGTCGATGCGTGGAGCGAGCGGAGCAAGCCCCTCTTTTCAGCTCCGCTGCTAAAAATCCATTTATACGCTGTCCCCTTATAGGGGACATATCAGATATTAAACTGATAAGAACAGATACTACACTTGATCTTAGCCAAAAGGCCGGCGATAACCCCAAGTGCCTGCTTCCAGCCCACCTCCGGAGCAGCTCTCCGCTGCCGTGGTGCAGCCGTTTCAGCTGCGCATAACGGCGGCTGTGTCTCAGCACCTCCTCCCGGCTCCTCGTCGCACCGCTCAACCTCGCCGAGGACGGCGCTCCAGCTTCTTTTCCGTTTTTCTTTTCACAAACACACGAGGCTCGGCCAAGCGGCAGAGCCCGCCAAAAGTAGTTTTAACTCATTGGCGTTCCTCTCCACGGAAGTCTTTAGTAAAAGGCGAAAGACTTATGCGTTATGAAGAGAAACCGAGTAAGCAGAGGGGCCCGCCTGAGAGCAGCCGACCAGGCTAGTCGGCCTAGGCGCTACCCTCACGGTGAGCCTCACTTTCGGCGCCCGAGTCCCCACTACCAGGCCACACCCATTCCCCTACCCCTCCCACGTCATGGCGGGCTCTATCCAATCGGACTGCGGAGAAGCGGAGGCCTGGCTTCTGGACACGGGCTCCCTTAGCCCGTCGATGGCGGGTGAGAGAAAGGAGGGAAATGTGGCGATCAGCTTCTCGACCTTTTGGCTAAGACTCGCGATGGCCTCCTGTTTCTGGTTAAAACTTGTTGGCGGTTCGGGGCTTAGTTTTGTGTCACCGGCCTTTTGGGAGGAGACTGGCCTCATTCCTTGCCATCGAAAGTTCAACTTT
The DNA here is from genome assembly GCA_024633595.2 of Lepomis macrochirus. Classification (NCBI taxonomy): domain Eukaryota; kingdom Metazoa; phylum Chordata; class Actinopteri; order Centrarchiformes; family Centrarchidae; genus Lepomis; species Lepomis macrochirus. The sequence continues at coordinate 879,696 of JALXJV020000027.1, read as the reverse complement.
GCTGTAGCCAGCGTTCACAACAAAGGAATTCATTGGTCCTGAGGACTGCCCACCTGTCCTCTGCCCGACTACCAGCTTGACCAGACCAAAGAAGAGGAGCTAAGTGTGTTTTATTCACTGATTCAGCAGCTGTTAGCGGGTCTTCTGACTTGATTTTAGAGCAGCCTTTATCGCCTCATTTCAGCTTTCTTTGGCTTCTCCGGCAACTTTTGGTGTTCTCTGTTTCTTTTATCCCCTCTACGTTGCGGTTCCTCCACCGTGCGGCTCACGGAGGCACCACAGTGTCCCATTTACATTTAAAGAGAGAGGTGGGAAGTCCCAACTGCCGGGCCGCACCCACTCCCCCGTCCCCACGTTCTGGGGGGCTCTATCCGATGGGATTGCGGGGAAGTGAAGGCCTGGGGCTCTTGGACCCAGGCTACCGAAATACCGGGCTCCGGTGGCGGCGGAGAAGGGGAGGAGGCGCAGAGCACATTCAAGCGGCCCTGCGGATCCACATGTCCTCTCGTGGCCTTCCGATCAAAAGTGAAAACGTCGCTGCCTTCTGGGGGGCTTCAGCTGGCCGCCAGCGGCCGCCCCCCTCGACCGACAGGGGGAGGAGGCTCTGCGTTTGCCTCAGTATTTTGGCTTTACACAAGGCAAGGGAAGGGTGCACCGCTCCCGGAGGCACTGCAATACCGAGTCGATCGCGTGGAGCTGAGCGGAGCAAGCCCCTCTTTTCAGCTCCAGCTGCTAAAATCCATTTAATACGCTGTCCCCTTATAGGGGACATATCAGATATTAAACTGATAAGAACAGATACTACACTTGATCTTAGCCAAAGGCCGGCGATAACCCCAAGTGCCTGCTTCCAGCCCACCTCCGGAGCAGCTCTCCCGCTGCCGTGGTGCAGCCGTTTCAGCTCGCATAGCGGCGGCTGTGTCTCAGCACCTCCTCCGAGCTCCTCGTCGCGCACGCTCAACCTCGCCGAGGGCGGCTCCAGCTTCTTTTCCGTTTTCTTTTCACAAACACCACGAGGCTCGGCCAAGCGGCAGAGCCCGCCAAAAGTAGTTTTAACTCATTGGCGTTCCTCTCCGCGGAAGTCTTTAGTAAAGGCGAAAGACTTATGCGTTATGAAGAGAAACCGAGTAAGCAGAGGGCCCGCCTGCAGAGCAGCCGACCAGGCTAGTCGGCCCAGGCTACCCTCACGGTGAGCCTCACTTTCGGCCGCCGAGTCCCCACTACCAGGCCACACCCATTCCCCTACCCCTCCCACGTCATGGCGGGCTCTATCCAATCGGACTCGCGGAGAAGCGGAGGCCTGGCTTCTGGACACGGGCTCCCTTAGCCCGTCGATGGCGGGTGAGAGAAAGGAGGGAAATGTGGCGATCGCTTCTCGACCTTTTGGCTAAGACTGCGATGGCCTCCTGTTTCTGGTTAAAACTTGTTGGCGGTTCGGGGCTTAGTTTTGTGTCACCGGCCTTTTGGGAGGAGACTGGCCTCATTCCTTGCCATCGAAAGTTCAACTTTGCTGTAGCGAGCGTTCACAACAAAGGAATTCATTGGTCCTGAGGACTGCCCACCTGTCCTCTGCCCGACTACCAGCTTGACCAGACCAAAGAAGAGGAGCTAAGTGTGTTTTATTCACTGATTCAGCAGCTGTTAGCGGGTCTTCTGACTTGATTTTAGAGCAGCCTTTATCGCCTCATTTCAGCTTTCTTTGGCTTCTCCGGCAACTTTTGGTGTTCTCTGTTTCTTTTATCCCCTCTACGTTGCGGTTCCTCCACCGTGCGGCTACGGAGGCACCACAGTGTCCCATTTACATTTAAAGAGAGGTGGGAAGTCCCAACTGCCGGGCGCACCCACTCCCCGTCCCCACGTTCTGGGGGCTCTATCCGATGGGATTGCGGGAAGTGAAGGCCTGGGGCTCTTGGACCCAGGCTACCGAAATACCGGGCTCTCGGTGGCGGCGGGAGAAGGAGGAGGCGCAGAGCACATTCAAGCGGCCCTGCCGGTCTACATGTCCTCTCGTGGCCTTCCGATCAAAAGTGAAAACGTCGCTGCCTTCTGGGGGGCTTCAGCTGGCCGCCAGCGGCCGCCCCCCTCGACCGACAGGGGGAGGAGGCTCTGCGTTTGCCTCAGTATTTTGGCTTTACACAAGGCAAGGGAAGGGTGCACCGCTCCGGAGGCACTGCAATACCGAGTTCGATGCGTGGAAGCGAGCGGAGCAAGCCCTCTTTTCAGCTCCGCTGCTAAAATCCATTTAATACGCTGTCCCCTTATAGGGGACATATCAGATATTAAACTGATAAGAACAGATACTACACTTGATCTTAGCCAAAAGGCCGGCGATAACCCCAAGTGCCTGCTTCCAGCCCACCTCCGGAGCAGCTCTCCGCTGCCGTGGTGCAGCCGTTTCAGCTGCGCATAGCGGCGGCTGTGTCTCAGCACCTCCTCCGGCTCCTCGTCGCACCGCTCAACCTCGCCGAGGGCGGCGCTCCAGCTTCTTTTCCGTTTTCTTTTCACAAACACCACGAGGCTCGGCCAAGCGGCAGAGCCCGCCAAAAGTAGTTTTAACTCATTGGCGTTCCTCTCCACGGAAGTCTTTAGTAAAGGCGAAAGACTTATGCGTTATGAAGAGAAACCGAGTAAGCAGAGGGGCCCGCCTGAGAGCAGCCGACCAGGCTAGTCGGCCCAGCGCTACCCTCACGGTGAGCCTCACTTTCGGCGCCCGAGTCCCCACTACCAGGCCACACCCATTCCCCTACCCCTCCCACGTCATGGCGGGCTCTATCCAATCGGACTCGCGGAGAAGCGGAGGCCTGGCTTCTGGACCACGGGCTCCCTTAGCCCGTCGATGGCGGGTGAGAGAAAGGAGGGAAATGTGGCGATCGCTTCTCGACCTTTTGGCTAAGACTGCGATGGCCTCCTGTTTCTGGTTAAAACTTGTTCGGCGGTTCGGGGCTTAGTTTTGTGTCACCGGCCTTTTGGGAGGAGACTGGCCTCATTCCTTGCCATCGAAAGTTCAACTTTGCTGTAGCGAGCGTTCACAACAAGGAATTCATTGGTCCTGAGGACTGCCCACCTGTCCTCTGCCCGACTACCAGCTTGACCAGACCAAAGAAGAGGAGCTAAGTGTGTTTTATTCACTGATTCAGCAGCTGTTAGCGGGTCTTCTGACTTGATTTTAGAGCAGCCTTTATCGCCTCATTTCAGCTTTCTTTGGCTTCTCCGGCAACTTTTGGTGTTCTCTGTTTCTTTTATCCCCTCTACGTTGCGGTTCCTCCACCGTGCCGGCTACGGAGGCACCACAGTGTCCCATTTACATTTAAAGAGAGAGGTGGGAAGTCCCAACTGCCGGGCCGCACCCACTCCCCCGTCCCCACGTTCTGGGGGGCTCTATCCGATGGGATTGCGGGGAAGTGAAGGCCTGGGGCTCTTGGACCCAGGCTACCGAAATACCCGGGCTCTCGGTGACGAGCGGGAGAAGGGGAGGGGAGACGCAGAGCACATTCAACGGCCCTGCCGGTCTACATGTCCTCGTGGCCTTCCGATCAAAAGTGAAGACGTCGCTGCCTTCTGGGGGGCTTCAGCTGGCCGCCAGCGGCCGCCCCCCTCGACCGACAGGGGGAGGAGGCTCTGCGTTTGCCTCAGTATTTTGGCTTTACACAAGGCAAGGGAAGGGTGCACCGCTCCCGGAGGCACTGCAATACCGAGTTCGATGCGTGGAGCTGAGCGGAGCAAGCCCTCTTTTCAGCTCCGCTGCTAAAATCCATTTAATACGCTGTCCCCTTATAGGGGACATATCGAGATATTAAACTGATAAGAACAGATACTACACTTGATCTTAGCCAAAGGCCGGCGATAACCCCAAGTGCCTGCTTCCAGCCCACCTCCGAACAGCTCTCCGCTGCCGTGGTGCAGCCGTTTCAGCTGCGCATAGCGGCGGCTGTGTCTCAGCACCTCCTCCGAGCTCCTCGTCGCGCCGCTCAACCTCGCCGAGGGCGGCTCCAGCTTCTTTCCGTTTTCTTTTCACAAACACGCGAGGCTCGGCCAAGCGGCAGAGCCCGCCAAAAGTAGTTTTAACTCATTGGCGTTCCTCTCCACGGAAGTCTTTAGTAAAGGCGAAAGACTTATGCGTTATGAAGAGAAACCGAGTAAGCAGAGGGGCCCGCCTGAGAGCAGCCGACCAGGCTAGTCGGCCAGGCGCTACCCTCACGGTGAGCCTCACTTTCGGCGCCCGAGTCCCCACTACCAGGCCACACCCATTCCCCTACCCCTCCCACGTCATGGCGGGCTCTATCCAATCGGGACTGCGGAGAAGCGGAGGCCTGGCTTCTGGACCACGGGCTCCCTTAGCCCGTCGATGGCGGGTGAGAGAAGGAGGAAATGTGGCCGATCAGCTCTCGACCTTTTGGCTAAGACTGCGATGGCCTCCTGTTTCTGGTTAAAACTTGTTGGCGGTTCGGGGCTTAGTTTTGTGTCACCGGCCTTTTGGGAGGAGACTGGCCTCATTCCTTGCCATCGAAAGTTCAACTTTGCTGTAGCAGCGTTCACAACAAGGAATTCATTGGTCCTGAGGACTGCCCACCTGTCCTCTGCCCGACTACCAGCTTGACCAGACCAAAGAAGAGGAGCTAAGTGTGTTTTATTCACTGATTCAGCAGCTGTTAGCGGGTCTTCTGACTTGATTTTAGAGCAGCCTTTATCGCCTCATTTCAGCTTTCTTTGGCTTCTCCGGCAACTTTTGGTGTTCTCTGTTTCTTTTATCCCCTCTACGTTGCGGTTCCTCCACCGTGCGGCTCACGGAGGCACCACAGTGTCCCATTTACATTTAAAGAGAGGTGGGAAGTCCCAACTGCCGGGCGCACCACTCCCCGTCCCACGTTCTGGGGGCTCTATCCGATGGGATTGCGGGGAAGTGAAGGCCTGGGGCTCGTGGACCCAGGCTACCGAAATACCGGGCTCTCGGTGGCGGCGGGAGAAGGGAGGAAGCGCAGAGCACATTCAGCGGCCCTGCCGGGTCCACATGTCCTCTGTGGCCTTCCGATCAAAAGTGAAAGCGTCGCTGCCTTCTGGGGGGCTTCAGCTGGCCGCCAGCGGCCGCCCCCCTCGACCGACAGGGGGAGGAGGCTCTGCGTTTGCCTCAGTATTTTGGCTTTACACAAGGCAAGGGAAGGGTGCACCGCTCCCGGAGGCACTGCAATACCGGGTCGATGCGTGGAGCGAACGGAGCAAGCCCCTCTTTTCAGCTCCCGCTGCTAAAAATCCATTTAATACGCTGTCCCCTTATAGGGGACATATCAGATATTAAACTGATAAGAACAGATTTTTCTTTTTTTTTTGAAAAGAATTTATTGACACTCAATTCAAACATGATTCATAAAATTGATCAAATTACCCTTTTAAAATACAACAAGTCAATAAATAAATATTCTCTGTAAAAGAACATTTAAAACAAGTGTTTAAAATGCCTTACAGATAACGTTATAAAGGTATAAAAGGTAATCAACTTTTCCATGTCAGTGAGTGTCTCTGTTAAAAGCTCTTTACAGGGGGATTGCATTTGTTAAAATAAATCTCACAACAATAAATGAATAATAAAAGCTCTTTTCCAAGTCCACTGTTGTGCAGGAGCGTAGTGAGTCCCTACCAAAGGGGAACTCATTCTGCTCCTCCAAACAGATATGGTCTCTCGGGTTCCTGTCGAGGCGCTCAGCGGAGACCCTCACCCTGTAGCTCCTTCCCACCAGCCTCACCCGGAGGGTCAGGCCGCCGCTGCCTTGAACTTTCCTTGTGTGGCTCCGGCTCCTTCGTCCGAATGGGCACAGAGGCGATTCTTCTTTGTGGCTGTGTCCTAGGCCCGCCGCCTGCAGCTATGGCTATTTGGACCGTC
>JALXJV020000027.1:850713-873321 GCA_024633595.2 Lepomis macrochirus | reverse complement strand
TATATATTTACCACTCTTAAACTCTTACCCTTCCAGTCAACATCTGTGACCAGAACCCTCCCTGTATCACAGAGAAACTCCCGACCATCTTAACTTCCACATTCCCACTTAATGTCCCCACCCCTGATGAGTGTACACCGCCAATGCTCCATCTCGAGTCCCCTTTAACCCACTCTTTCGTAAAACCCTTCACGTCCGCCACAGTCCTTAGGTGGACCTCTTGCAAAAGACACAAAGAAAAATCCAGTGAACTTAAATGAGAGAAAACCACTGCTCTCTTTGATGCTTTTCTCAAACCCCTTACATTAATTGTCAATATACGAAATAAAGACAGTCTATGCAAGAAAAGGAAAACCGGCGGAAGTGACCGAGGAAACAAAAAACAAACGGGAAACCCGAAACAATGTGCTCACCCATGTTGCCCTTTCCGCCAATTCATGGCAGTAAGCCATCCTCATTTGGCTCCTTCGGTTGAAAAGAGCACTCTGAACAGGGAGGGTCATCCTCTGTGGGTACGGGGCAACTCGTCGGGGCAGGAGGAACATTCAAGGAGGCAACAGCCAGGCTGGGAGTCCCCCTTGACACCCCGTTGGCCGGCAGCTCGCCACTGACCGATGCTATCATGTCACGCTGGGTTGGCAACTCCCCCGCTTCCTCTTTCTCCAGACAACTGTCCGCAGCTGCAGAAGAGCCAAAACCCCCCGTCCTTGCAGCCCCGTCAACGATCTCATGCACCTGTTGGGACTCCTCTTCCTCCTCCATCTCCTCTGGTACAAGGACACTGAACCTGTTCACCTCAACAAGTGGAGGGGAGGACGGCGGGGAGGGCAAAAAGCTCGTCTTTGCTCTCTTTCTTTTACCTTTTCCTTTCTTCTTCCCCGCAGCCCACTCAGCAACAGGAGAGCCCTCCTCCAGACTCCCAGCTTCCTCCACCTGCTTCCCCCAGGCGTCATCGCTCTCCTCCTGGGCTGACGCCGATTCCGGGGAACCTCCCCCCTTTGTCCCCATCACTCCTCCCCCTGTGAGCTCAGCAATTACGTCCTCAATTGCTCTTAACGATGTGGAGCATGGATCGTCACTCACTGGTCCATCCCTTCGCCGTGCACCTGGGGCCTCTGACCCCTGTCTGGCTGCATGTGCATACGAAGCCCCCACTTCTGGGCAACGGCCAAACAAATGTCCTTCCAACCCACATAAACTGCATTTTTTTGGCTGATCACAATTTCTCATGGTGTGCCCCAAGCCATCACAGTTTCTGCACCGCACCTGTCTGCAAGTCCTGGACAGGTGTCCATATGAAGCACATTGTCTGCAGTACATCGGCTGGCCTGCATAGACCAAGAAACCTCTATGGGAGCCAATGGTGAATGTGGCAGGGGGGTGGCAAAAACCATCATGACCGTTCAGGTCTTCCTTCAACACGACTCGGAATTGCCTCTTTCCAGTCCATATTCCTAGCGTGTCCTTAACATCCCCCATACCTGATAGCACCGTCACGTGCCTTGCGAGAAAAAACCTGGTTGCCTCCTCTGACACCCAAGGGTTGTAGATGTGCACAGTCACAATACGCTCACCGGTACGACACAGGCTGAACACCCTGAAGTTTTTCAGCAATCCATCCGTCAATCGATCTGCTAAGCCTTTCACCTCCTCCATCTTGGTAACGGTGTAAAAAGTCACGTCGTAAAACTTGTCCGTGGCGTTTTTCTGCAGACACAAAAGGTCGTCAATCTTGAGGTGCAGGGCTCCAAAAAGAATGGTTTCTCCAAAAGTCCTTCTCTCCATTAATTCATCTGTACTATTCCACACAAACCTGACTGTATTCTTCAGCACGGCATGCACCTGCTGTGAGTTAGCTGACGATGACATTATAAACCGTCAACGGAACCTCCTCTCACTTGATCTTAGCCAAAAGGCCGAGAAGCGATAACCCCAAGTGCCTGCTTCCAGCGCCCACCTCCCGGAGCAGCTCTCCCGCTGCCGTGGTGCAGCCGTTTCAGCTGCGCATAACGGCGGCTGTGTCTCAGCACCTCCTCCCGAACGCTCCTCGTCGCACCGCTCAACCTCGCCGAGGACGGCGCTCCAGCTTCTTTTCCGTTTTTCTTTTCACAAACACACGAGGCTCGGCCAAACGGCAGAGCCCGCCAAAAAGTAGTTTTAACTCAAAGGCGTTCCTCTCCACGGAAGTCTTTAGTAAAAGGCGAAAGACTTGTACGTTATGAAGAGAAACCCGAGTAAGCAGAGGGGCCCCGCCTGGAGAGCAGCCGACCAGGCTAGTCGGCCCAGGCGCTACCCTCACGGTGAGCCTCACTCGGCCGCCCGAGTCCCCACTACCAGGCCACACCCATTCCCCTACCCCTCCCCACGTCATGGCGGGCTCTATCCAATCGGACTGCGGAGAAACGGAGGCCTGGCTTCTGGACACGGGCTCCCTTAGCCCCGTCGATGACGGGTGAGAGAAAGGGAGGGGGAAATGTGGCCGATCGCTTCTCGGCCTTTTGGCTAAGACTGCGATGGCCTCCTGTTTCTGGTTAAAACTTGTTCGGCGGTTCGGGCTTAGTTTTGTGTCACCGGCCTTTTGGGAGGAGACTGGCCTCATTCCTTGCCATCGAAAGTTCAACTTTGCTGTAGCCGAAGCCGCTCACAACAAGGAATTCATTGGTCCTGAGGACTGCCCACCTGTCCTCTGCCCGACTACCAGCTTGACCAGACCAAAGAAGAGGAGCTAAGTGTGTTTTATTCACTGATTCAGCAGCTGTTAGCGGGTCTTCTGACTTGATTTTAGAGCAGCCTTTATCGCCTCATTTCAGCTTTCTTTGGCTTCTCCGGCAACTTTTGGTGTTCTCTGTTTCTTTTATCCCCCTCTACGTTGCGGTTCCTCCACCGTGCCGGCTACGGAGGCACCACAGTGTCCCATTTACATTTAAAGAGAGAGGTGGGAAGTCCCAACTGCCGGGCCGCACCCACTCCCCCGTCCCCACGTTCTGGGGGGCTCTATCCGATGGGATTGCGGGGAAGTGAAGGCCTGGGGCTCTTGGACCCAGGCTACCGAAATACCCGGGCTCTCGGTGACGAGCGGGAGAAGGGGAGGGGAAACGCAGAGCACATTCAACGGCCCTGCCGGGCCCCACATGTCCTCTCGTGGCCTTCCGATCAAAAGTGAAAACGTCGCTGCCTTCTGGGGGGCTTCAGCTGGCCGCCAGCGGCCGCCCCCCTCGACCGACAGGGGGAGGAGGCTCTGCGTTTGCCTCAGTATTTTGGCTTTACACAAGGCAAGGGAAGGGTGCACCGCTCCCGGAGGCACTGCAATACCGGGTCGATGCGTGGAGCGAACGGAGCAAGCCCCTCTTTTCAGCTCCCGCTGCTAAAAATCCATTTAATACGCTGTCCCCTTATAGGGGACATATCAGATATTAAACTGATAAGAACAGATTTTTTCTTTTGAAAAGAATTTATTGACACTCAATTCAAACATGATTCATAAAATTGATCAAATTACCCTTTTAAAATACAACAAGTCAATAAATAAATATTCTCTGTAAAAGAACATTTAAAACAAGTGTTTAAAATGCCTTACAGATAACGTTATAAAGGTATAAAAGGTAATCAACTTTTCCATGTCAGTGAGTGTCTCTGTTAAAAGCTCTTTACAGGGGGATTGCATTTGTTAAAATAAATCTCACAACAATAAATGAATAATAAAAGCTCTTTTCCAAGTCCACTGTTGTGCAGGAGCGTAGTGAGTCCCTACCAAAGGGGAACTCATTCTGCTCCTCCAAACAGATATGGTCTCTCGGGTTCCTGTCGAGGCGCTCAGCGGAGACCCTCACCCTGTAGCTCCTTCCCACCAGCCTCACCCGGAGGGTCAGGCCGCCGCTGCCTTGAACTTTCCTTGTGTGGCTCCGGCTCCTTCGTCCGAATGGGCACAGAGGCGATTCTTCTTTGTGGCTGTGTCCTAGGCCCGCCGCCTGCAGCTATGGCTATTTGGACCGTCGCTGCGGCCATCCGGAGCACAGCCACGGGGGGGATCTGCATGTGCTTTCTTGCCAGCAAGTTTCTGGAGGTCCATATGGCGTCTTTGATGGCGGCTAGGGTGAGCCACTCTTTGGCAAATTCACGTGCCGGTATCTGCTTTCCTTGGCTCACCCCATACAGCACCAGCTGTGCTGTAAGGACCTCCCTTGCCGGCAAGTACGGGAATTGCAAGGAGCCGGCCGTTGCCCACTGTTCTACGGCAGCGCTGCACTCCCAGAGCAGATGCCTTACCGACTCAGGCGCGCCACAACCTGGTCGGGGGCAAGTTGGGTGCGCTGACATGCCCCGGGAGTGCATTACGGACCTGACCGGGAGGATCTCATGCGCCACCATCCATGACAGGTCCCGGAGTCTGTTTGGAAGAGCCGGATGGTTCACGTTGCGCCAAACTGTTGTGGGCTCACCAAATGCAAGCCCGCGCACTGGACTCACTGGTTCCCGCTCCTGCACAACAGAAATGAGAGAGCGGTGAGTAGTTAGAACCTGCAACTCCTCTTGCTCAAGGTTAAAATGCCTTAAAAATGACTGGATAAAAACATAGGCTGGTGGCAGGTTAAAAGACACTGGTACTTTGAGATTTCTGGGTAAGAGCCTAAGTTTTCTGAGGTACGACCCCATCCAGAACCGTGTCATTGCTGCGGTCTTGGGGTTTCTGGATGGGGCTGTGGCGGTTGTGATGTGTAGTGCCGTGTATCTGCTTCCTAAAAACAAGTACAGGTCCGGCACTCCTTTTCCTCCTTTTTCCTTTGGCTTCTTCATCACACTTCGTCTCAGTCTTTCCCACTTGGAGCCCCACAAGAAATAAAAGATAGCTCGTTCGAGGTCTAAGATCACTCTCCTAGGTGGGATAAAAACAGAACTGATGAGTAAAAGCAAAGGTAAAATCACTGCTTTGATGATTAAAACCTTTCCTTCTAAAGTCAGTCCTCTAAGTGTCCAGTACCCTAGTCTCTGCCTGACTTTCCCTACCATGTCCGCCCAATTTGTTTTCCCTTCCCCCTCCCTGTCAAACCTGATCCCAAGTATTTTTTGGTCGGTCTGGGTCACAGTCAGGGGGAGTCCTGTCGTCTCCGTCGCTGTCCAGGGTCCATAAAAATGGGCTTGGGTCTTGCTTCTGTTAAGCTTTGACCCAGAGGCCTGTCCGAACCAGTCAGTCAAGTCCAGCGTCCTGTTAACGGATAAAAGGTCAGTGCATAAAATGTTGATGTCGTCCATATATAAAATACATTTTGTCTCGAGTCCCCCGCTCCCTGGGACTCCTACCCCACGGATTCGTTGGTCCCTTCTCAAGGTCTGTGCCAACGGCTCTATACAGATAACATAGAGGAGGGCAGATAACGGGCAACCCTGACGGACACCGCAGTTAATATCCACTGCTCTTGTCAGATGCCCGTTAACAATGAACTTGCTGTTGATCCCCCGGTACAGCAGTCCCACCCAGGCTATAAACCTTCTTGGGAACCCCATTTTTTGCAGTACCTGAAAAAGGTACTGGTGCGAGACCCGATCAAAGGCTTTCTCAAAATCTAAATTTAGAACTACCAGCCGAATGTTTCTGTCTCTCGCGTAACAGATGGTGTCTCGGATCAGTACGAGGCTGTCGGTGATCTTCCTCCCCGGGACGGCACAGGCTTGATCCGGGTGAATCAGATCTTCTAAAAACAAAGACATACGTGTGGCTAATAGTTTACTAAAAAGTTTACAGTCAAAATTTAAAAGTGTAATTGGTCTCCAATTTTTCAAGTCTGTCTTGTCTTTGTCTTTATGAAGGAGAGTCACTATCCCTACTCTAAAACTGTCAGGAAGTCGGTCCATTTGTTCAAAATCCATAAAAACCGCAAGCAAATCTGGTGCTAAAATATCCCAAAATGTCAGATAAAATTCCAGGGGAAGTCCGTCTTCTCCCGGCGACTTCCCTGTCTTAAAAGTTTTGATGCATTTGTTTAATTCAGTTATCGTAAAATCTTGGGTTAAAAGCACATTATCGATGGTTGCTTGGTCAATGGATTTTAAAACTTCAGTCATGGTGTCCTTATTAATAATTTTTTCTGCGTACAGTTCGCGGTAGAAAAGTTCGACAGTTTCTTTAATGTCTTCTGTTGTGTCAGCTGTGCACCCATTTTCTTTTTTAAGTCTCAACATGCCCCCGCCTTTATTTACAATTTTCTTAAAAAAGTATCTCGTGCACTTCTCTCCTTCCTCGATTTCCTTTTCTTTGCTTCTCAAAATCACACCTTTGCTTCTAATTTCTGCTAAAATGGACATCTCTGTTTTAATTTGCTTTATCTCTTCATTAAAATCCATTCCATGCTGGATTAGTTTAAAATACCTTTGAAGTCGTTTCTGCAGCCCCAACATGCGTCTGTTGTCCCTCATTTTCTTTGTTTTTCCTGCTTGTCTGTAAAAGGTCTTTGTCTTTCCCTTCACCATTTCCCACCACTGTGCACGTGTATCGTAAAAGTCTTGAAGGGTCTGCCACTCTCGGTATTGCTCCCTGTACAGCCTAACTAGTTCCCTGTCTTCTAACAGGGAGCAATTGAGCTTCCACAGACCACTTCCTGCCGTCACACCGGAAGAGAGTGAAAGGGTGCAGGAAAGCATTGCGTGATCAGAAAAGAAAACAGGTTCCAATCTAGCATCGGTTGGTGGGCAATCACGTGATAAAATGTAGTCTATGCGAGAGGCTCGGGTGCCATCACTACTGAACCAGGTGAAGCCCTCCTCTCTGGGATGCATGGTTTTAAAACAGTCCACAAGTCTAAAATCGCTGCATATGTTTTGTAATAAAACTGAAGTCTTGTCCACTTTAAAATCGTCCCCTATTCCTCTCCTATCACTCCTGCTTAAAATACAGTTAAAATCCCCCCCTAGAACTAAAGGTACCCTGCCTAGCAGGTGGGGCTGCAAGTCTTCTAAAAGGTCATACCTGTCATTTTTGTCATTAAAGCCATAAATATTTAAGACGTTAAAATCCTTCCCCATAAAAGTCAAGTGTGTTAAAAGTGCCCGACCATCTCTCACCACAGTGCTGCCCTTCACCAAGATTAGAGGGTTTTTTATTAAAATGGCCACTCCATCATTTTTGTTTTCGTTTGAGCCGCTCCATATCGATGTTTGTGGCCATAACTCTTCCCATTCTCTGTAGTGGTTTAAAAATGGTAGGCCACATTCCTGTATTAAAAACACATCAGACTTAAAAGAGTTAAGAAAGGATAAAACAGTCTGGGCTCTAACTCTCGACTTCACACTTCTCACATTGATAGTTGAGAAGGTGAGTGTCATGAGTATGGTTAAAAATTGCAGGTATGAAATCTTAAAAGACTAAAAAGGGGGATTTCAAATGTTTTAAAAACAGCAGTTAGTGAATTTCTTGTGAATGGAGCTCTTCCTTCAATCTCATGGGTGAGAGTTGACGGGGTTGAGCTCCATTTCCCTTTCGGACTCTGGGAGTTGGCCTCTGACGCAGGGTTGCATTGAGTTTTGAGTCCTTCGGGGTTGATTGCAGAGCTATGGTTAAAAAGGAGACTTCATTGGGTGAATTGGAGGGGAAGACTCTGGGCTCCTCCACAGATGAACTGTCTGAGTAGCTCCCAGCTCTTCCCCTCTTTTCCGAGGCTCCGGGAGACTCAGAAGACAATTCTGAAATAAGTCTCTTGGCCGGCTGGGCATTGGGGAGGGGGACATCCTCACTATCACTCCGTGACTGGCCAATTTCTTGTTCAGAGCCAGTCACTGAGCTAGCTCCGCCTTCTGCCTGCATTGCCACCGCTTCCTCCCTGTTCTCCGATTGTGGGGCAATTGCAGGCCCCTCCCCTTCTCCCGCCTCTATTATTCCTTCTCCTCCAGTCACAGGATTTGGCGGGAGATTTGAATTCTCCAGCCCAGCCTCCTCAATTAGCTCTCTAACTGCTTCTTCTTGTCCGCCATTTTGTTCCTTTTCTGTTGTTTTTGCTGCCTTCAGTTTGTTGGCAAAAGACTTAGGGCAATCTCTGAAGAGGTGGTTTGTGTCCCCACAAAGATTGCACTTTCTGCCATTGGTGCATTCCTCGAAAGTATGCCCAATTTCTCTACATTTCCCACAAATGATCTGCTGGCATGCTTCTGCCAGGTGCCCATTCTCACCACACTTGCGGCAGAGTTTGGGCTGGCCCTGGTAGTGAATGTAGCCCCTGTTGTTTCCCAGAACTATCATGGATGGCAGATGCTTCAGGCCCTGGAAGCCTTGAGGGTCCTGCCATTGTTGGATGGGGACCCTCCAAGCGCAATTCCAAATGCCATCCTCATCTCTCACTTTGGTAGCCTGGCCTTTAACAGTGCAAAATCTGCCCAGCCACAAACAAATGTCATCCGCATTCACAGTCTCATTGAACATTCTGACAATTACTGTTTTAGCAGCATTATCAGTCAGTTTCTCAACATTAAATGCAGTAAACTGGGGTTTTACATTTTCAAAGCGTGCCCAAAAGTCTCTTAACATGGCTGCAGAGCAAAAACTTACATCAAATCCCTTATTAAGTGGCAGCGTCAAGATACAATTTATGTCCTCCGGGGAGAATTTCAAAATGTGCTGAATGAGCTTCCTGGAGAAGTCCAGCCTTGACATTAAAAGCAGTTTACCATCTTTTTCTTTAAATGTAAAACGGACACTGTGGTGCCTCCGCATGCCGGCATAGTTGGCCGCCATGGTGGAGGCACCACAACGTAAAAGGGGTAAGAGAGACTAAAACAGCTAAAATAATCTAAAACAACGTAACTAAAATAGGGTAAAAGAAAGAAAGCTCTTAAAACAGAGAGAAAAGAAACTAAAAATAAAACACACTTACCTTTTCTTACTTGGCCTGGTCGAGCTGTTTTTCCGGCAGAGTACAGGTAAGCAGTCCTCTGGACCAATGAATTCCTTATGGTGAAACAATTTCAACTACAATAAAGTTGAAATTTTGTTCACAAGGAATGATGTGAATATCCTCCAAAAAACCTGGAAACACAAAACTAAGCCACAAACAGGCAAAAGTTTTATCCAGACACAGGAGGCGATCGCAGTCTTAGCCAAAAGGCCGAGAAGCGATAACCCCAAGTGCCTGCTTCCAGCGCCCACCTCCCGGAGCAGCTCTCCCGCTGCCGTGGTGCAGCCGTTTCAGCTGCGCATAACGGCGGCTGTGTCTCAGCACCTCCTCCCGAGCGCTCCTCGTCGCACCGCTCAACCTCGCCGAGGACGGCGCTCCAGCTTCTTTTCCGTTTTTCTTTTCACAAACACACGAGGCTCGGCCAAACGGCAGAGCCCGCCAAAAAGTAGTTTTAACTCATTGGCGTTCCTCTCCACGGAAGTCTTTAGTAAAAGGCGAAAGACTTGTACGTTATGAAGAGAAACCCGAGTAAGCAGAGGGGCCCCGCCTGGAGAGCAGCCGACCAGGCTAGTCGGCCCAGGCGCTACCCTCACGGTGAGCCTCACTCGGCCGCCCGAGTCCCCACTACCAGGCCACACCCATTCCCCTACCCCTCCCCACGTCATGGCGGGCTCTATCCAATCGGACTGCGGAGAAACGGAGGCCTGGCTTCTGGACACGGGCTCCCTTAGCCCCGTCGATGACGGGTGAGAGAAAGGGAGGGGGAAATGTGGCCGATCGCTTCTCGGCCTTTTGGCTAAGACTGCGATGGCCTCCTGTTTCTGGTTAAAACTTGTTCGGCGGTTCGGGGCTTAGTTTTGTGTCACCGGCCTTTTTTGGGAGGAGACTGGCCTCATTCCTTGCCATCGAAAGTTCAACTTTGCTGTAGCCGAAAAGCGTTCACAACAAGGAATTCATTGGTCCTGAGGACTGCCCACCTGTCCTCTGCCCGACTACCAGCTTGACCAGACCAAAGAAGAGGAGCTAAGTGTGTTTTATTCACTGATTCAGCAGCTGTTAGCGGGTCTTCTGACTTGATTTTAGAGCAGCCTTTATCGCCTCATTTCAGCTTTCTTTGGCTTCTCCGGCAACTTTTGGTGTTCTCTGTTTCTTTTATCCCCTCTACGTTGCGGTTCCTCCACCGTGCCGGCTACGGAGGCACCACAGTGTCCCATTTACATTTAAAGAGAGAGGTGGGAAGTCCCAACTGCCGGGCCGCACCCACTCCCCCGTCCCCACGTTCTGGGGGGCTCTATCCGATGGGATTGCGGGGAAGTGAAGGCCTGGGGCTCTTGGACCCAGGCTACCGAAATACCCGGGCTCTCGGTGACGAGCGGGAGAAGGGGAGGGGAGACGCAGAGCACATTCAAGGGCCCTGCCGGGCCCCACATGTCCTCTCGTGGCCTTCCGATCAAAAGTGAAAACGTCGCTGCCTTCTGGGGGGCTTCAGCTGGCCGCCAGCGGCCGCCCCCCTCGACCGACAGGGGGAGGAGGCTCTGCGTTTGCCTCAGTATTTTGGCTTTACACAAGGCAAGGGAAGGGTGCACCGCTCCCGGAGGCACTGCAATACCGGGTCGATGCGTGGAGCGAACGGAGCAAGCCCCTCTTTTCAGCTCCCGCTGCTAAAAATCCATTTAATACGCTGTCCCCTTATAGGGGACATATCAGATATTAAACTGATAAGAACAGATTTTTTCTTTTGAAAAGAATTTATTGACACTCAATTCAAACATGATTCATAAAATTGATCAAATTACCCTTTTAAAATACAACAAGTCAATAAATAAATATTCTCTGTAAAAGAACATTTAAAACAAGTGTTTAAAATGCCTTACAGATAACGTTATAAAGGTATAAAAGGTAATCAACTTTTCCATGTCAGTGAGTGTCTCTGTTAAAAGCTCTTTACAGGGGGGATTGCATTTGTTAAAATAAATCTCACAACAATAAATGAATAATAAAAGCTCTTTTCCAAGTCCACTGTTGTGCAGGAGCGTAGTGAGTCCCTACCAAAGGGGAACTCATTCTGCTCCTCCAAACAGATATGGTCTCTCGGGTTCCTGTCGAGGCGCTCAGCGGAGACCCTCACCCTGTAGCTCCTTCCCACCAGCCTCACCCGGAGGGTCAGGCCGCCGCTGCCTTGAACTTTCCTTGTGTGGCTCCGGCTCCTTCGTCCGAATGGGCACAGAGGCGATTCTTCTTTGTGGCTGTGTCCTAGGCCCGCCGCCTGCAGCTATGGCTATTTGGACCGTCGCTGCGGCCATCCGGAGCACAGCCACGGGGGGGATCTGCATGTGCTTTCTTGCCAGCAAGTTTCTGGAGGTCCATATGGCGTCTTTGATGGCGGCTAGGGTGAGCCACTCTTTGGCAAATTCACGTGCCGGTATCTGCTTTCCTTGGCTCACCCCATACAGCACCAGCTGTGCTGTAAGGACCTCCCTTGCCGGCAAGTACGGGAATTGCAAGGAGCCGGCCGTTGCCCACTGTTCTACGGCAGCGCTGCACTCCCAGAGCAGATGCCTTACCGACTCAGGCGCGCCACAACCTGGTCGGGGGCAAGTTGAGTGCGCTGACATGCCCCGGGAGTGCATTACGGACCTGACCGGGAGGATCTCATGCGCCACCATCCATGACAGGTCCCGGAGTCTGTTTGGAAGAGCCGGATGGTTCACGTTGCGCCAAACTGTTGTGGGCTCACCAAATGCAAGCCCGCGCACTGGACTCACTGGTTCCCGCTCCTGCACAACAGAAATGAGAGAGCGGTGAGTAGTTAGAACCTGCAACTCCTCTTGCTCAAGGTTAAAATGCCTTAAAAATGACTGGATAAAAACATAGGCTGGTGGCAGGTTAAAAGACACTGGTACTTTGAGATTTCTGGGTAAGAGCCTAAGTTTTCTGAGGTACGACCCCATCCAGAACCGTGTCATTGCTGCGGTCTTGGGGTTTCTGGATGGGGCTGTGGCGGTTGTGATGTGTAGTGCCGTGTATCTGCTTCCTAAAAACAAGTACAGGTCCGGCACTCCTTTTCCTCCTTTTTCCTTTGGCTTCTTCATCACACTTCGTCTCAGTCTTTCCCACTTGGAGCCCCACAAGAAATAAAAGATAGCTCGTTCGAGGTCTAAGATCACTCTCCTAGGTGGGATAAAAACAGAACTGATGAGTAAAAGCAAAGGTAAAATCACTGCTTTGATGATTAAAACCTTTCCTTCTAAAGTCAGTCCTCTAAGTGTCCAGTACCCTAGTCTCTGCCTGACTTTCCCTACCATGTCCGCCCAATTTGTTTTCCCTTCCCCCTCCCTGTCAAACCTGATCCCAAGTATTTTTTGGTCGGTCTGGGTCACAGTCAGGGGGAGTCCTGTCGTCTCCGTCGCTGTCCAGGGTCCATAAAAATGGGCTTGGGTCTTGCTTCTGTTAAGCTTTGACCCAGAGGCCTGTCCGAACCAGTCAGTCAAGTCCAGCGTCCTGTTAACGGATAAAAGGTCAGTGCATAAAATGTTGATGTCGTCCATATATAAAATACATTTTGTCTCGAGTCCCCCGCTCCCTGGGACTCCTACCCCACGGATTCGTTGGTCCCTTCTCAAGGTCTGTGCCAACGGCTCTATACAGATAACATAGAGGAGGGCAGATAACGGGCAACCCTGACGGACACCGCAGTTAATATCCACTGCTCTTGTCAGATGCCCGTTAACAATGAACTTGCTGTTGATCCCCCGGTACAGCAGTCCCACCCAGGCTATAAACCTTCTTGGGAACCCCATTTTTTGCAGTACCTGAAAAAGGTACTGGTGCGAGACCCGATCAAAGGCTTTCTCAAAATCTAAATTTAGAACTACCAGCCGAATGTTTCTGTCTCGCGCGTAACAGATGGTGTCTCGGATCAGTACGAGGCTGTCGGTGATCTTCCTCCCCGGGACGGCACAGGCTTGATCCGGGTGAATCAGATCTTCTAAAAACAAAGACATACGTGTGGCTAATAGTTTACTAAAAAGTTTACAGTCAAAATTTAAAAGTGTAATTGGTCTCCAATTTTTCAAGTCTGTCTTGTCTTTGTCTTTATGAAGGAGAGTCACTATCCCTACTCTAAAACTGTCAGGAAGTCGGTCCATTTGTTCAAAATCCATAAAAACCGCAAGCAAATCTGGTGCTAAAATATCCCAAAATGTCAGATAAAATTCCAGGGGAAGTCCGTCTTCTCCCGGCGACTTCCCTGTCTTAAAAGTTTTGATGCATTTGTTTAATTCAGTTATCGTAAAATCTTGGGTTAAAAGCACATTATCGATGGTTGCTTGGTCAATGGATTTTAAAACTTCAGTCATGGTGTCCTTATTAATAATTTTTTCTGCGTACAGTTCGCGGTAGAAAAGTTCGACAGTTTCTTTAATGTCTTCTGTTGTGTCAGCTGTGCACCCATTTTCTTTTTTAAGTCTCAACATGCCCCCGCCTTTATTTACAATTTTCTTAAAAAAGTATCTCGTGCACTTCTCTCCTTCCTCGATTTCCTTTTCTTTGCTTCTCAAAATCACACCTTTGCTTCTAATTTCTGCTAAAATGGACATCTCTGTTTTAATTTGCTTTATCTCTTCATTAAAATCCATTCCATGCTGGATTAGTTTAAAATACCTTTGAAGTCGTTTCTGCAGCCCCAACATGCGTCTGTTGTCCCTCATTTTCTTTGTTTTTCCTGCTTGTCTGTAAAAGGTCTTTGTCTTTCCCTTCACCATTTCCCACCACTGTGCACGTGTATCGTAAAAGTCTTGAAGGGTCTGCCACTCTCGGTATTGCTCCCTGTACAGCCTAACTAGTTCCCTGTCTTCTAACAGGGAGCAATTGAGCTTCCACAGACCACTTCCTGCCGTCACACCGGAAGAGAGTGAAAGGGTGCAGGAAAGCATTGCGTGATCAGAAAAGAAAACAGGTTCCAATCTAGCATCGGTTGGTGGGCAATCACGTGATAAAATGTAGTCTATGCGAGAGGCTCGGGTGCCATCACTACTGAACCAGGTGAAGCCCTCCTCTCTGGGATGCATGGTTTTAAAACAGTCCACAAGTCTAAAATCGCTGCATATGTTTTGTAATAAAACTGAAGTCTTGTCCACTTTAAAATCGTCCCCTATTCCTCTCCTATCACTCCTGCTTAAAATACAGTTAAAATCCCCCCCTAGAACTAAAGGTACCCTGCCTAGCAGGTGGGGCTGCAAGTCTTCTAAAAGGTCATACCTGTCATTTTTGTCATTAAAGCCATAAATATTTAAGACGTTAAAATCCTTCCCCATAAAAGTCAAGTGTGTTAAAAGTGCCCGACCATCTCTCACCACAGTGCTGCCCTTCACCAAGATTAGAGGGTTTTTTATTAAAATGGCCACTCCATCATTTTTGTTTTCGTTTGAGCCGCTCCATATCGATGTTTGTGGCCATAACTCTTCCCATTCTCTGTAGTGGTTTAAAAATGGTAGGCCACATTCCTGTATTAAAAACACATCAGACTTAAAAGAGTTAAGAAAGGATAAAACAGTCTGGGCTCTAACTCTCGACTTCACACTTCTCACATTGATAGTTGAGAAGGTGAGTGTCATGAGTATGGTTAAAAATTGCAGGTATGAAATCTTAAAAGACTAAAAAGGGGGATTTCAAATGTTTTAAAAACAGCAGTTAGTGAATTTCTTGTGAATGGAGCTCTTCCTTCAATCTCATGGGTGAGAGTTGACGGGGTTGAGCTCCATTTCCCTTTCGGACTCTGGGAGTTGGCCTCTGACGCAGGGTTGCATTGAGTTTTGAGTCCTTCGGGGTTGATTGCAGAGCTATGGTTAAAAAGGAGACTTCATTGGGTGAATTGGAGGGGAAGACTCTGGGCTCCTCCACAGATGAACTGTCTGAGTAGCTCCCAGCTCTTCCCCTCTTTTCCGAGGCTCCGGGAGACTCAGAAGACAATTCTGAAATAAGTCTCTTGGCCGGCTGGGCATTGGGGAGGGGGACATCCTCACTATCACTCCGTGACTGGCCAATTTCTTGTTCAGAGCCAGTCACTGAGCTAGCTCCGCCTTCTGCCTGCATTGCCACCGCTTCCTCCCTGTTCTCCGATTGTGGGGCAATTGCAGGCCCCTCCCCTTCTCCCGCCTCTATTATTCCTTCTCCTCCAGTCACAGGATTTGGCGGGAGATTTGAATTCTCCAGCCCAGCCTCCTCAATTAGCTCTCTAACTGCTTCTTCTTGTCCGCCATTTTGTTCCTTTTCTGTTGTTTTTGCTGCCTTCAGTTTGTTGGCAAAAGACTTAGGGCAATCTCTGAAGAGGTGGTTTGTGTCCCCACAAAGATTGCACTTTCTGCCATTGGTGCATTCCTCGAAAGTATGCCCAATTTCTCTACATTTCCCACAAATGATCTGCTGGCATGCTTCTGCCAGGTGCCCATTCTCACCACACTTGCGGCAGAGTTTGGGCTGGCCCTGGTAGTGAATGTAGCCCCTGTTGTTTCCCAGAACTATCATGGATGGCAGATGCTTCAGGCCCTGGAAGCCTTGAGGGTCCTGCCATTGTTGGATGGGGACCCTCCAAGCGCAATTCCAAATGCCATCCTCATCTCTCACTTTGGTAGCCTGGCCTTTAACAGTGCAAAATCTGCCCAGCCACAAACAAATGTCATCCGCATTCACAGTCTCATTGAACATTCTGACAATTACTGTTTTAGCAGCATTATCAGTCAGTTTCTCAACATTAAATGCAGTAAACTGGGGTTTTACATTTTCAAAGCGTGCCCAAAAGTCTCTTAACATGGCTGCAGAGCAAAAACTTACATCAAATCCCTTATTAAGTGGCAGCGTCAAGATACAATTTATGTCCTCCGGGGAGAATTTCAAAATGTGCTGAATGAGCTTCCTGGAGAAATCCAGCCTTGACATTAAAAGCAGTTTACCATCTTTTTCTTTAAATGTAAAACGGACACTGTGGTGCCTCCGCATGCCGGCATAGTTGGCCGCCATGGTGGAGGCACCACAACGTAAAAGGGGTAAGAGAGACTAAAACAGCTAAAATGATCTAAAACAACGTAACTAAAATAGGGTAAAAGAAAGAAAGCTCTTAAAACAGAGAGAAAAGAAACTAAAAATAAAACACACTTACCTTTTCTTGCTTGGCCTGGTCGAGCTGTTTTTCCGGCAGAGTACAGGTAAGCAGTCCTCTGGACCAATGAATTCCTTATGGTGAAACAATTTCAACTACAATAAAGTTGAAATTTTGTTCACAAGGAATGATGTGAATAT
The DNA here is from genome assembly GCA_024633595.2 of Lepomis macrochirus. Taxonomy (NCBI): domain Eukaryota; kingdom Metazoa; phylum Chordata; class Actinopteri; order Centrarchiformes; family Centrarchidae; genus Lepomis; species Lepomis macrochirus. The sequence goes on along the minus strand of JALXJV020000027.1, from coordinate 857,146 downwards.
CCTCCAAAAAACCTGGAAACACAAAACTAAGCCACAAACAGGCAAAAGTTTTATCCAGACACAGGAGGCGATCGCAGTCTTAGCCAAAAGGCCGAGAAGCGATAACCCCAAGTGCCTGCTTCCAGCGCCCACCTCCCGGAGCAGCTCTCCCGCTGCCGTGGTGCAGCCGTTTCAGCTGCGCATAACGGCGGCTGTGTCTCAGCACCTCCTCCCGAACGCTCCTCGTCGCACCGCTCAACCTCGCCGAGGACGGCGCTCCAGCTTCTTTCCGTTTTCTTTTCACAAACACACGAGGCTCGGCCAAGCGGCAGAGCCCGCCAAAAGTAGTTTTAACTCATTGGCGTTCCTCTCCACGGAAGTCTTTAGTAAAGGCGAAAGACTTGTACGTTATGAAGAGAAACCCGAGTAAGCAGAGGGCCCCGCCTGGAGAGCAGCCGACCAGGCTAGTCGCCCAGGCGCTACCCTCACGGTGAGCCTCACTCGGCGCCCGAAGTCCCCACTACCAGGCCACACCCATTCCCCTACCCCTCCCCACGTCATGGCGGGCTCTATCCAATCGGACTCGCGGAGAAACGGAGGCCTGGCTTCTGGACACGGGCTTCCTTAGCTCCGCCGATGACGGGTGAGAGAAAGGGAGGGGAAATGTGGCCGATCGCTCGGCCTTTTGGCTAAGACTGCGATGGCCTCCTGTTTCTGGTTAAAACTTGTTCGGCGGTTCGGGGCTTAGTTTTGTGTCACCGGCCTTTTGGGAGGAGACTGGCCTCATTCCTTGCCATCGAAAGTTCAACTTTGCTGTAGCCGAGAGCGTTCACAACAAGGAATTCATTGGTCCTGAGGACTGCCCACCTGTCCTCTGCCCGACTACCAGCTTGACCAGACCAAAGAAGAGGAGCTAAGTGTGTTTTATTCACTGATTCAGCAGCTGTTAGCGGGTCTTCTGACTTGATTTTAGAGCAGCCTTTATCGCCTCATTTCAGCTTTCTTTGGCTTCTCCGGCAACTTTTGGTGTTCTCTGTTTCTTTTATCCCTCTACGTTGCGGTTCCTCCACCGTGCCGGCTACGGAGGCACCACAGTGTCCCATTTACATTTAAAGAGAGGTGGGAAGTCCCAACTGCCGGGCCGCACCCACTCCCCGTCCCCACGTTCTGGGGGGCTCTATCCGATGGGATTGCGGGAAGTGAAGGCCTGGGGCTCTTGGACCCAGGCTACCGAAATACCGGGCTCTCGGTGACGAGCGGAGAGAAGGGGAGACGCAGAGCACATTCAACGGCCCTGCCGGGCCCCACATGTCCTCTCGTGGCCTTCCGATCAAAAGTGAAAACGTCGCTGCCTTCTGGGGGGCTTCAGCTGGCCGCCAGCGGCCGCCCCCCTCGACCGACAGGGGGAGGAGGCTCTGCGTTTGCCTCAGTATTTTGGCTTTACACAAGGCAAGGGAAGGGTGCACCGCTCCCGGAGGCACTGCAATACCGGGTCGATGCGTGGAGCGAACGGAGCAAGCCCCTCTTTTCAGCTCCCGCTGCTAAAAATCCATTTAATACGCTGTCCCCTTATAGGGGACATATCAGATATTAAACTGATAAGAACAGATACTACACTTGATCTTAGCCAAAAGGCCGAAGCGATAACCCCAAGTGCCTGCTTCCAGCCCCACCTCCGGAGCAGCTCTCCCGCTGCCGTGGTGCAGCCGTTTCAGCTGCGCATAACGGCGGCTGTGTCTCAGCACCTCCTCCCGAGCGCTCCTCGTCGCACCGCTCAACCTCGCCGAGGACGGCGCTCCAGCTTCTTTTCCGTTTTTCTTTTCACAAACACACGAGGCTCGGCCAAACGGCAGAGCCCGCCAAAAAGTAGTTTTAACTCATTGGCGTTCCTCTCCACGGAAGTCTTTAGTAAAAGGCGAAAGACTTGTACGTTATGAAGAGAAACCCGAGTAAGCAGAGGGGCCCCGCCTGGAGAGCAGCCGACCAGGCTAGTCGGCCCAGGCGCTACCCTCACGGTGAGCCTCACTCGGCCGCCCGAGTCCCCACTACCAGGCCACACCCATTCCCCTACCCCTCCCCACGTCATGGCGGGCTCTATCCAATCGGACTGCGGAGAAACGGAGGCCTGGCTTCTGGACACGGGCTCCCTTAGCCCCGTCGATGACGGGTGAGAGAAAGGAGGGGAAATGTGGCCGATCGCTTCGGCCTTTTGGCTAAGACTGCGATGGCCTCCTGTTTCTGGTTAAAACTTGTTCGGCGGTTCGGGGCTTAGTTTTGTGTCACCGGCCTTTTGGGAGGAGACTGGCCTCATTCCTTGCCATCGAAAGTTCAACTTTGCTGTAGCCGAAAAGCGTTCACAACAAGGAATTCATTGGTCCTGAGGACTGCCCACCTGTCCTCTGCCCGACTACCAGCTTGACCAGACCAAAGAAGAGGAGCTAAGTGTGTTTTATTCACTGATTCAGCAGCTGTTAGCGGGTCTTCTGACTTGATTTTAGAGCAGCCTTTATCGCCTCATTTCAGCTTTCTTTGGCTTCTCCGGCAACTTTTGGTGTTCTCTGTTTCTTTTATCCCCTCTACGTTGCGGTTCCTCCACCGTGCCGGCTACGGAGGCACCACAGTGTCCCATTTACATTTAAAGAGAGAGGTGGGAAGTCCCAACTGCCGGGCCGCACCCACTCCCCCGTCCCCACGTTCTGGGGGGCTCTATCCGATGGGATTGCGGGGAAGTGAAGGCCTGGGGCTCTTGGACCCAGGCTACCGAAATACCCGGGCTCTCGGTGACGAGCGGGAGAAGGGGAGGGGAGACGCAGAGCACATTCAACGGCCCTGCCGGGCCCCACATGTCCTCTCGTGGCCTTCCGATCAAAAGTGAAAACGTCGCTGCCTTCTGGGGGGCTTCAGCTGGCCGCCAGCGTCGCCTCTCGACCGACAGGGGGAGGAGGCTCTGCGTTTGCCTCAGTATTTTGGCTTTACACAAGGCAAGGGAAGGGTGCACCGCTCCCGGAGGCACTGCAATACCGGGTCGATGCGTGGAGCGAACGGAGCAAGCCCCTCTTTTCAGCTCCCGCTGCTAAAAATCCATTTAATACGCTGTCCCCTTATAGGGGACATATCAGATATTAAACTGATAAGAACAGATTTTTTTTTTTTTTTTGGAAAATATAATTTATTTCTGACAACAACATAAAACATTCGGTACAGACATTACAGAAAGTACATCGCAACTATGGCAAAGTCACGTCGCACAACAAAAACAATAATCATCCCCCTTAGTGTTTCTTTACATAAGGGCCAGTTTCTGCTTCAATTATTAAAGGAGGTGAAAAAACCAAAAACAAATAACTAAACATACCCCATGCCCCCCTCCACTTATGTTCATATACATGAGGGGACTGTATCAAACCCTGTAACATTTCCACAACAATAAATCCATGACACCCTCCATTTACCCCTATGCACGACCATAAATCACTTTCCATCTCTCTTTGATTGAGTTAATACCCCACTTCCTGATCTCTAATTTGTATCGTCTCCCTATTGCATCTTCAATGCATTTTATAGTCCCCAACACTGACCACTTGGTCCCTCCTTTTAACCCATCACATCTTACCTCCCACAGTTTATGCTTTACAATAGATACAAAAAACACAGCTTTATGCAGGTTCTCCCTCCCTGTATTAAAGTCCATGTAGAGCACCTTTTCCCATACCATATCCCTCAACAAAGCAAACTTTTTGCCCAGCCCCTCCCAAATTTGCTGTGCAAAATAACACTCAAACAATGCATGTTCCACCGTTTCTATTCCTAAACATCCCTCTCTTGGACAGTACTCACTGCTTGATAACCCATGCTTGAACAGGGTGCTTCTTACGGCCAATCTCCTGTGGAGCACCAACCAGTTAAAATCCTTCAAATGATTGTCCAACTGTTTATACTGTGTTCTCGTCCATACTTCAGCAGGAATATTGACAGTTTGTCTTGGGCTGAAACTCGCTATCAATTCCCCATACAGTTTTCTATGATTAAGTACTAACCGGCGATCCCAACACTCCTTGTGCTTCTTAGCCCAACTGATTATTCCTTTATAGTACAAGGGCATGACCTCAGCCTTGGGAGACCTGTTATCCCATGTCACCCCCAAGGGCCGTAAAGGCATAGCGAGCCAGAATTTCATTAAGGAGTGACATTTATGTTGTGGTGGTGACATTGCTACTTTACAGATATTTGAGAAAAAAAACACGTTCAACTTCAACCTGACATTGGGCATGTCTCTACCCCCTCTCCCAATAGGCTGGTACATTGTTTCTCTCTTAATATATTCATACCCTCCCCACATGAATTCAAACAACGTCCTTTGCAGCCTTAAGCAAATCATTGCCGTCATAGGAAAAACGCCTGCCACATGAAATAATGCCGGCAATACGTCAGTTTTTATGGCCAGAACTTTGCCACTGTAAGACAGCTTTCTCAATTTCCACATGTTGAGCTTCAAAACCACTTTAGTTAATCTTACCTCCCAATTACTTTCAACGTCATCCTTATTATCAAAAGATATACCCAATAATGTCATCGGCCCTGCACACAGTGCAAGCCCATACGGTTCGTCCCTCCTATCCTTCCACCTTCCCAGAAACTTAATCAGTGACTTCCCTTTATTTATCCTGGAACCAGAAGCACTCGAGAACACATCAATAACATCAATTGCTTCCTTTAAACAAAAGTCGTTTTCTAAATACAGTACCGTGTCGTCTGCAAACTGAGATAGAACCAATGTTTCCCCACCTGGCAATGGTAGGCCCCTGATTTTAGCATTCTTCCTAATTGCACATGCCAATATTTCAATGAACACAACATACAACGGAGCAGACGCAGGGCACCCCTGCCTGACGCCCCTGGTTTGCTTAAACAAAGCTCCCATGTTGCCGTTGACATTAACTCTACTTCCTACCTCTGTGTATAAAACCTTCAGCCAGCTTCTAAATCTTTTACCAAACCCAAATCTTTCCAATATCCTAAATAAAAATTCGTGATTGACCCTATCAAAGGCTTTTTCCTGATCAAGACTGAGCACAATAAGGGGAACATTTCTATCCCTGGAGTAGGCTAGTACATCCCTGTGCATTTGTAGGTGCCACTGTATCTGCCTGCCTCGTACTGCGCAAGTTTGATCCGATCCTATGATGAACTCCAAGGCAGATACCAACCGGTTTGTTAGGATTTTGCTAAAAATCTTATAATCCGTACGCAACATTGTTAAGGGCCTATAGTTGGACAAGTCACGAACGTCCCCCTTTTTGTGTAACAGAGAAATCACCCCCTCTCTCATTGTGCTCCCCATTATCCCGGACGTGCAAAAAAAGGTAAACAAATCTAACAACTGAGGCCCAATATCTTCCCAGAAAACCAAGTAAAATTCTTTAGTAAGGCCGTCCACTCCTGGCACCTTCCCTTTTTTTAAAGAGCGGAGCGCTTCCAAAACTTCTTCCAATTGTATATCCTTATCCAACTCTAATTTCAAATAGTCAGGGATTGAGCTCTCTACATTATCCAACAGCAGTGAGCCCTGACAATAATCTACTATTTCCGAGCTAAAGAACCTGGAATAATTACACGAAGCAATTTCTACCAGTCCTGCTGGATCGCGAACTTCCTCCCCTCGCTCATTTAAGAGGGAGGCAATTCTCCTTCTCTTTGCCCGTACCTTAGACTGCTTAAAAAAATAGGACGAACATTTCTCATCTTTTTCCCATTTATCATTTAGACACCTAAATTTGTAAGCCTCAGCCCTCCTATGGAAAAATAGCCCCTGTTCGTTTTGCCAGCATTTCAATAATTCTTCATCTATGTGCTCACCAGCATTTCGTCTTGCCATTAAATTTTCTATTGATTTCTGCAAAAGATAATATTCCTTAAATTCCTCTTTTTTGGATTCTTTTGAGTGCACCTGTAGGTAATGTTTAATACGGTCCTTCGTGCCTTCCCACCATTCAGACACATTACCATAAAACATCCTCAATTTAATGCACTCCTTGAAGAAACTCCTGAATCCTAACCTAAACTGCCGGGCTCCAAGAACACTGTTATTCAATTTCCAGTATCCCTTCCCAAAGCATGTCACCTTCATGTTTAATGCCACAGAGAGCACGTTGTGATCTGAGTAAAAAACAGGTGACACTCGTGCCTCGAACACCTGAAAATCTAACGGACAAAGGATATAATCTATTCTACTCTGTGCCCCTCTACTGTTCCCCCATGTAAACCCAGGGTCAACAGAATTAAAACTCCTAAAACAATCAACTAGACTGTACTTTTTTACCAAACTATGAAAGTTAACTCCTGTATTCTTGCCGCCGCTGGGAGTGTTGAAATCACCTCCAACTATTACATGACGGTCGGTCATGAAGATGGTGTCTAACTTGAGAAACAGTTCATTTCGTTCTTTTGGTGTGGC
>JALXJV020000027.1:807757-850213 GCA_024633595.2 Lepomis macrochirus | reverse complement strand
GTCAAGGTGCCGGAGGAGGGCCCTTTCACTGAAGCGTGTACCGGGGAGGTGAGGCCTTTGTTGAAGCGACGGGTGTATCTCCCGGGGTGGGCCTGTAGTAAAAGCGGATTGGCAAGGACATCTAGCCAAGCGCCGCCAAGGAAGTTACGGCGTGGCAAACCTTGTAAAGCCCGGCCGCAAGGTTACAGAAGTGGCAAACCTTGTAAAGCCCGGCCGCAAGGAATTACAGCCGTGGCAAACCTTGTAAAGCCCGGCCCATGTAAAGGTTGCAGCAGCAGTGGCAAACCTTGTAAAGCCCGACCGCCAAAGGTTACAGCGTGGCAAACCTTGCAAAGCCCGGCCTACAGAGGTTACAACGTGGCAAACCTTGTAAAGCCGGCTCGCAAGGTTACAGCCAGTGGCAAACCTTGTAAAGCCGGCCGCAAAGGTTACAGCGGTGGCAAACCTTGTAAAGCCCGGCTATGCAAAGGTTACAGCCGTGGCAAACCTTGTAAAGCCGGCCGCTAAAGGTTACAGCCGTGGCAAAACCTTGTAAAGCCGACCGCAGAGGTTACAGCAGTGGCAAACCTTGTAAAGCCGGCCGCAAAGGTTACAGCCGTGGCAAACCTTGTAAAAGCCCGGCCAGCAAGGTTACAGCCGTGGCAAACCTTGTAAAGCCCGGCCGCTGAAGGTTACAGACAGTGGCAAACCTTGTAAAGCCGGCCGCAAGGTTACAGCCGTGGCAAACCTTGTAAAGCCGGCCGCATGAGGTTACAGACGTGGCAAACCTTGTAAAACCCGGCCTACGCCAAGGTTACAGCCGTGGCAAACCTTGTAAAGCCGGCCGCATAAGGTTGAAAGCGGTGTACCAGGAACACGCGACGCCTTAGCAGTGGCTGACTGCTTAGCCACAGGGGGGGCTTAAGTTTGGGTTCCCAAGGTTCGACCAGGAGGTCAAGGTGCCGGAGGAGGGCCCTTTCACTGAAGCGTGTACCGGGGAGGTGAGCCTTTGTGAAGCGCGGCGGGTATCTCCCAGGGTGGAGCGCTGTAAAGCGGATTAGCAGGACATCTAGCAAAGCCGGCCGCAAGGTTACTGACCGTGGCAAACCTTGTAAAAGCGGCTCGCAAAGGTTGAAAGCGGTGTACCAGGAGACACGGCAGCCTGGTAGCGGCTTTGCTTAGCCACAGGGGGGGCTTAAGTTTGGGTTCCCAAGGTTCGACCCGGAGGTCAAGGTGCCGGAGGAGGCCCTTTTCACTGAAGCGATGTACCGGGGAGGTGAGCCCCTTTGTGGAGCGCGACGGGTGTCTCCCGGGTGGGCCTTGTAAAGCGGATTGGCAAGGACATCTAGCCAAGCGGCCGCGGAGTACGGCCGTGGCAAACCTTGTAAAGCCGGCTTACGCAAGGTTACAGAAGTGGCAAACCTTGTAAAGCCCGGCCTTGCAAGGTTACAGAAGTGGCAAACCTTGTAAAGCCGGCTTACAAGGTTACAGCCGTGGCAAACCTTGTAAAGCCGGCCGCAAGGTTACAGCGTGGCAAACCTTGTAAAGCCGGCCGCAGAGGTTACAGCCGTGGCAAACCTTGTAAAGCCGGCCTGAGGTTACAGCGTGGCAAACCAAACGGCCTAAGGTTACAGCCGTGGCAAACCTTGTAAAGCCGGCCGCAAAGGTTACAGCCGTGGCAAAACCTTGTAAAACCCGGCCGCAAGGTTACAGAAGTGGCAAACCTGTAAAGCCGGCTCATGAGGTTACAGCCGTGGCAAACCTTGTAAAGCCGGCCGCAAGGTTACAGCAGTGGCAAACCTTGTAAAGCCCGGCCATGCAAGGTTACAGCGTGGCAAACCTTGTAAAAGCCGGCTTGCAAGGTTACAGCCGTGGCAAACCTGTAAAGCCGGCCATGAGGTTACAGCCGTGGCAAACCTTGTAAAGCCCGGCCGCAAGGTTACAGCCGTGGCAAACCTTGTAAAGCCGGCCATGAAGGTTACAGCAGTGGCAAACCTTGTAAAACCGGCCGCAAAGGTTACAGCCGTGGCAAACCTTGTAAAGCCGGCTTCGCAAGGTTACAGCAGTGGCAAACCTTGTAAAGCCGGCCGCAAGGTTACAGCAGTGGCAAACCTTGCAAAGCCCGACCGCAAGGTTACAGCCGTGGCAAACCTTGTAAAGCCCGACCTGCCAAGGTTACAGCCGTGGCAAACCTTGTAAAGCCGACTCGCAGGGACTGGCATTTTGACACTTTGAAAATGTACATCCACAAAGGCTGGTTAAGCGGAACTAGGTAAGGGGTAATAGCCACGATCATCACATGATGATCCTGGCGGCAGGATTATACTTTTGTAATATCTCTTGACAGGAAGGTCGTGTAGAGCCGCGGGAGTGGTACCGTTGGACTTCGGGGAGGATTTGCAGTCGATCTGAGGCGTCACCCGGCCAGTTGGAGCCAAGTTGAATTTTCATAGGTAAAGCTTATGGGCCCCTCCGGGTAGGAGCAGGACAGGCAGCTCAGAGGGAGGCCGGGACAGCAATCCCAGCCGTCTCCTGCACGGAGGTGGACTCGAACCGGGATGAGTCTGGGTGTCAAAGGGAGGCAGCGCGTCCAGTGGACCACAGTGCAGCGCCTCCCAGCAGGTGAGCGGAGGTGGTACTTGAAGCGTGGGATTCAGACAAAGGCAGTTGAAGGAAAGCGTCGTGAGGTGCAGAGGGGACTTGAACCCGCGCCTTGCGGACTCAAGAGCAGGGCGCTGACCAGCCGCACACAGGCGGATTCTGGGCTAAGCATCCCCACTTGGGGACCTCTGCCACAGAGACCTTGGCGAACTTGCTTCCAGTGGTTGTGGTTAGTGGAAACCCACTGGTGAGGCTGTAAGAAGCAGGCACAGCAGCCACAGGCAGAAAGCCGTGCTTTCATGGCTGAATAACTTTGACAGGAAGGCGGTGGAGCCAAGCGGTTGTCGTGGCGTTGGACTCGGGGTGGAATTTCCAGCAAGACTGGATGCGTTTGAGGAAAATTTGAGAGTAGCTGTCAGAGGCCGTCCGGACGCGGCATATATGCCGCGTGCGGTGAGGAAATAACAACCAGATTCAAAGTGTCACTGGTCGGGCGGGTTTTGGGGAATAACTTTTGACAGGAAGGAGGTAGAGTAGTGCAACCGGCGTCTACCCCACATTTGTGATGATTCCGCATCCAACGGTACCAAGCCGGTCCCCGTTACGACGTTCGTAGGCGGAGTTACCGTCAGGCCCCGCCCTCCTGAGGAGTCTTTTGTGGATAACTCTTGACAGGAAGGCGGTAGAGCTGCGGGGGTGGCACCGTTGGACTCGGGGTGGAATTTCCAGTGGGACTAACGTGTTTTGCAGGATTTTGGAGGCAGCACGTCCAATGGACCCGCGGTGCCACGCGTCTGCTGGCAGGTGAGCGGGCTATGCATCCCCACTTGGGGACCTCTGCCACAGAGACCTTGGCGAACTTGGTTCCCGAGTGGTTGTGGTTAGTGGAAACCCACTGGTAAGGCTGTAGAAGCAGGCATGGCAGCCACAGGCAGAAAGCCGTGCTTTCATTCTGAATAACTTTGACAGGAAGGCGGTGGAGCCAAAGCGGTTTCTGCGGCGTTGGACTTCGGCCTTGAATTTCAAGTTGGAGCGATGTGTTTTGGAGACAATTGGAAGTAGCTGCCAGAGGCTGTCCCGCTGGCAGCATATATGCCGCATTGCGGACAGAACATGACAGCTAATTTCTAAGTGTCAAAAGTCGAGTGAGTTTCTGACAAATGATTTTGATAGGAAGGTGCTAGAAAAGCGGCTTTGCACCGTTGGACTCGAGGTGGAATTTCAAGTTGAACTGACCTCTCTCCCGGATGGGAAGACCTCCGCGAAAATGACTCCCTCCCAGCAGACATCCACGGCCCCAACAGGCTCACGTGACCTGGGGAGAGAACCAAAAGTTTCAGTTATCTGTTGTATTAAACACGTTGAAGCGGTTGTACCAGGGGACACGGCCGCCTTGGTAGCGGCTTTGCTTAGCCACAGGGGGGGGCTTAAGTTTGGGTTCCCAAGGTTCGACCGGAGGTCAAGGTGCCGGAGGAGGGCCCTTTCACTGAAGCGATGTACCGGGGAGGTGAGCCCTTTGTGAGGCGTGACGGGTGTCTCCCGGGGTGGGCCTTGTAAAAGCGGTTGGCAGGACATCTAGCCAAGCCGGCCGCAGAATTACGACCGTGGCAAACCTTGTAAAAGCCGGCTTCACAAGGTTGAAGCGGTGTACCAGAGAGCGCACGTCGCCTTAGGCATGTGACTGCTTAGCCACAGGGGGGGCTTAAGTTTGGGTTCCCAAGGTTCGACCCGGAGGTCAAAGGTGCCGGAGGAGGGCCCTTTCACTGAAGCGATGTACCGGGGAGGTGAGCCTTTGTGGAGAGCGGCGGGTGTCTCCCGAGGGTGGGCCTTGTAAAGCGGTTGGCAAGGACATCTAGCCAAGCGGCCCATCAAGATGCGACGTGGCAAACCTTGTAAAGCGGCCGCAAGGTTACAGAAGTGGCAAACCTTGTAAAGCCCGGCCTGCAAGGTTACAGAAGTGGCAAACCTTGTAAAGCCGGCCAAGGTTACAGCGTCAAAGCTGCAAAAGCGGCCCATGAGGTTACAGCCGTGGCAAACCTTGTAAAGCCGGCCATAAGGTTACAGCCGTGGCAAACCTTGTAAAGCGGCCAGCAAGGTTACAGCCGTGGCAAACAGCCATGCAAAGCCGGACCTCATGCAAGGTTACAGCAGTGGCAAACCTTGTAAAGCCGGCTTCGCAAGGTTACAGCCGTGGCAAACCTTGTAAAGCCGGCCATGAAGGTTACAGCAGTGGCAAACCTTGTAAAGCCGGCCATAAGGTTACAGCCGTGGCAAACCTTGTAAAGCCGGCCATGAAGGTTACAGACAGTGGCAAACCTGTAAAGCCGGCCACAAGGTTACAGCCGTGGCAAACCTTGTAAAGCCGGCCATGAGGTTACAGCCGTGGCAAACCTAGTAAAGCCGGCCGCTGAGGTTACAGCAAGTGGCAAACCTTGTAAAGCCGGCCGCTGAAGGTTACAGCCGTGGCAAACCTTGTAAAGCCGACCGCCAAGGTTACAGCGTGGCAAACCGTAAGCGACTAGCAGATTACAAAGTGGCAAACCTTGTAAAGCCGGCCGCAAGGTTACAGCCGTGGCAAACCTTGTAAAGCCGGCCTGCAGAGGTTACAGCCGTGGCAAACCTTGTAAAGCCGGCCATGAGGACTGGCATTTTGACACTTTGAAAATGTACATCCACAAAAGGCTGGTTAAGCGGAACTAGGTAAGGGGTAATAGCCACGATCATCACATGATGATCCTGGCGGCAGGATTATACTTTGTAATATCTCTTGACAGGAAGGTCGTGTAGAGCCGCGGGAGTGGTACCGTTGGACTTCGAGGGAGGATTTGCAGTCGATCTGAGGCGTCACCCGGCCAGTTGGAGCCAAGTTGAATTTTCATAGGTAAAGCTTATGGGCCCCTCCGGGTCAGGAGCAGGACAGGCAGCTCAGAGGGAGGCCGGGACAGCAATCCCAGCCGTCTCCTGCACGGAGGTGGACTCGAACCAGGATGCGTCTGGTGTCAAGGGGAGGCAGCACGTCCAGTGGACCACAGTGCAGCGCCTCCCAGCAGGTGAGCGGAGGTGGTACTTGAGGCGTGGGATTCAGACAAAGGCAGTTGAAGGAAGCGTCGTGAGGTGCAGAGGGGACTTGAACCCGCGCCTTGCGGACTCAAGAGCAGGGCGCTGACCAGCCGCACACAGGCGGATTCTGGGCTAAGCATCCCCACTTGGGGACCTCTGCCACAGAGACCTTGGCGAACTTGCTTCCAGTGGTTGTGGTTAGTGGAAACCCACTGGTGAGGCTGTAAGAAGCAGGCACAGCAGCCACAGGCGAAAGCCGTGCTTTCATGGCTGAATAACTTTGACAGGAAGGCGGTGGAGCCAAGCGGTTGTCGCGGCGTTGGACTCGGGGTGGAATTTCCAGCAAGACTGAGTGCGTTTGGGGAAAATTTGAGAGTAGCTGTCAGAGGCCGTCCGGGCGCGGCATATATGCCGCGTGCGGACGGGAAATAACAACCAGATTCAAAGTGTCACTGGTGGGCGGGTTTTGGGGAATAACTTTTGACAGGAAGGAGGTAGAGTAGTGCAACCGGCGTCTACCCACATTTGTGATGATTCCGCATCCAACGGTACCAAGCCGGTCCCGATACGACGTTCGTAGGCGGAGTTACCGTCAGGCCCGCCCTCCTGAGAGTCTTTGTGGATAACTCTTGACAGGAAGGCGGTAGAGCTGCGGGGGTGGCACCGTTGGACTCGGGGTGGAATTTCCAGTGGGACTAACGTGTTTTGCAGGATTTTGGAGGCAGCACGTCCAATGGACCACGGTGCGCAGCGTCTGCTGGCAGGTGAGCGGGCTATGCATCCCCACTTGGGGACCTCTGCCACAGAGACCTTGGCGAACTTGGTTCCCAGTGGTTGTGGTTAGTGGAAACCCACTGGTAAGGCTGTAAGAAGCAGGCATGGCAGCCACAGGCGAAAGCCGTGCTTTCATTCTGAATAACTTTGACAGGAAGGCGGTGGAGCCAAGCGGTTTCGCGGCGTTGGACTTCGGCCTTGAATTTCAAGTTGGAGCGATGTGTTTTGGAGACAATTGGAGTAGCTGCCAGAGGCTGTCCCGCTGGCAGCATATATACCGCATTGCGGACAGAACATGACAGCTAATTTCTAAGTGTCAAAGAAGTCGAGTGAGTTTCTGACAAATGATTTTGATAGGAAGGTGCTAGAGAAAAGCGCTTTGCACCGTTGGACTCGAGGTGGAATTTCAAGTTGAACTGACCTCTCTCCGGATGGGAAGACCTCAGCGAAAATGACTCCCTCCCCAGCAGACATCCACGGCCCCAACAGGCTCTGTGACCTGGGGAGAGAACCAAAAGTTTCAGTTATCTGTTGTATTAAACGCGTTGAAAGCGGTGTACCAGGGGCACGGCCGCCTAGTAGCGGCTTTGCTTAGCCACAGGGGGGGGCTTAAGTTTGGGTTCCCAAGGTTCGACCGGAGGTCAAAGGTGCCGGAGGAGGGCCCTTTTCACTGAAGCGTGTACCGGGGAGGTGAGCCCCTTTGTGAAGCGCGACGGGTGTCTCCCGAGGGTGGGCCTTGTAAAGCGGATTGGCAAGGACATCTAGCCAAGCGGCCGCAGAGATTACGACCGTGGCAAACCTTGTAAAGCCGGCCGCAAAGGTTGAAAGCGGTGTACCAGAGACACGGCAGCCTTAGTAGCGGCTTTGCTTAGCCACAGGGGGGGCTTAAGTTTGGGTTCCCAAGGTTCGACCGGAGGTCAAGGTGCCGGAGGAGGGCCCTTTCACTGAAGCGATGTACCGGGAGGTGAGCCCTTTGTGGAAGCGCGACGGGTGTCTCCCGAGGTGGGCCTTGTAAAGCAGTTGGCAGGACATCTAGCCAAGCGGCCATAGAGATTACGGCGTGGCAAACCTTGTAAAGCCGGCCGCAAGGTTACAGAAGTGGCAAACCTTGTAAAGCCGGCCGCTGAGGTTACAGAAGTGGCAAACCTGTAAAGCCGGCCGCAAGGTTACAGCCGTGGCAAACCTTGTAAAGCCGGCCATAGGTTACAGCAGTGGCAAACCTTGTAAAGCGGCCATAAGGTTACAGCCGTGGCAAACCTTGTAAAGCCGGCCGCAAGGTTACAGCCGTGGCAAACCTTGTAAAGCGGCCGCTAAGGTTACAGCCGTGGCAAACCTTGTAAAGCGGCCATAAGGTTACAGCCGTGGCAAACCTTGTAAAGCCGGCCGTCAAGGTTACAGAAGTGGCAAACCTTGTAAAGCCGGCCTGCAAGGTTACAGCCGTGGCAAACCTTGTAAAGCCGGCTTCATAAGGTTACTGCCGTGGCAAACCTTGTAAAGCGGCCGCAAGGTTACAGAAGTGGCAAACCTTGTAAAGCCGGCTACCAAGGTTACAGCCGTGGCAAACCTTGTAAAGCCGGCCGCAAGGTTACAGCAGTGGCAAACCTTGTAAAGCCGACCGCAAGGTTACAGCCGTGGCAAACCTTGTAAAGCCGGCCTGCAAGGTTACAGCCGTGGCAAACCTTGTAAAGCCGGCCTAGCCAAGGTTACAGCCGTGGCAAACCTTGTAAAGCCGGCCGCATAGGGTTACAGCAGTGGCAAACCTTGTAAAGCCGGCCGCAAGGTTACAGCAGTGGCAAACCTTGTAAAGCGGCCATGAAGGTTACAGCCGTGGCAAACCTTGTAAACCGACCGCAAGGTTACAGCCGTGGCAAACCTTGTAAAGCCGGCCGCAAGGACTGGCATTTTGACACTTTGAAAATGTACATCCACAAAGGCTGGTTAAGCGGAACTAGGTAAGGGGTAATAGCCCACGATCATCACATGATGATCCTGGCGGCAGGATTATACTTTTGTAATATCTCTTGACAGGAAGGTCGTAGAGCCGCGGGGAGTGGTACCGTTGGACTTCGGGGAGGATTTGCCAGTCGATCTGAGGCGTCACCCGGCCAGTTGGAGCCAAGTTGAATTTTCATAGGTAAAGCTTATGGGCCCCTCCGGGCGAGGAGCAGGACAGGCAGCTCAGAGGGAGGCCGGGACAGCAATCCCAGCCGTCTCCTGCACGGAGGTGGACTCGAACCGGGATCGTCTGGTGTCAAAGGGAGGCAGCGCGTCCAGTGGACCACAGTGCAGCGCCTCCCAGCAGGTGAGCGGAGGTGGTACTTGAGGCGTGGGATTCAGACAAAAGGCAGTTGAAGGAAGCGTCGTGAGGTGCAGAGGGGACTTGAACCCGCACCTTGCGGACTCAAGGCAGGGCGCTGACCAGCACGCCACAGGCGGATTCTGGGCTAAGCATCCCCACTTAGGGGACCTCTGCCACAGAGACCTTGGCGAACTTGCTTCCAGTGGTTGTGGTTAGTGGAAACCCACTGGTGAGGGCTGTAAGAAGCAGGCACAGCAGCCACAGGCAGAAAGCCGTGCTTTCATGGCTGAATAACTTTTGACAGGAAGGCGGTTGGAGCCAAGCGGTTGTCGTGGCGTTGGACTCGAGGTGGAATTTCCAGCAAGACTGAGTGCGTTTGGGGAAAATTTGAGAGTAGCTGTCAGAGGCCGTCCGGGCGCGGCATATATGCCGCGTGCGGATGGGAAATAACAGCCAGATTCAAAGTGTCACTGGTCGGGCGGGTTTTGGGGAATAACTTTGACAGGAAGGAGGTAGAGTAGTGCAACCGGCGTCTACCCCACATTTGTGATGATTCCGCATCCAACGGTACCAAGCCGGTCCCCGTCACGACGTTCGTAGGCGGAGTTACCGTCAGGCCCGCCCTCCTGAGGAGTCTTTGTGGATAACTCTTGACAGGAAGGCGGTAGAGCTGCGGGGGTGGCACCGTTGGACTCGGGGTGGAATTTCCAGTGGGACTAACGTGTTTTGCAGGATTTTGGAGGCAGCACGTCCAATGGACCACGGTGCGCAGCGTCTGCTGGCAGGTGAGCGGGCTATACATCCCCACTTGGGGACCTCTGCCACAGAGACCTTGGCGAACTTGGTTCCCGAGTGGTTGTGGTTAGTGGAAACCCACTGGTAAGGCTGTAAGAAGCAGGCATGGCAGCCACAGGCGAAAGCCGTGCTTTCATTTCTGAATAACGTTTGACAGGAAGGCGGTGGAGCCAAGCGGTTTCGCGGCGTTGGACTTCGGCCTTGAATTTCAAGTTGGAGCGATGTGTTTTGGAGACAATTGGAGTAGCTGCCAGAGGCTGTCCCGCTGGCAGCATATATGCCGCATTGCGGACAGAACATGACAGCTAATTTCTAAGTGTCAAAAGTCGGTGAGTTTCTGACAAATGATTTTGATAGGAAGGTGCTAGAGAAAAGCGCTTTGCACCGTTGGACTCGAGGTGGAATTTCAAGTTGAACTGACCTCTCTCCGGATGGGAAGACCTCCGCGAAAATGACTCCCTCCCAGCAGACATCCACGGCCCCAACAGGCTCTACGTGACCTGGGGAGAGAACCAAAAGTTTCAGTTATCTGTTGTATTAAACCGCGTTGAAAGCGGTTGTACCAGGGGCACGGCACGCCTTGGTAGCGGCTTTGCTTAGCCACAGGGGGGGGCTTAAGTTTGGGTTCCCAAGGTTCGACCGGAGGTCAAAGGTGCCGGAGGAGGGCCCTTTTCACTGAAGCGTGTACCGGGGAGGTGAGCCTTTGTGGGGCGCGACGGGTGTCTCCCCCGGGGTGGGCCTTGTAAAGCCGGATTGGCAAGGACATCTAGCCAAGCCGGCCATAGAGTACGGCCGTGGCAAACCTTGTAAAGCCGGCCATAAGGTTGAAAGCGGTGTACCAGCAGAGCAGCGGCACGCCTTGAAGTGCAGCTTTGCTAGCCACAGGGGGAGCTTAAGTTTGGGTTCCCAAGGTTCGGCCGGAGGTCAAGGTGCGGAGGAGGGCCCTTGTCACTGAGCGTGTACCGAGGAGGTGAGCCTTGTAAGAAGCGGCGGGTGTCTCCCGAGGTGAAGCCTTGTAAAGCGGTTGGCAAGGACATCTAGCAAAGCCGGCTTCGCAAGGTTACAGCCGTGGCAAACCTTGTAAAAGCCGGCTTGCAAGGTTACAGAAGTGGCAAACCTTGTAAAGCCGGCTCATGAGGTTACAGAACGTGGCAAACCTTGTAAAGCCGGCTTCGCAAGGTTACAGCCGTGGCAAACCTTGTAAAGCCGGCCGCAAGGTTACAGCCGTGGCAAACCTTGTAAAGCCGGCCATGAAGGTTACAGCCGTGGCAAACCTTGTAAAGCCGGCCTGCAGGTTACAGCCGTGGCAAACCTTGTAAGCGGCCATAAGGTTACAGCCGTGGCAAACCTTGTAAAGCCGGCCATAGAGGTTACAGCACGTGGCAAACCTTGTAAAGCCGGCTTACGCAAGGTTACAGCAGTGGCAAACCTTGTAAAGCCCGGCCGCATGAAGGTTACAGCCGTGGCAAACCTTGTAAAGCCGACCATGAGGTTACAGCCGTGGCAAACCTTGTAAAACCCGGCCGCATAAGGACTGGCATTTTGACACTTTGAAAATGTACATCCACAAAGGCTGGTTAAGCGGAACTAGGTAAAGGGGTAATAGCCACGATCATCACATGATGATCCTGGCGGCAGGATTATACTTTTGTAATATCTCTTGACAGGAAGGTCGGTAGAGCCCGCGGGGTGGTACCGTTGGACTTCGGGGAGGATTTGCAGTCGATCTGGCGTCACCCGGCCAGTTGGAGCCAAGTTGAATTTTCATAGGTAAAGCTGATGGGCCCCTCCGGGTCAGGAGCAGGACAGGCAGCTCAGAGGGAGGCCGGGACAGCAATCCCAGCCGTCTCCTGCACGGAGGTGGACTCGAACCGGGATACGTCTGGTGTCAAGGGAGGCAGCGCGTCCAGTGGACCACAGTGCACGCGCCTCCCAGCAGGTGAGCGGAGGTGGTACTTGAAGCGTGGGATTCAGACAAAGGCAGTTGAAGGAAAGCGTCAGTGAGGTGCAGAGGGGACTTGAACCCGCACCTTGCGGACTCAAAGGCAGGGCGTGACCAGCCGCTACAGGCGGATTCTGGGCTAAGCATCCCCACTGGGGACCTCTGCCACAGAGACCTTGGCGAACTTGCTTCCCAGTGGTTGTGGTTAGTGGAAACCCACTGGTGAGGCTGTAAGAAGCAGGCACAGCAGCCACAGGCAGAAAGCCGTGCTTTCATGGCTGAATAACTTTTGACAGGAAGGCGGTGGAGCCAAGCGGTTGTCGCGGCGTTGGACTTCGGGGTGGAATTTCCAGCAAGACTGGATGCGTTTGGGGAAAATTTGAGAGTAGCTGTCAGAGGCCGTCCGGGCGCGGCATATATGCCGCATTGCGGACGGAAATAACAACCAGATTCAAAGTGTCACTGGTGGGGCGGGTTTTGGGGAATAACTTTTGACAGGAAGGAGGTAGAGTAGTGCAACCGGCGTCTACCCCACATTTGTGATGATTCCGCATCCAGCGGTACCAAGCCGGTCCCCGATACGACGTTCGTAGGCGGAGTTACCGTCAGGCCCGCCCTCCTGAGGAGTCTTTGTGGATAACTCTTGACAGGAAGGCGGTAGAGCTGCGAGGGTGGCACCGTTGGACTCGGGGTGGAATTTCCAGTGGGACTAACGTGTTTTGCAGGATTTTGGAGGCAGCACGTCCAATGGACCACGGTGCCAGCGTCTGCTGGCAGGTGAGCGGGCTATGCATCCCCACTTGGGGACCTCTGCCACAGAGACCTTGGCGAACTTGGTTCCCGAGTGGTTGTGGTTAGTGGAAACCCACTGGTAAGGCTGTAAGAAGCAGGCATGGCAGCCACAGGCAGAAAGCCGTGCTTTCATTCTGAATAACGTTTGACAGGAAGGCGGTGGAGCCAAAGCGGTTTCGTGGCGTTGGACTTCGGCCTTGAATTTCAAGTTGGAGCGATGTGTTTTGGAGACAATTGGAAGTAGCTGCCAGAGGCTGTCCCGCTGGCAGCATATATGCGCATTGCGGACAGAACATGACAGCTAATTTCTAAGTGTCAAAAGTCGAGTGAGTTTCTGACAAATGATTTTGATAGGAAGGTGCTAGAGAAAGCGCTTTGCACCGTTGGACTCGAGGTGGAATTTCAAGTTGAACTGACCTCTCTCCCGGATGGGAAGACCTCAGCGAAAATGACTCCCTCCCAGCAGACATCCACGGCCCCAACAGGCTCTCAGTGACCTGGGGAGAGAACCAAAAGTTTCAGTTATCTGTTGTATTAAACACGTTGAAGCGGTGTACCAGGGGACACGGCCGCCTTGGTAGCGGCTTTAGCTTAGCCACAGGGGGGGGGCTTAAGTTTGGGTTCCCAAGGTTCGACCGGAGGTCAAAGGTGCCGGAGGAGGGCCCTTTCACTGAGCGATGTACCGGGGAGGTGAGCCCCTTTGTGGAGTGCGACGGGTGTCTCCCGGGGTGGAGCCTTGTAAAAGCGGTTGGCAGGACATCTAGCCAAGCGGCCATAGGAGATACTGACCATGGCAAACCTTGTAAAGCCGGCCGCATAAGGTTGAAAGCGGTGTACCAGGAGACACGGCCGCCTTGGTAGCGGCTTTGCTTAGCCACAGGGGGGGGGCTTAAGTTTGGGTTCCCAAGGTTGACCGGAGGTCAAAGGTGCCGGAGGAGGGCCCTTTTCACTGAAGCGATGTACCGGGGAGGTGAGCCCCTTTGTGGAGCGCGGCAGGTGTCTCCCAGGGTGGAGCCTTGTAAAGCGGTTGGCAAGGACATCTAGCCAAGCGGCCCATGGAATACGGCACGTGGCAAACCTTGTAAAGCGGCCGCAAGGTTACAGAAGTGGCAAACCTTGTAAAGCCCGGCCGCCAAGGTTACAGAAGTGGCAAACCTTGTAAAGCCCGGCTTTGCAAGGTTACAGCCGTGGCAAACCTTGTAAAGCCGGCCGCAAGGTTAGAGCCGTGGCAAACCTTGTAAAGCGGCCAGCAAGGTTACAGCCGTGGCAAACCTTGTAAAGCCGACCGCAAGGTTAGAGCCGTGGCAAACCTTGTAAAGCGGCCGCAAGGTTACAGCCGTGGCAAACCTTGTAAAGCCGACCCATGAGGTTACAGCCGTGGCAAACCTTGTAAAGCGGCCGCTAAGGTTACAGCCGTGGCAAACCTTGTAAAGCCGGCCTCATAAGGTTACAGCCGTGGCAAACCTTGTAAAGCCGACCTCATGAGGTTACAGCCGTGGCAAACCTTGTAAAGCCGGCCATGAGGACTGGCATTTTGACACTTTGAAAATGTACATCCACAAAGGCTGGTTAAGCGGAACTAGGTAAGGGGTAATAGCCACGATCATCACATGATGATCCTGGCGGCAGGATTATACTTTTGTAATATCTCTTGACAGGAAGGTCAGTTAGAGCCGCGGGAGTGGTACCGTTGGACTTCGGGGAGGATTTGCAGTCGATCTGAGGCGTCACCCGGCCAGTTGGAGCCAAGTTGAATTTTCATAGGTAAAGCTTATGGGCCCCTCCGGGTCAGGAGCAGGACAGGTCAGCTCAGAGGGAGGCCGGGACAGCAATCCCAGCCGTCTCCTGCACGGAGGTGGACTCGAACCAGGATGCGTCTGGTGTCAAGGGAGGCAGCACGTCCAGTGGACCACAGTGCAGCGCCTCCCAGCAGGTGAGCGGAGGTGGTACTTGAGGCGTGGGATTCAGACAAAGGCAGTTGAAGGAAAGCGTGCGTGAGGTGCAGAGGGGACTTGAACCCGCACCTTGCGGACTCAAGGCAGGGCGCTGACCAGCACGCCACAGGCGGATTCTGGGCTAAGCATCCCCACTTGGGGACCTCTGCCACAGAGACCTTGGCGAACTTGCTTCCCAGTGGTTGTGGTTAGTGGAAACCCACTGGTGAGGCTGTAAGAAGCAGGCACAGCAGCCACAGGCAGAAAGCCGTGCTTTCATGGCTGAATAACTTTTGACAGGAAGGCGGTGGAGCCAAGCGGTTGTCTTGGCGTTGGACTTCGAGGTGGAATTTCCAGCAAGACTGGTGCGTTTGGGGAAAATTTGAGAGTAGCTGTCAGAGGCCGTCCGGACGCGGCATATATGCCGCGTGCGGACGAGGAAATAACAACCAGATTCAAAGTGTCACTGGTCGGGCGGGTTTTGGGGAATAACTTTTGACAGGAAGGAGGTAGAGTAGTGCAACCGGCGTCTACCCCACATTTGTGATGATTCCGCATCCAACGGTACCAAGCCGGTCCCGTACGACGTTCGTAGGCGGAGTTACCGTCAGGCCCCGCCCTCCTGAGGAGTCTTTTGTGGATAACTCTTGACAGGAAGGCGGTAGAGCTGCGGGGGGTGGCACCGTTGGACTCGGGGTGGAATTTCCAGTGGGACTAACGTGTTTTGCAGGATTTTGGAGGCAGCACGTCCAATGGACCCACGGTGCAGCGTCTGCTGGCAGGTGAGCGGGCTATGCATCCCCACTTGGGGACCTCTGCCACAGAGACCTTGGCGAACTTGGTTCCCGAGTGGTTGTGGTTAGTGGAAACCCACTGGTAAGGCTGTAAGAAGCAGGCATGGCAGCCACAGGCAGAAAGCCGTGCTTTCATTCTGAATAACGTTTGACAGGAAGGCGGTGGAGCCAAAGCGGTTTCGCGGCGTTGGACTCGGCCTTGAATTTCAAGTTGGAGCGATGTGTTTTGGAGACAATTGGAAGTAGCTGCCAGAGGCTGTCCCGCTGGCAGCATATATGCCGCATTGCGGACAGAACATGACAGCTAATTTCTAAGTGTCAAAAGTCGAGTGAGTTTCTGACAAATGATTTTGATAGGAAGGTGCTAGAAAAGCGCTTTGCACCGTTGGACTCGGGGTGGAATTTCAAGTTGAACTGACCTCTCTCCCGGATGGGAAGACCTCCGCGAAAATGACTCCCTCCCCAGCAGACATCCACGGCCCCAACAGGCTCTCGTGACCTGGGGAGAGAACCAAAAGTTTCAGTTATCTGTTGTATTAAACCGTTGAAGCTTGAGTGTACCAGGGGCACGGCCGCCTTGGGCGCGCGGCTTTGCTTGCCACAGGGGGGGGCTTAAGTTTGGGTTCCCAAGGTTCGGGGTTAGGGTTAGGGGGTTAGGTAAGGGGGTAATAGCCACGATCGTCACGTGATGATCCTGGCGGCAGGATTATACTTTTTGTAATATCTCTTGACAGGAAGGTCATGTAGAGCCGCAGGGGTGAGTACCGTTGGACTCGGGGAGGATTGCCAGTCAATCTGGCGTCACCCGGCCAGTTGGAGCCAAGTTGAATTTTCATAGGTAAAGCTGATGGGCCCCTCCCGGGGCGGGAGCAGGACAGGCCGCTCAGCGGGAGGCCCGGGACAGGAATCCCGGCCGTCTCCCGGACCGGAGGTGGATTTGAACCCGGGATCGTCTGGTTTCAAAGGGAGGCAGCTACGTCCAGTGGACCACAGTGCAGCGCCTCCCAGCAGGTGAGCGGAGGTGGTACTTGAGGCGTGGGATTCAGACAAAGGCAGTTGAAGGAAGCGTGCGTGAGGTGCAGAGGGGACTTGAACCCGCGCCTTGCGGACTCAAAGGCAGGCGCTGACCAGCCGCACACAGGCGGATTCTGGGCTAAGCATCCCCACTTGGGGACCTCTGCCACAGAGACCTTGGCGAACTTGCTTCCAGTGGTTGTGGTTAGTGGAAACCCACTGGTGAGGCTGTAAGAAGCAGGCACAGCAGCCACAGGCAGAAAGCCGTGCTTTCATGGCTGAATAACTTTGACAGGAAGGCGGTGGAGCCAAGCGGTGTCGTGGCGTTGGACTCGGGGTGGAATTTCCAGCAAGACTGGTGCGTTTGAGGAAAATTTGAGAGTAGCTGTCAGAGGCCGTCCGGACGCGGCATATATGCCGCATTGCGGACGGAAATAACAACCAGATTCAAAGTGTCACTGGTCGGGCGGGTTTTGGGGAATAACTTTTGACAGGAAGGAGGTAGAGTAGTGCAACCGGCGTCTACCCCACATTTGTGATGATTCCGCATCCAACGGTACCAAGCCGGTCCCGTTACGACGTTCGTAGGCGGAGTTACCGTCAGGCCCCGCCCTCCTGAGGAGTCTTTGTGGATAACTCTTGACAGGAAGGCGGTAGAGCTGCGGGGGTGGCACCGTTGGACTCGGGGTGGAATTTCCAGTGGGACTAACGTGTTTTGCAGGATTTTGGAGG
Source organism: Lepomis macrochirus (assembly GCA_024633595.2). Classification (NCBI taxonomy): domain Eukaryota; kingdom Metazoa; phylum Chordata; class Actinopteri; order Centrarchiformes; family Centrarchidae; genus Lepomis; species Lepomis macrochirus. Next base: position 833,497 of record JALXJV020000027.1, on the reverse strand, counting down.
CAGCACGTCCAATGGACCCACGGTGCCAGCGTCTGCTGGCAGGTGAGCGGGCTATGCATCCCCACTTGGGGACCTCTGCCACAGAGACCTTGGCGAACTTGGTTCCCAGTGGTTGTGGTTAGTGGAAACCCACTGGTAAGGCTGTAAGACGCAGGCATGGCAGCCACAGGCAGAAAGCCGTGCTTTCATTCTGAATAACTTTGACAGGAAGGCGGTGGAGCCAAGCGGTTTCGCGGCGTTGGACTTCGGCCTTGAATTTCAAGTTGGAACGATGTGTTTTGGAGACAATTGGAGAGTAGCTGCCAGAGGCTGTCCCGCTGGCAGCATATATGCCGCATTGCGGACAGAACATGACAGCTAATTTCTAAGTGTCAAAAGTCGAGTGAGTTAGGGGTTAGGGTTAGGTAAGGGGGTAATAGCCACGATCGTCACGTGATGATCCTGGCGGCAGGATTATACTTTTTGTAATATCTCTTGACAGGAAGGTCAGTAGAGACCCGCGGGGTCAGTACCGTTGGACTCGGGGAGGATTGCCAGTCAATCTGGCGTCACCCGGCCAGTTGGAGCCAAGTTGAATTTTCATAGGTAAAGCTGATGGGCCCCTCCGGGCGGGGAGCAGGACAGGCAGCTCAGCGGGAGGCCAGGACAGGAATCCCGGCCGTCTCGGACGGAGGTGGATTTGAACCGGGATGCGTCTGGTTTCAAGGGAGGCAGCACGTCCAGTGGACCACAGTGCCAGCGCCTCCCAGCAGGTGAGCGGAGGTGGTACTTGAAGCGTGGGATTCAGACAAAGGCAGTTGAAGAAGCGTGCGTGAGGTGCAGAGGGACTTGAACCCGCGCCTTGCGGACTCAAGGCAGGGCTGACCAGCACGCACAGGCGGATTCTGGGCTAAGCATCCCCACTTGGGGACCTCTGCCACAGAGACCTTGGCGAACTTGCTTCCGAGTGGTTGTGGTTAGTGGAAACCCACTGGTGAGGCTGTAGAAGCAGGCACAGCAGCCACAGGCGAAAGCCGTGCTTTCATGGCTGAATAACTTTGACAGGAAGGCGGTGGAGCCAAGCGGTGTCTCGGCGTTGGACTCGGGGTGGAATTTCCAGCAAGACTGGTGCGTTTGGGGAAAATTTGAGAGTAGCTGTCAGAGGCCGTCCGGACGCGGCATATATGCCGCATTGCGGACTGAGGAAATAACAACCAGATTCAAAGTGTCACTGGTCGGGCGGGTTTTGGGGAATAACTTTGACAGGAAGGAGGTAGAGTAGTGCAACCGGCGTCTACCCCACATTTGTGATGATTCCGCATCCAACGGTACCAAGCCGGTCCCCGTTACGACGTTCGTAGGCGGAGTTACCGTCAGGCCCGCCCTCCTGAGGAGTCTTTGTGGATAACTCTTGACAGGAAGGCGGTAGAGCTGCGGGGGTGGCACCGTTGGACTCGGGGTGGAATTTCCAGTGGGACTAACGTGTTTTGCAGGATTTTGGAGGCAGCACGTCCAATGGACCACGGTGCAGCGTCTGCTGGCAGGTGAGCGGGCTATGCATCCCCACTTGGGGACCTCTGCCACAGAGACCTTGGCGAACTTGGTTCCCGAGTGGTTTGTGGTTAGTGGAAACCCACTGGTAAGGCTGTAAGAAGCAGGCGCGACAAATTGTTTTGGAGACAATTGGAGTAGCTGCCAGAGGCTGTCCGCTGGCAGCATATATGCCGCATTAGCGGACAGAACATGACAGCTAATTTCTAAGTGTCAAAAGTCGAGTGAGTTTCTGACAAATGATTTTGATAGGAAGGTGCTAGAAAAGCGCTTTGCACCGTTGGACTCGAGGTGGAATTTCAAGTTGAACTGACCTCTCTCCCGGATGGGAAGACCTCCGCGAAAATGACTCCCTCCCAGCAGACATCCACGGCCCCAACAGGCTCTGTGACCTGGGGAGAGAACCAAAAGTTTCAGTTATCTGTTGTATTAAACACGTTGAAAGCGGTGTACCAGGGGACACGACGCCTTGGTAGCGTGACTTTGCTTAGCCACAGGGGGGGCTTAAGTTTGGGTTCCCAAGGTTCGACCGGAGGTCAAGGTGCCGGAGGAGGGCCCTTTCACTGAAGCGATGTACCGGGGAGGTGAGCCCTTTGTGGGAGCGCGACGGTGTCTCCCGAGGTGGAGCCTTGTAAAGCGGTTGGCAAGGACATCTAGCCAAGCGGCCGCATGGAATCGACGTGGCAAACCTTAGTAAAGCGGCCGCCAAGGTTGAAAGCGGTGTACCAGGAGACACGGCACGCCTTGGTAGCGGCTTTGCTTAGCCACAGGGGGGGCTTAAGTTTGGGTTCCCAAGGTTCGACCGGAGGTCAAGGTGCCGGAGGAGGGCCCTTTCAGTGAAGCGATGTACCGGGGAGGTGAGCCCTTTGTGGAGGCGGCGGGTGTCTCCCGAGGTGGGCCTGAGTAAAGCGGTTGGCAGGACATCTAGCCAAGCCGGCCGCTAGAATTACGACGTGGCAAACCTTGTAAAGCCGGCCACAAGGTTACAGAAGTGGCAAACCTTGTAAAGCCGGCCGCCAAGGTTACTGCCGTGGCAAACCTTGTAAAGCGACCGCAAGGTTACAGCCGTGGCAAACCTTGTAAAGCCCGACCGCAAGGTTACAGCCGTGGCAAACCTTGTAAAGCGACCGCAAGGTTACAGCCGTGGCAAACCTTGTAAAGCCGACTCGCAAGGTTAGAGCAGTGGCAAACCTTGTAAAGCGGCCATGAAGGTTACAGCCGTGGCAAACCTTGTAAAGCCGGCCATAGGGTTACAGCCGTGGCAAACCTTGTAAAGCGACCGCCAAGGTTACAGAAGTGGCAAACCTTGTAAAGCCGGCCATGCAAGGTTACAGCCGTGGCAAACCTTGTAAAGCGACCGCAAGGTTACAGCCGTGGCAAACCTTGTAAAGCCGGCCGCAAGGTTACTGCCGTGGCAAACCTTGTAAAGCCGACTTCGCAAGGTTACAGCCAGTGGCAAACCTTGTAAAGCGACCGCTAAGGTTACAGCCGTGGCAAACCTTGTAAAGCCGGCCATGCAAGGTTACTGCCGTGGCAAACCTGTGAAGCCGACCACAAGGTTACAGAAGTGGCAAACCTTGTAAAACCCGGCCGCTAAGGTTACAGCCGTGGCAAACCTTGTAAAGCCGGCCATAGAGTTACAGCCGTGGCAAACATAGCAAAGCGGCCGCAGAGGTTACAGCAGTGGCAAACCTTGTAAAGCCGGCCGCGGGACTGGCATTTTGACACTTTGAAAATGTACATCCACAAAGGCTGGTTAGCGGAACTAGGTAAGGGGTAATAGCCACGATCATCGCATTGATGATCCTGGCGGCAGGATTATACTTTGTAATATCTCTTGACAGGAAGGTCGTAGGAGCCGCGGGGGGTGGTACCGTTGGACTTCGGGGGAGGATTGCCAGTCGATCTGGCGTCACCGGCCAGTTGGAGCCAAGTTGAATTTTCATAGGTAAAGCTGATGGGCCCCTCGAGGCGGGAGCAGGACAGGCAGCTCAGCGGGAGGCCGGGACAGGAATCCGGCCGTCTCCCGGACGGAGGTGGATTCGAACCGGGATACGTCTGGTTTCAAGGGGAGGCAATGCGTCCAGTGGACCACAGTGCAGCGCCTCCCAGCAGGTGAAGCGGAGGTGGTACTTGAAGCGTGGGATTCAGACAAAGGCAGTTGAAGGAAGCGTCGTGAGGTGCAGAGGGGACTTGAACCCGCACCTTGCGGACTCAAAGGCAGGGCGCTGACCAGCGCGCCACAGGCGGATTCTGGGCTAAGCATCCCCACTTGGGGACCTCTGCCACAGAGACCTTGGCGAACTTGCTTCCGAGTGGTTGTGGTTAGTGGAAACCCACTGGTGAGGCTGTAAGAAGCAGGCACAGCAGCCACAGGCAGAAAGCCGTGCTTTCATGGCTGAATAACTTTGACAGGAAGGCGGTGGAGCCAAGCGGTTGTCTGGCGTTGGACTCGGGGTGGAATTTCCAGCAAGACTGGTGCGTTCGGGGAAAATTTGAGAGTAGCTGTCAGAGAGCCGTCCGGGCGCGGCATATATGCCGCATGCGGACGGGAAATAACAGCCAGATTCAAAGTGTCACTGGTCGGGCGGGTTTTGGGGAATAACTTTTGACAGGAAGGAGGTAGAGTAGTGCAACCGGCGTCTACCCCACATTTGTGATGATTCCGCATCCAGCGGTACCAAGCCGGTCCCCGTACGACGTTCGTAGGCGGAGTTACCGTCAGGCCCGCCCTCCTGAGGAGTCTTTGTGGATAACTCTTGACAGGAAGGCGGTAGAGCTGCGGGGGTGGCACCGTTGGACTCGGGGTGGAATTTCCAGTGGGACTAACGTGTTTTGCAGGATTTTGGAGGCAGCACGTCCAATGGACCCACGGTGCAGCGTCTGCTGGCAGGTGAGCGGGCTATGCATCCCCACTTGGGGACCTCTGCCACAGAGACCTTGGCGAACTTGGTTCCCAGTGGTTGTGGTTAGTGGAAACCCACTGGTAAGGCTGTAAGAAGCAGGCATGGCAGCCACAGGCGAAAGCCGTGCTTTCATTCTACGAATAACGTTTGACAGGAAGGCGGTGGAGCCAAGCGGTTTCGCGGCGTTGGACTTCGGCCTTGAATTTCAAGTTGGAGCGATGTGTTTTGGAGACAATTGGAGTAGCTGCCAGAGGCTGTCCCGCTGGCAGCATATATGCCGCATTGCGGACAGAACATGACAGCTAATTTCTAAGTGTCAAAAGTCGAGTGAGTTTCTGACAAATGATTTTGATAGGAAGGTGCTAGAGAAAGCGCTTTGCACCGTTGGACTCGAGGTGGAATTTCAAGTTGAACTGACCTCTCTCCCGGATGGGAAGACCTCCTGAAAATGACTCCCTCCCAGCAGACATCCACGGCCCCAACAGGCTCAGTGACCTGGGGAGAGAACCAAAAGTTTCAGTTATCTGTTGTATTAAACGCGTTGAAAGCGGTGTACCAGGGGCACGGCAGCCTTGGTAGCGGCTTTGCAGCCACAGGGGGGGCTTAAGTTTGGGTTCCCAAGGTTCGACCGGAGGTCAAGGTGCCGGAGGAGGGCCTTTTCACTGAAGCGTGTACCGGGGAGGTGAGCCTTTGTGGAGAGCGGCGGAGTGTCTCCCGGGGTGGAGCCTTGTAAAAGCGGTTGGCAGGACATCTAGCCAAGCCGGCCTATGAGATTACGGCCATGGCAAACCTTGTAAAACGGCCGCTAAGGTTGAAAGCAGTGTACCAGAGACACGCGCGCCTAGGCAGCGGCTTTGCTTAGCCACAGGGGGGGCTTAAGTTTGGGTTCCCAAGGTTGACCGGAGGTCAAAGGTGCCGGAGGAGGGCCCTTTCACTGAAGCGATGTACCGGGGAGGTGAGCCTTGTGAAGCGCGGCGGGTGTCTCCCGAGGTGGAGCCTTGTAAAGCGGATTGGCAGGACATCTAGCCAAGCGGCCGCAGAGATTACGGCCGTGGCAAACCTTGTAAAGCGGCCGCAAGGTTACAGAAGTGGCAAACCTTGTAAAGCCGGCCGCAAGGTTACAGAAGTGGCAAACCTTGTAAAGCGGCTTTGCAAGAGGTTACAGCCGTGGCAAACCTTGTAAAGCGGCCACTGAGGTTAGAGCCGTGGCAAACCTTGTAAAGCGGCTAGCAAGGTTACAGCCGTGGCAAACCTTGTAAAGCCGGCTCATAAGGTTACAGCGTGGCAAACCGTAGCAAGTACAGCCTGGCAAACCTTAAAGCGGCCATGAGACCGCAGTCAAAGCGACCGGCCATAGGTTACAGCCGTGGCAAACCTTGTAAAAGCCCGGCCACATGAGGTTACAGCGTGGCAAACCTTGTAAAGCCCGGCCACGCAAGGTTACAGCCGTGGCAAACCTTGTAAAGCGACCGCATGAGGTTACAGCCGTGGCAAACCTTGTAAAAGCCGGCCATGGGACTGGCATTTTGACACTTTGAAAATGTACATCCACAAAAGGCTGGTTAAGCGGAACTAGGTAAGGGGTAATAGCCACGATCATCACATGATGATCCTGGCGGCAGGATTATACTTTTGTAATATCTCTTGACAGGAAGGTCGTGTAGAGCCCGCGGGAGTGGTACCGTTGGACTTCGGGGAGGATTTGCAGTCGATCTGAGCGTCACCCGGCCAGTTGGAGCCAAGTTGAATTTTCATAGGTAAAGCTTATGGGCCCCTCCGGAGCAGGAGCAGGACAGGCAGCTCAGAGGGAGGCCGGGACAGCAATCCCAGCCGTCTCCTGCACGGAGGTGGACTCGAACCGGGATGCGTCTGGTGTCAAGGAGGCAGCGCGTCCAGTGGACCACAGTGCAGCGCCTCCCAGCAGGTGAGCGGAGGTGGTACTTGAAGCGTGGGATTCAGACAAAGGCAGTTGAAGGGAAGCGTCGTGAGGTGCAGAGGGGACTTGAACCCGCGCCTTGCGGACTCAAGAGCAGGGCGTGACCAGCACGCCACAGGCGGATTCTGGGCTAAGCATCCCCACTTGGGGACCTCTGCCACAGAGACCTTGGCGAACTTGCTTCCAGTGGTTGTGGTTGAGTGGAAACCCACTGGTGAGGCTGTAAGAAGCAGGCACAGCAGCCACAGGCAGAAAGCCGTGCTTTCATGGCTGAATAACTTTGACAGGAAGGCGGTGGAGCCAAGCGGTTGTCGCGGCGTTGGACTCGGGGTGGAATTTCCAGCAAGACTGAGTGCGTTTGGGGAAAATTTGAGAGTAGCTGTCAGAGGCCGTCCGGACGCGGCATATATGCCGCGTGCGGACGAGGAAATAACAACCAGATTCAAAGTGTCACTGGTCGGGCGGGTTTTGGGGAATAACTTTTGACAGGAAGGAGGTAGAGTAGTGCAACCGGCGTCTACCCCACATTTGTGATGATTCCGCATCCAACGGTACCAAGCCGGTCCCCGTTACGACGTTCGTAGGCGGAGTTACCGTCAGGCCCGCCCTCCTGAGGAGTCTTTGTGGATAACTCTTGACAGGAAGGCGGTAGAGCTGCGGGGGTGGCACCGTTGGACTCGGGGTGGAATTTCCAGTGGGACTAACGTGTTTTGCAGGATTTTGGAGGCAGCACGTCCAATGGACCCACGGTGCCAGCGTCTGCTGGCAGGTGAGCGGGCTATGCATCCCCACTTGGGGACCTCTGCCACAGAGACCTTGGCGAACTTGGTTCCCGAGTGGTTGTGGTTAGTGGAAACCACTGGTAAGGCTGTAAGAAGCAGGCATGGCAGCCACAGGCAGAAAGCCGTGCTTTCATTTCTGAATAACTTTTGACAGGAAGGCGGTGGAGCCAAGCGGTTTCTCGGCGTTGGACTCGGCCTTGAATTTCAAGTTGGAGCGATGTGTTTTGGAGACAATTGGAAGTAGCTGCCAGAGGCTGTCCCGCTGGCAGCATATATGCCGCATTGCGGACAGAACATGACAGCTAATTTCTAAGTGTCAAAAGTCGGTGAGTTTCTGACAAATGATTTTGATAGGAAGGTGCTAGAAAAGCGCTTTGCACCGTTGGACTTCGAGGTGGAATTTCAAGTTGAACTGACCTCTCTCCCGGATGGGAAGACCTCCTGAAAATGACTCCCTCCCAGCAGACATCCACGGCCCCAACAGGCTCTCGTGACCTGGGGAAGAACCAAAAGTTTCAGTTATCTGTTGTATTAAACGCGTTGAAGCGGTGTACCAGGAGCCACGGCCGCCTTGGTAGCGTGACTGCTTAGCCACAGGGGGGGGCTTAAGTTTGGGTTCCCAAGGTTCGACCGGAGGTCAAGGTGCCGGAGGAGGGCCCTTTTCACTGAAGCGATGTACCGGGAGGTGAGCCTTTGTGAGGCGCGGTGTCTCCCGGGGTGGGCCTTGTAAAGCGGTTGGCAAGGACATCTAGCCAAGCGGCCGCATTCGACGTGGCAAACCTTGTAAAGCCGGCCATAAGGTTACGAAGTGGCAAACCTTGTAAACTGCTGGCCAGCCACGAGGTTAAGCGTGGCAAACCTTGTAAGCGGCCGGAGTGAAGGTTACGAAGCCGTGGCATAACCTTGTAAAGCGGCTTGCAAGGTTACAACGTGAAACCTTGTAAAGCCCGGCCCATGAAGTTACTGACCGTGGCAATAAACGGCCTAAGGTTACAGGTGGCAAACCTTGTAAAGCCCGGCCCATGAGGTTACAGCCGTGGCAAACCTTGTAAAGCCGGCCATGAAGGTTACAGCCGTAGTGAAACCTTGTAAAGCCCGGCCGACTAGGGACTGGCATTTTGACACTTTGAAAATGTACATCCACAAAGGCTGGTTAAGCGGAACTAGGTAAGGGGTAATAGCCACGATCATCACATGATGATCCTGGCGGCAGGATTATACTTTGTAATATCTCTTGACAGGAAGGTCAGTGAGAGCCACGGGAGTGAGTACCGTTGGACTCGGGGAGGATTTGCAGTCGATCTGAGGCGTCACCCGGCCAGTTGGAGCCAAGTTGAATTTTCATAGGTAAAGCTTATGGGCCCCTCCGGAGCAGGAGCAGGACAGGCAGCTCAGAGGGAGGCCGGGACAGCAATCCCAGCCGTCTCCTGCACGGAGGTGGACTCGAACCGGGATGCGTCTGGTGTCAAGGGAGGCAGCTTGCGTCCAGTGGACCACAGTGCAGCGCCTCCCAGCAGGTGAGCGGAGGTGGTACTTGAAGCGTGGGATTCAGACAAAGGCAGTTGAAGGAAAGCGTCAGTGAGGTGCAGAGGGGACTTGAACCCGCACCTTGCGGACTCAAGGCAGGGCGCTGACCAGCACGCCACAGGCGGATTCTGGGCTAAGCATCCCCACTTGGGGACCTCTGCCACAGAGACCTTGGCGAACTTGCTTCCAGTGGTTGTGGTTAGTGGAAACCCACTGGTGAGGCTGTAGAAGCAGGCACAGCAGCCACAGGCAGAAAGCCGTGCTTTCATGGCTGAATAACTTTTGACAGGAAGGCGGTGGAGCCAAGCGGTTGTCGCGGCGTTGGACTCGGGGTGGAATTTCCAGCAAGACTGGTGCGTTTGAGGAAAATTTGAGAGTAGCTGTCAGAGGCCGTCCGGGCGCGGCATATATACCGCGTGCGGACCGGAAATAACAACCAGATTCAAAGATGTCACTGGTCGGGCGGGTTTTGGGGAATAACTTTTGACAGGAAGGAGGTAGAGTAGTGCAACCGGCGTCTACCCCACATTTGTGATGATTCCGCATCCAACGGTACCAAGCCGGTCCCCGTACGACGTTCGTAGGCGGAGTTACCGTCAGAGCCCGCCCTCCTGAGGAGTCTTTTGTGGATAACTCTTGACAGGAAGGCGGTAGAGCTGCGGGGTGGCACCGTTGGACTCGGGGTGGAATTTCCAGTGGGACTAACGTGTTTTGCAGGATTTTGGAGGCAGCACGTCCAATGGACCCACGGTGCCAGCGTCTGCTGGCAGGTGAGCGGGCTATGCATCCCCACTTGGGGACCTCTGCCACAGAGACCTTGGCGAACTTGGTTCCCAGTGGTTGTGGTTAGTGGAAACCCACTGGTAAGGCTGTAGAAGCAGGCATGGCAGCCACAGGCAGAAAGCCGTGCTTTCATTCTGAATAACTTTTGACAGGAAGGCGGTGGAGCCAAGCGGTTTCGCGGCGTTGGACTCGGCCTTGAATTTCAAAGTTGGAGCGATGTGTTTTGGAGACAATTGGAAGTAGCTGCCAGAGGCTGTCCGCTGGCAGCATATATGCCCGCATTGCGGACAGAACATGACAGCTAATTTCTAAGTGTCAAAAGTCGAGTGAGTTTCTGACAAATGATTTTGATAGGAAGGTGCTAGAGAAAGCGCTTTGCACCGTTGGACTCGAGGTGGAATTTCAAGTTGAACTGACCTCTCTCCCGGATGGGAAGACCTCCTTGAAAATGACTCCCTCCCAGCAGACATCCACGGCCCCAACAGGCTCTAGTGACCTGGGGAGAGAACCAAAGTTTCAGTTATCTGTTGTATTAAACACGTTGAAGCGGTGTACCAGGAGACACGGCCGCCTTGGTAGCGGCTTTGCTAGCCACAGGGGGGGGCTTAAGTTTGGGTTCCCAAGGTTCGACCCGGAGGTCAAGGTGCCGGAGGAGGGCCCTTTTCACTGAAGCGTGTACCGGGGAGGTGAGCCCTTTGTGAGGCGCGACAGGTGTCTCCCGGGGTGGAGCCTTGTAAAGCGGTTGGCAAGGACATCTAGCCAAGCCGGCCGCATAGAGTACGACGTGGCAAACCTGTAAAGCCGGCCATAAGGTTACAGAAGTGGCAAACCTTGTAAAGCCGGCCTTGCAAGGTTACAGAAGTGGCAAACCTTGTAAAGCCGGCTCAAGGTTACAGCGGTGGCAAGCCTTGGTAAAGCGGCCTGGCAAGGTTAGCCGTAGCACATAGCAAAGCGGCTTAGCAAGGTTAGACCGTGTAAGCGACCGCAAGGTTACAGCCGTGGCAAACCTTGTAAAGCAGGCCGCAAAGGTTACAGCAGTGGCAAACCTTGTAAAGCGGCCATGAGTTCAGCCGTGGCAAACCTTGTAAAGCGGCCGCAAGGTTACAGCAGTGGCAAACCTTGTAAAGCCGGCTAGCAAGGTTACAGCCGTGGCAAACCTTGTAAAGCCGGCCGCAGGGTTACAGCCGTGGCAAACAGCTATAAAGCCGGCCTAGCAAGGTTACAGCCGTGGCAAACCTTGTAAAGCCGGCCACGCAAGGTTACAGAAGTGGCAAACCTTGTAAAGCCGGCCACGCAGGGACTGGCATTTTGACACTTTGAAAATGTACATCCACAAAGGCTGGTTAAGCGGAACTAGGTAAGGGGTAATAGCCACGATCATCACATGATGATCCTGGCGGCAGGATTATACTTTTGTAATATCTCTTGACAGGAAGGTCATTAGAGCCCGCGGGAGTGGTACCGTTGGACTTCGGGGAGGATTTGCAGTCGATCTGAGGTGTCACCCGGCCAGTTGGAGCCAAGTTGAATTTTCATAGGTAAAGCTTATGGGCCCCTCCGGGTCGGGAGCAGGACAGGCAGCTCAGAGGGAGGCCGGGACAGCAATCCCAGCCGTCTCCTGCACGGAGGTGGACTCGAACCGGGATCGATCTGGTGTCAAGGGAGGCAGCGCGTCCAGTGGACCACAGTGCAGCGCCTCCCAGCAGGTGAAGCGGAGGTGGTACTTGAGGCGTGGGATTCAGACAAAGGCAGTTGAAGGAAGCGTCGTGAGGTGCAGAGGGGACTTGAACCCGCACCTTGCGGACTCAAGGCAGGGCGCTGACCAGCACGCCACAGGCGGATTCTGGGCTAAGCATCCCCGCAGGGGACCTCTGCCACAGAGACCTTGGCGAACTTGCTTCCAGTGGTTGTGGTTAGTGGAAACCCACTGGTGAGGCTGTAAGAAGCAGGCACAGCAGCCACAGGCAGAAAGCCGTGCTTTCATGGCTGAATAACTTTGACAGGAAGGCGGTGGAGCCAAGCGGTTGTCGCGGCGTTGGACTCGGGGTGGAATTTCCAGCAAGACTGAGTGCGTTTGGGGAAAATTTGAGAGTAGCTGTCAGAGGCCGTCCGGACGCGGCATATATGCCGCGTTGCGGACGAGGAAATAACAACCAGATTCAAAGTGTCACTGGTCGGGCGGGTTTTGGGGAATAACTTTGACAGGAAGGAGGTAGAGTAGTGCAACCGGCGTCTACCCCACATTTGTGATGATTCCGCATCCAACGGTACCAAGCCGGTCCCCGTTACGACGTTCGTAGGCGGAGTTACCGTCAGGCCCCGCCCTCCTGAGGAGTCTTTTGTGGATAACTCTTGACAGGAAGGCGGTAGAGCTGCGGGGGGTGGCACCGTTGGACTCGGGGTGGAATTTCCAGTGGGACTAACGTGTTTTGCAGGATTTTGGAGGCAGCACGTCCAATGGACCACGGTGCCGCAGCGTCTGCTGGCAGGTGAGCGGGCTATGCATCCCCACTTGGGGACCTCTGCCACAGAGACCTTGGCGAACTTGGTTCCCGAGTGGTTGTGGTTAGTGGAAACCCACTGGTAAGGCTGTAAGAAGCGAGGCACGGCAGCCACAGGCAGAAAGCCGTGCTTTCATTTCTGAATAACTTTGACAGGAAGGCGGTGGAGCCAAGCGGTTTCTGCGGCGTTGGACTTCGGCCTTGAATTTCAAGTTGGAGCGATGTGTTTTGGAGACAATTGGAGTAGCTGCCAGAGGCTGTCCAGCTGGCAGCATATATGCCGCATTCGCGGACAGAACATGACAGCTAATTTCTAAGTGTCAAAAGTCGAGTGAGTTTCTGACAAATGATTTTGATAGGAAGGTGCTAGAAAAGCGCTTTGCACCGTTGGACTCGAGGTGGAATTTCAAGTTGAACTGACCTCTCTCCCGGATGGGAAGACCTCCGCGAAAATGACTCCCTCCCAGCAGACATCCACGGCTCCAACAGGCTCTGTGACCTGGGGAGAGAACCAAAGTTTCAGTTATCTGTTGTATTAAACACGTTGAAAGCGGTTGTACCAGGGACACGGCAGCCTTGGTAGCGGCTTTGCAGCCACAGGGGGGGGCTTAAGTTTGGGTTCCCAAGGTTCGACCGGAGGTCAAGGTGCCGGAGGAGGGCCTTTTCACTGAAGCGTGTACCGGGGAGGTGAGCCCCTTTGTGGAGCGCGGCGGTGTCTCCCGGGGTGGGCCTTGTAAAGCGGTTGGCAAGGACATCTAGCCAAGCCCGGCTCATGAGATTACGACGTGGCAAACCTTGTAAAGCGGCCGCTAAGGTTGAAAGCGGTGTACCAGAGCCGCGACAGCCTTGGTAGCGGCTTTAGCAGCCACAGGGGGGGGCTTAAGTTTGGGTTCCCAAGGTTCGACCGGAGGTCAAGGTGCCGGAGGAGGGCCCTTTCACTGAAGCGTGTACCGAGGAGGTGAGCCCCTTTGTGAAGCGCGACGGTGTCTCCCGAGGTGGAGCCTTGTAAAGCGGTTGGCAAGGACATCTAGCCAAGCCGGCCATAGATACGACGTGGCAAACCTTGTAAAGCGGCCGCAAGGTTACAGAAGTGGCAAACCTTGTAAAGCCGACGGCCATTAAGGTTACAGCGTGGCAAACCTTGTAAAGCGACTGCAGGTTAAGCCGTGGCAAACCTTGTAAAGCGACCGCAAGGTTACAGCCGTGGCAAACCTTGTAAGCGACCGCGAGGTTAGCCGTGCAAACCTTGTAAACCGACAGGGTTACCGTGGCAAACCTTGTAAAGCCGGCCAGCAAGGTTACAGCGTGGCAAACCTTGTAAAGCGGCCATGAGTTACAGACGTGGCAAACCTTGTAAAGCGACCGCAAGGTTACAGCGTAGCAAACCTTGTAAAGCCGGCCGTAAGGTTACAGCCGTGGCAAACCTTGTAAAGCCGGCCATGAAGGTTACAGCCGTGGCAAACCTTGTAAAGCCGGCCATGAGGTTACAGCCGTGGCAAACCTTGTAAAACCGGCCGCAAGGTTACAGCCGTGGCAAACCTTGTAAAGCCGGCCATGAGGTTACAGCGTGGCAAACCGTAAAGCCGGCCGCAAGGTTACAGCAGTGGCAAACCTTGTAAACCGGCCTAAGGTTACAGAAGTGGCAAACCTAAGCGACCAGGTTACAGCCGTGGCAAACCTGGCCGCATAAGCACTGGCAAACCTGACGCCATGAGTTACAGCCGTGGCAAACCTTGTAAAGCCGGCCATGGGACTGGCATTTTGACACTTTGAAAATGTACATCCACAAAAGGCTGGTTAGCGGAACTAGGTAAGGGGGTAATAGCCACGATCATCACATGATGATCCTGGCGGCAGGATTATACTTTTGTAATATCTCTTGACAGGAAGGTCGTGAGAGCCGCGGGAGTGGTACCGTTGGACTTCGGGGAGGATTTGCAGTCGATCTGAGGCGTCACCGGCCAGTTGGAGCCAAGTTGAATTTTCATAGGTAAAGCTTATGGGCCCCTCCGAGGTCAGGAGCAGGACAGGCAGCTCAGAGGGAGGCCGGGACAGCAATCCCAGCCGTCTCCTGCACGGAGGTGGACTTCGAACCGGGATACGTCTGGTGTCAAGGGAGGCAGCACGTCCAGTGGACCACAGTGCAGCGCCTCCCAGCAGGTGAGCGGAGGTGGTACTTGAGCGTGGGATTCAGACAAAGGCAGTTGAAGGAAAGCGTCGTGAGGTGCAGAGGGGACTTGAACCCGCACCTTGCGGACTCAAGAGCAGGGCGCTGACCAGCACGCCACAGGCGGATTCTGGGCTAAGCATCCCCACTTAGGGGACCTCTGCCACAGAGACCTTGGCGAACTTGCTTCCAGTGGTTGTGGTTGAGTGGAAACCCACTGGTGAGGCTGTAAGAAGCAGGCACAGCAGCCACAGGCGAAAGCCGTGCTTTCATGGCTGAATAACTTTGACAGGAAGGCGGTGGAGCCAAGCGGTTGTCTTGGCGTTGGACTTCGAGGTGGAATTTCCAGCAAGACTGGTGCGTTTCGGGGAAAATTTGAAGTAGCTGTCAGAGGCCGTCCGGACGCGGCATATATGCCGCGTGCGGACTGGAAATAACAGCCAGATTCAAAGTGTCACTGGTCGAGGCGGGTTTTGGGAATAACTTTTGACAGGAAGGAGGTAGAGTAGTGCAACCGGCGTCTACCCCACATTTGTGATGATTCCGCATCCAACGGTACCAAGCCGGTCCCGTTACGACGTTCGTAGGCGGAGTTACCGTCAGGCCCCGCCCTCCTGAGGAGTCTTTGTGGATAACTCTTGACAGGAAGGCGGTAGAGCTGCGGGGGGTGGCACCGTTGGACTCGGGGTGGAATTTCCAGTGGGACTAACGTGTTTTGCAGGATTTTGGAGGCAGCACGTCCAATGGACCACGGTGCAGCGTCTGCTGGCAGGTGAGCGGGCTATGCATCCCACTTGGGGACCTCTGCCACAGAGACCTTGGCGAACTTGGTTCCCGAGTGGTTGTGGTTAGTGGAAACCCACTGGTAAGGCTGTAAGAAGCAGGCACGGCAGCCACAGGCAGAAAGCCGTGCTTTCATTTCTGAATAACTTTGACAGGAAGGCGGTGGAGCCAAGCGGTTTCTTGGCGTTGGACTTCGGCCTTGAATTTCAAGTTGGAGCGATGTGTTTTGGAGACAATTGGAAGTAGCTGCCAGAGGCTGTCCAGCTGGCAGCATATATGCCGCATTGCGGACAGAACATGACAGCTAATTTCTAAGTGTCAAAAGTCGGTGAGTTTCTGACAAATGATTTTGATAGGAAGGTGCTAGAAAAGCAGCTTTGCACCGTTGGACTCGAGGTGGAATTTCAAGTTGAACTGACCTCTCTCCGGATGGGAAGACCTCAGCGAAAATGACTCCCTCCCAGCAGACATCCACGGCCCCAACAGGCTCGTGACCTGGGGAGAGAACCAAAAGTTTCAGTTATCTGTTGTATTAAACACGTTGAAAGCGAGTGTACCAGGGGCACGACGGCCTTGGTAGCTGACTTTAGCAGCCACAGGGGGGGGCTTAAGTTTGGGTTCCCAAAGGTTCGACCCGGAGGTCAAAGGTGCCGGAGGAGGGCCCTTTCACTGAAGCGTGTACCGGGGAGGTGAGCCTTTGTGAGTAGCGGCAGGTGTCTCCCGGGGTGGGCCTTGTAAAGCGGTTGGCAGGACATCTAGCCAAGCGGCCGCAGAGTACGACGTGGCAAACCTTAAAAGCGGCCGTAAGGTTGAAAGCGGTTGTACCAGGGAACACATGCGCAGTAGCGGCTTTGCTTAGCCACAGGGGAGCTTAAGTTTGGGTTCCCAAGGTTCGACCGGAGGTCAAGGTGCCGGAGGAGGGCCCTTTCACTGAGCGATGTACCGGGGAGGTGAGCCTTGTGGAAGCGACGGGTGTCTCCCGGGGTGGGCCTAGTAAAGCGGATTGGCAGGACATCTAGCCAAGCGGCCGCATAGGATACGACCGTGGCAAACCTTAGTAAAAGCCGGCCGCAAGGTTACAGAAGTGGCAAACCTTGTAAAGCCGGCCGCAAGGTTACAGCAGTGGCAAACCTTGTAAAGCCGGCCCATGAGGTTACAGCCGTGGCAAACCTTGTAAAGCCGGCCGCAAGGTTACAGCCGTGGCAAACCTTGTAAAGCCGGCCGCAAGGTTACAGCCGTGGCAAACCTTGTAAAGCCGGCCCATAGGTTACAGCCGTGGCAAACCTTGTAAAGCCGACTACATGAGGTTACAGCAGTGGCAAACCTTGTAAACCGGCCATGGGTTACAGCAGTGGCAAACCTTGTAAAGCCGGCCACAAGGTTACTGCCGTGGCAAACTAGCAAACCCGGCCATAGGTTACAGAAGTGGCAAACCTTGTAAAGCCGGCCGCAAGGTTACAGCCGTGGCAAACCTTGTAAAGCCGACCATAAGGTTACAGCAGTGGCAAACCTTGTAAAGCGGCCATGAAGGTTACAGCCGTGGCAAACCTTAAGTAGAAGCCGGCTATAGCAGGTTACAGCGTGGCAAACCTTGTAAAGCCGGCCATGGAAGTTACAGCCGTGTAGCAAACCTTGTAAAAGCGACCGGCCATAAGGTTACAGCCGTGGCAAACCTTGTAAAGCCGACCGCTATGGGACTGGCATTTTGACACTTTGAAAATGTACATCCACAAAAGGCTGGTTAAGCGGAACTAGGTAAGGGGTAATAGCCACGATCATCACGTGATGATCCTGGCGGCAGGATTATACTTTGTAATATCTCTTGACAGGAAGGTCGTGTAGAGCCACGGGGAGTGGTACCGTTGGACTTCGGGGAGGATTTGCCAGTCGATCTGGCGTCACCCGGCCAGTTGGAGCCAAGTTGAATTTTCATAGGTAAAGCTGATGGGCCCCTCCGAGTGAGGAGCAGGACAGGCAGCTCAGCGAGGAGGCCGGGACAGCAATCCCAGCCGTCTCCTGGACGGAGGTGGATTTGAACCAGGATGCGTCTGGTGTCAAGGGAGGCAGCTTGCGTCCAGTGGACCACAGTGCCGCAGCGCCTCCCAGCAGGTGAAGCGGAGGTGGTACTTGAAGCGTGGGATTCAGACAAAGGCAGTTGAAGGAAAGCGTCGTGAGGTGCAGAGGGGGACTTGAACCCGCACCTTGCGGACTCAAAGGCAGGGCGCTGACCAGCACGCCACAGGCGGATTCTGGGCTAAGCATCCCCACTAGGGGACCTCTGCCACAGAGACCTTGGCGAACTTGCTTCCAGTGGTTGTGGTTAGTGGAAACCCACTGGTGAGGGCTGTAAGAAGCAGGCACAGCAGCCACAGGCGAAAGCCGTGCTTTCATGGCTGAATAACTTTGACAGGAAGGCGGTGGAGCCAAGCGGTTGTCTTGGCGTTGGACTTCGGGGTGGAATTTCCAGCAAGACTGGATGCGTTTGGGGAAAATTTGAGAGTAGCTGTCAGAGGCCGTCCGGGCGCGGCATATATGCCGCATTGCGGATGGAAATAACAACCAGATTCAAAGTGTCACTGGTCGGGCGGGTTTTGGGGAATAACTTTTGACAGGAAGGAGGTAGAGTAGTGCAACCGGCGTCTACCCCACATTTGTGATGATTCCGCATCCAACGGTACCAAGCCGGTCCCCGTCACGACGTTCGTAGGCGGAGTTACCGTCAGGCCCGCCCTCCTGAGGAGTCTTTGTGGATAACTCTTGACAGGAAGGCGGTAGAGCTGCGGGGTGGCACCGTTGGACTCGGGGTGGAATTTCCAGTGGGACTAACGTGTTTTGCAGGATTTTGGAGGCAGCACGTCCAATGGACCACGGTGCAGCGTCTGCTGGCAGGTGAGCGGGCTATGCATCCCCACTTGGGGACCTCTGCCACAGAGACCTTGGCGAACTTGGTTCCCGAGTGGTTGTGGTTAGTGGAAACCCACTGGTAAGGCTGTAAGAAGCAGGCACGGCAGCCACAGGCAGAAAGCCGTGCTTTCATTTCGAATAACTTTGACAGGAAGGCGGTGGAGCCAAAGCGGTTTCGCGGCGTTGGACTTCGGCCTTGAATTTCAAGTTGGAGCGATGTGTTTTGGAGACAATTGGAGAGTAGCTGCCAGAGGCTGTCCCGCTGGCAGCATATATGCGCATTAGCGGACAGAACATGACAGCTAATTTCTAAGTGTCAAAAGTCGGTGAGTTTCTGAAAAATGATTTTGATAGGAAGGTGCTAGAGAAAGCGCTTTGCACCGTTGGACTCGGGGTGGAATTTCAAGTTGAACTGACCTCTCTCCGGATGGGAAGACCTCAGTGAAATGACTCCCTCCCAGCAGACATCCACGGCCCCAACAGGCTCTAGTGACCTGGGGAAGAACCAAAAGTTTCAGTTATCTGTTGTATTAAACACGTTGAAAGCGGTTGTACCAGGAGCCGCGGCATGCTTGGTAGCGACTTTGCTTAGCCACAGGGGGGGGCTTAAGTTTGGGTTCCCAAGGTTCGACCGGAGGTCAAGGTGCCGGAGGAGGCCCTTTTCACTGAAGCGATGTACCGGGGAGGTGAGCCCCTTTGTGGAAGCGACGGGTGTCTCCCGAGGGTGGGCCTTGTAAAGCGGTTGGCAGGACATCTAGCCAAGCGGCCGCTAGAGTTACGGCGATGGCAAACCTTGTAAAGCGGCCATCAAGGTTGAAAGCGGTGTACCAGAGAACGCGACGCCTTAGGCGTAGCGGCATTGTAGCAGCCACAGGGGGGAGCTTAAGTTTGGGTTCCCAAACCGGTTCGGCCCGAGGTTACGAGCGTGGCAAGCCTTGTAAAGCGGCTACCGGAGGTACAGCCGTTGGCAAGCTAGCAGCCAAGCGTGGCCTAGCACGAGCGGTGGCAAGACCTTGTAAAGCGGCCGCGAGTTACGACGTGGCAAACCTTGTAAAGCGACCGCAAGGTTACGCAGTGGCAAACCTTGTAAAGCCGGCTATGCAGGTTACAGACGTGGCAAACCTTGTAAAGCCGGCCACGCAAGGTTACAGCCGTGGCAAACCTTGTAAAGCCGGCCGCAAGGTTACAGCAGTGGCAAACCTTGTAAAGCCGGCTTCGCAAGGTTACAGCCGTGGCAAACCTTGTAAAGCGACCTGAGGTTACAGCGTAGCAAACTGTAAAGCGGCCGCAAGGTTACAGCCGTGGCAAACCTTGTAAAGCCGGCCTGCAGGGACTGGCATTTGACACTTTGAAAATGTACATCCACAAAAGGCTGGTTAGCGGAACTAGGTAAGGGGGTAATAGCCACGATCATCACATGATGATCCTGGCGGCAGGATTATACTTTGTAATATCTCTTGACAGGAAGGTCAGTAGAGCCGCGGGAGTGGTACCGTTGGACTTCGGGGAGGATTTGCAGTCGATCTGAGGTGTCACCCGGCCAGTTGGAGCCAAGTTGAATTTTCATAGGTAAAGCTTATGGGCCCCTCCCGGGCAGGAGCAGGACAGGCAGCTCAGAGGGAGGCCGGGACAGCAATCCCAGCCGTCTCCTGCACGGAGGTGGACTCGAACCGGGATGCGTCTGGTGTCAAGGGAGGCAGCTGCGTCCAGTGGACCACAGTGCAGCGCCTCCCAGCAGGTGAGCGGAGGTGGTACTTGAAGCGTGGGATTCAGACAAAGGCAGTTGAAGGAAGCGTCGTGAGGTGCAGGGGGACTTGAACCCGCACCTTGCGGACTCAAGGCAGGGCGCTGACCAGCACGCCACAGGCGGATTCTGGGCTAAGCATCCCCACTTGGGGACCTCTGCCACAGAGACCTTGGCGAACTTGCTTCCAGTGGTTGTGGTTAGTGGAAACCCACTGGTGAGGCTGTAAGAAGCAGGCACAGCAGCCACAGGCAGAAAGCCGTGCTTTCATGGCTGAATAACTTTGACAGGAAGGCGGTGGAGCCAAGCGGTTGTCTTGGCGTTGGACTCGGGGTGGAATTTCCAGCAAGACTGGTGCGTTTCGGGGAAAATTTGAGAGTAGCTGTCAGAGGCCGTCCGGACGCGGCATATATGCCGCGTGCGGCGGGAAATAACAACCAGATTCAAAGTGTCACTGGTCGGGCGGGTTTTGGGGAATAACTTTTGACAGGAAGGAGGTAGAGTAGTGCAACCGGCGTCTACCCCCATTTGTGATGATTCCGCATCCAACGGTACCAAGCCGGTCCCGATACGACGTTCGTAGGCGGAGTTACCGTCAGGCCCGCCCTCCTGAGGAGTCTTTGTGGATAACTCTTGACAGGAAGGCGGTAGAGCTGCGGGGGTGGCACCGTTGGACTCGAGGTGGAATTTCCAGTGGGACTAACGTGTTTTGCAGGATTTTGGAGGCAGCACGTCCAATGGACCACGGTGCAGCGTCTGCTGGCAGGTGAGCGGGCTATGCATCCCCACTTGGGGACCTCTGCCACAGAGACCTTGGCGAACTTGGTTCCCAGTGGTTGTGGTTAGTGGAAACCCACTGGTAAGGCTGTAGAAGCAGGCATGGCAGCCACAGGCAGAAAGCCGTGCTTTCATTCTCGAATAACTTTGACAGGAAGGCGGTGGAGCCAAGCGGTTTCTGGCGTTGGACTTCGACCTTGAATTTCAAGTTGGAGCGATGTGTTTTGGAGACAATTGGAAGTAGCTGCCAGAGGCTGTCCCGCTGGCAGCATATATGCCGCATTGCGGACAGAACATGACAGCTAATTTCTAAGTGTCAAAAGTCGGTGAGTTTCTGACAAATGATTTTGATAGGAAGGTGCTAGAGAAAGCGCTTTGCACCGTTGGACTCGAGGTGGAATTTCAAGTTGAACTGACCTCTCTCCCGGATGGGAAGACCTCAGCGAAAATGACTCCCTCCCAGCAGACATCCACGGCCCCAACAGGCTCAGTGACCTGGGGAGAGAACCAAAAGTTTCAGTTATCTGTTGTATTAAACACGTTGAAAGCGGTGTACCAGGAGCACGGCCGCCTTGGTAGCGGCTTTAGCAGCCACAGGGGGGGCTTAAGTTTGGGTTCCCAAGGTTCGACCGGAGGTCAAAGGTGCCGGAGGAGGGCCCTTTCACTGAAGCGATGTACCGGGAGGTGAGCCCTTTGTGGAGCGTGACGGGTGTCTCCCGGGGTGGGCCTTGTAAAGCGGTTGGCAAGGACATCTAGCCAAGCGGCCTAGCAGTACGGCATGGCAAACCTTGTAAACCGGCCAAGGTTGAAGCGGTGTACCAGAACACGGCCATGGTAGCGGCTTGCAGCCACAGGGGGGGCTTAAGTTTGGGTTCCCAAGGTTGACCGAGGTCAAAGGTGCCGGAGGAGGCCCTTTCACTGAAGCGTGTACCGGGGAGGTGAGCCTTTGTGGAGCGCGGAGTGTCTCCCGGGTGGGCCTTGTAAAGCGGTTGGCAGGACATCTGCAAGCGGCCCATAGAATACGGCAGTGGCAAACCTTGTAAAGCCGGCCGCAAGGTTACAGCAAGTGGCAAACAGCAAAGCCGACCGCCAAGGTTACAGCAGTGGCAAACCTTGTAAAGCCCGACCGCAAGGTTACAGCGTGGCAAACCTTGTAAAGCGGCCGGCCATAAGGTTAGAGCCAGTGGCAAACCTTGTAAAAGCCCGGCCGCAAGGTTACAGACGTGGCAAACCTTGTAAAGCCGGCTCCATGAGGTTACAGCCAGTGGCAAAACAACTTGTAAAGCCGGCCGCAAGGTTACAGCAGTGGCAAACCTTGTAAAACCGGCCGCAAGGTTACAGCCGTGGCAAACCTTGTAAAGCCGGCCATGAAAGGTTACAGCAGTGGCAAACCTTGTAAAGCCGACCGCAAAGGTTACAGCAGTGGCAAACCTTGTAAAGCGGCCGCATGAGGTTACAGCCGTGGCAAACCTTGTAAAACCGGCCGCATAAGGACTGGCATTTTGACACTTTGAAAATGTACATCCACAAAGGCTGGTTAAGCGGAACTAGGTAAGGGGTAATAGCCACGATCATCACATGATGATCCTGGCGGCAGGATTATACTTGTAATATCTCTTGACAGGAAGGTCGTGAGAGCCACGGGGAGTGGTACCGTTGGACTTCGGGGAGGATTTGCAGTCGATCTGAGGTGTCACCCGGCCAGTTGGAGCCAAGTTGAATTTTCATAGGTAAAGCTTATGGGCCCCTCCGGAGCAGGAGCAGGACAGGCAGCTCAGAGGGAGGCCGGGACAGCAATCCCAGCCGTCTCCTGCACGGAGGTGGACTCGAACCGGGATACGTCTGGTGTCAAGGGAGGCAGCGCGTCCAGTGGACCACAGTGCAGCGCCTCCCAGCAGGTGAAGCGGAGGTGGTACTTGAGCGTGGGATTCAGACAAAGGCAGTTGAAGGAAAGCGTCGGTGAGGTGCAGAGGGGACTTGAACCCGCACCTTGCGGACTCAAAGGCAGGGCGCTGACCAGCCGCATACAGGCGGATTCTGGGCTAAGCATCCCCACTAGGGGACCTCTGCCACAGAGACCTTGGCGAACTTGCTTCCCAGTGGTTGTGGTTAGTGGAAACCCACTGGTGAGGCTGTAGAAGCAGGCACAGCAGCCACAGGCAGAAAGCCGTGCTTTCATGGCTGAATAACTTTGACAGGAAGGCGGTGGAGCCAAGCGGTTGTCGTGGCGTTGGACTCGGGTGGAATTTCCAGCAAGACTGAGTGCGTTTGGGGAAAATTTGAGAGTAGCTGTCAGAGGCCGTCCGGGCGGCGGCATATATGCCGCATTGCGGTGAGGAAATAACAACCAGATTCAAAGTGTCACTGGTCGGGCGGGTTTTGGGAATAACTTTGACAGGAAGGAGGTAGAGTAGTGCAACCGGCGTCTACCCCACATTTGTGATGATTCCGCATCCAACGGTACCAAGCCGGTCCCGTTACGACGTTCGTAGGCGGAGTTACCGTCAGGCCCGCCCTCCTGAGGAGTCTTTGTGGATAACTCTTGACAGGAAGGCGGTAGAGCTGCGGGGGTGGCACCGTTGGACTCGGGGTGGAATTTCCAGTGGGACTAACGTGTTTTGCAGGATTTTGGAGGCAGCACGTCCAATGGACCACGGTGCCAGCGTCTGCTGGCAGGTGAGCGGGCTATGCATCCCCACTTGGGGACCTCTGCCACAGAGACCTTGGCGAACTTGGTTCCCAGTGGTTGTGGTTAGTGGAAACCCACTGGTAAGGCTGTAAGAAGCAGGCATGGCAGCCACAGGCAGAAAGCCGTGCTTTCATTCATGAATAACTTTGACAGGAAGGCGGTGGAGCCAAGCGGTTTCGTGGCGTTGGACTTCGGCCTTGAATTTCAAGTTGGAGCGATGTGTTTTGGAGACAATTGGAAGTAGCTGCCAGAGGCTGTCCCGCTGGCAGCATATATGCCGCATTGCGGACAGAACATGACAGCTAATTTCTAAGTGTCAAAAAGTCGAGTGAGTTTCTGACAAATGATTTTTGATAGGAAGGTGCTAGAGAAAAGCGCTTTGCACCGTTGGACTCGGAGGTGGAATTTCAAGTTGAACTGACCTCTCTCCGGATGGGAAGACCTCACGAAAATGACTCCCTCCCAGCAGACATCCACGGCCCCAACAGGCTCTCAGTGACCTGGGGAGAGAACCAAAAGTTTCAGTTATCTGTTGTATTAAACACGTTGAAGCGATTGTACCAGGGGACACGGCAGCCTTGGTAGCTGACTTTGCAGCCACAGGGGGGGGCTTAAGTTTGGGTTCCCAAGGTTCGACCCGGAGGTCAAGGTGCCGGAGGAGGGCCCTTTTCACTGAAGCGATGTACCGGGGAGGTGAGCCCTTTGTGAGGCTGACGGGTGTCTCCCAGGGTGGGCCTTGTAAAGCGGATTGGCAAGGACATCTAGCCAAGCGGCCGCAGAGATACGGCCGTGGCAAACCTTGTAAAGCCGGCCACAAAGGTTGAAGCGGTTGTACCAGGAGCACGGCGACGCCTTGGTAGCGACTTTGCTTAGCCACAGGGGGGGCTTAAGTTTGGGTTCCCAAGGTTGACCGGAGGTCAAGGTGCCGGAGGAGGGCCTTTTCACTGAAGCGATGTACCAGGGAGGTGAGCCTTGTGGAGCGCGGCGGGTGTCTCCCGGGTGAGCCTTGTAAAGCGGATTGGCAAGGACATCTAGCCAAGCGGCCCATAGAATACTGACCGTGGCAAACCTTGTAAAGCCGGCCATAAGGTTACAGAAGTGGCAAACCATGTAAAGCCGGCCAGCAAGGTTACAGAAGTGGCAAACCTTGTAAAGCCGGCCGCAAGGTTACAGCCGTGGCAAACCTTGTAAAGCGGCTCGCCAAGGTTAGAGCCGTGGCAAACCTGCAAAGCGGCCGCAAGGTTACAGCCGTGGCAAACCTTGTAAAACCCGGCCGCAAGGTTACAGCCGTGGCAAACCTTGTAAAGCCGGCCGCAAGGTTACAGCAGTGGCAAACCTTGTCAAAGCCCGGCCAAGGTTACAGCCGTGGCAAACCTTGTAAAGCGGCCATGAAGGTTACAGCAGTGGCAAACCTTGTAAAGCCGGCCATAAGGTTACAGCCGTGGCAAACCTGTAAAGCGGCCGCAAGGTTACAGCAGTGGCAAACCTTGTAAAGCGCAGGTTACAGCCGTGGCAAACCTTGTAAAGCGGCCACAAGGTTACGACGTGGCAAACCTTGTAAAACGACCGCAAGGTTACAGCCGTGGCAAACCTTGTAAAGCAGCCATAAGGTTACAGCAGTGGCAAACCTTGTAAAGCGACCGCAAGGTTACAGCCGTGGCAAACCTTGTAAAGCGGCCGCCAAGGTTACAGCCGTGGCAAACCTTGTAAACGGCTAGTAAGGTTACAGCCGTGGCAAACCTGTAAAGCCGGCCAAGGTTACAGCCGTGGCAAACCTTGTAAAGCCGGCCGCAAGAGTTACAACGTGGCAAACCTTGTAAAGCGACCGCAAGGTTACAGCCGTGGCAAACCTTGTAAGCGGCTCGCAAGGTTACAGCAGTGGCAAACCTTGTAAAGCCGGCCGCAAGGGACTGGCATTTTGACACTTTGAAAATGTACATCCACAAAGGCTGGTTAGCGGAACTAGGTAAGGGGTAATAGCCACGATCATCACATGATGATCCTGGCGGCAGGATTATACTTTGTAATATCTCTTGACAGGAAGATTCAGTGAGAGCCCGCGGAGTGGTACCGTTGGACTTCGGGGGAGGATTTGCAGTCGATCTGAGGTGTCACCCGGCCAGTTGGAGCCAAGTTGAATTTTCATAGGTAAAGCTTATGGGCCCCTCCGAGGCAGGAGCAGGACAGGCAGCTCAGAGGGAGGCCGGGACAGCAATCCCAGCCGTCTCCTGCACGGAGGTGGACTTCGAACCGGGATGCGTCTGGTGTCAAGGGAGGCAGCGCGTCCAGTGGACCACAGTGCAGCGCCTCCCAGCAGGTGAAGCGGAGGTGGTACTTGAAGCGTGGGATTCCAGACAAAGGCAGTTGAAGGAAAGCGTCGTGAGGTGCAGAGGGGACTTGAACCCGCACCTTGCGGACTCAAAGGCAGAGCGCTGACCAGCACGCCACAGGCGGATTCTGGGCTAAGCATCCCCACTTGGGGACCTCTGCCACAGAGACCTTGGCGAACTTGCTTCCAGTGGTTGTGGTTAGTGGAAACCCACTGGTGAGGCTGTAGAAGCAGGCACAGCAGCCACAGGCAGAAAGCCGTGCTTTCATGGCTGAATAACTTTGACAGGAAGGCGGTGGAGCCAAGCGGTTGTCGGCGTTGGACTTCGAGGTGGAATTTCCAGCAAGACTGGTGCGTTTGGGAAAATTTGAGTAGCTGTCAG
>JALXJV020000027.1:788854-807257 GCA_024633595.2 Lepomis macrochirus | reverse complement strand
GGCTTCAAGCTGCACAGAACACTCAGACAGACAGCTGAATTAAGAATCTGAAATTTCAACCTTCTAGCTCCTTCCCCAGGCAACTTTTTCAGGAGGCCCCTAGGGGCCCCAAACCTAACAGATCAATTCAGGGTGCCGCCCTGATCATACAGTTACATTTTAGTGCAGAAACTCCATTCAGAACTCATCAGGTGGCTGTTGTGTCATAAGACCACCGACTGACACTACACACACTCACTTAGGCTTTAAAAGCAGAGAAAACGTCTGGAACTGTCTTTCTGGCTGTGATGTGGTGCAAAGTGAGACCCCATTGTGGATAAAGCTGGTCTCCTGGGTCAACAGGTTCGGTGAAGGCTTTCTGATCAGCGTTTCAAGGCTCAAACCAGCAGTTTCTGTGTGTTAGAGGCATTAAAGTGTGAATGACTGAAGCGAACTCCAAAGCGGCTTCAAACTTCGCACAGAACACTCAGACAGACAGCTGAATTAAGAATCTGAAATTTCAACCTTCTAGCTCCTTCCCCAGGCAACTTTTTCAGGAGGCCCCTAGGGGCTCCAAACCTAACAGATCAATTCAGGGTGCCGCCCTGATCATACAGTTACATTTTAGTGCAGAAACTCCATTCAGAACTCATCAGGTGGCTGTTGTGTCATAAGACCACCGACTGACACTACACACACTCACTTAGGCTTTAAAAGCAGAGAAAACGTCTGGAACTGTCTTTCTGGCTGTGATGTGGTGCAAAGTGAGACCCCATTGTGGATAAAGCTGGTCTCCTGGGTCAACAGGTCGGTGAAGGCTTTCTGATCAGCGTTTCAAGGCTCAAACCAGCAGTTTCTGTGTGTTAGAGGCATTAAAGTGTGAATGACTGAAGCGAACTCCAAACGGCTTCAAACTCGCACAGAACACTCAGACAGACAGCTGAATTAAGAATCTGAAATTTCAACCTTCTAGCTCCTTCCCCAGGCAACTTTTTTCAGGAGGCCCCTAGGGGCCTCAAACCTAACAGATCAATTCAGGGTGCCGCCCTGATCATACAGTTACATTTTAGTGCAGAAACTCCATTCAGAACTCATCAGGTGGCTGTTGTGTCATAAGACCACCGACTGACACTACACACACTCACTTAGGCTTTAAAAAGCAGATAAAACGTCTGGAACTGTCTTTCTGGCTGTGATGTGGTGCAAAGTGAGACCCCATTGTGGATAAAGCTGGTCTCCTGGTTCAACAGGTCAGTGAAGGCTTTCTGATCAGCGTTTCAAGGCTCAAACCAGCAGTTTCTGTGTGTTAGAGGCATTAAAGTGTGAATGACTGAAGCGAACTCCAAACGGCTTCAAACTCGCACAGAACACTCAGACAGACAGCTGAATTAAGAATCTGAAATTTCAACCTTCTAGCTCCTTCCCCAGGCAACTTTTTCAGGAGGCCCCTAGGGGCCCCAAACCTAACAGATCAATTCAGGGTGCCGCCCTGATCATACAGTTACATTTTAGTGCAGAAACTCCATTCAGAACTCATCAGGTGGCTGTTGTGTCATAAGACCACCGACTGACACTACACACACTCACTTAGGCTTTAAAAGCAGAAAAACGTCTGGAACTGTCTTTCTGGCTGTGATGTGGTGCAAAGTGAGACCCCATTGTGGATAAAGCTGGTCTCCTGGGTCAACAGGTTCGGTGAAGGCTTTCTGATCAGCGTTTCAAGGCTCAAACCAGCAGTTTCTGTGTGTTAGAGGCATTAAAAGTGTGAATGACTGAAGCGAACTCCAAGCGGCTTCAAACTCGCACAGAACACTCAGACAGACAGCTGAATTAAGAATCTGAAATTTCAACCTTCTAGCTCCTTCCCCAGGCAACTTTTTCAGGAGGCCCCTAGGGGCCCCAAACCCTAACAGATCAATTCAGGGTGCCGCCCTGATCATACAGTTACATTTTAGTGCAGAAACTCCATTCAGAACTCATCAGGTGGCTGTTGTGTCATAAGACCACCGACTGACACTACACACACTCACTTAGGCTTTAAAAGCAGAGAAAACGTCTGGAACTGTCTTTCTGGCTGTGATGTGGTGCAAAGTGAGACCCCATTGTGGATAAAGCTGGTCTCCTGGGTCAACAGGTCGGTGAAGGCTTTCTGATCAGCGTTTCAAGGCTCAAACCAGCAGTTTCTGTGTGTTAGAGGCATTAAAGTGTGAATGACTGAAGCGAACTCCAAAGCGGCTTCAAACTCGCACAGAACACTCAGACAGACAGCTGAATTAAGAATCTGAAATTTCAACCTTCTAGCTCCTTCCCCAGGCAACTTTTTCAGGAGGCCCCTAGGGGCCCCAAACCTAACAGATCAATTCAGGGTGCCGCCCTGATCATACAGTTACATTTTAGTGCAGAAACTCCATTCAGAACTCATCAGGTGGCTGTTGTGTCATAAGACCACCGACTGACACTACACACACTCACTTAGGCTTTAAAAGCAGAAAACGTCTGGAACTGTCTTTCTGGCTGTGATGTGGTGCAAAGTGAGACCCCATTGTGGATAAAGCTGGTCTCCTGGGTTCAACAGGTCGGTGAAGGCTTTCTGATCAGCGTTTCAAGGCTCAAACACAGCAGTTTCTGTGTGTTAGAGGCATTAAAAGTGTGAATGACTGGAAGCGAGACTCCAAAGCGGCTTCAAACTTCGCACAGAACACTCAGACAGACAGCTGAATTAAGAATCTGAAATTTCAACCTTCTAGCTCCTTCCCCAGGCAACTTTTTCAGGAGGCCCCTAGGGGCCCCAAACCTAACAGATCAATTCAGGGTGCCGCCCTGATCATACAGTTACATTTTAGTGCAGAAACTCCATTCAGAACTCATCAGGTGGCTGTTGTGTCATAAGACCACCGACTGACACTACACACACTCACTTAGGCTTTAAAAAGCAGAAAACGTCTGGAACTGTCTTTCTGGCTGTGATGTGGTGCAAAGTGAGACCCCATTGTGGATAAAGCTGGTCTCCTGGGTCAACAGGTCGGTGAAGGCTTTCTGATCAGCGTTTCAAGGCTCAAACCAGCAGTTTCTGTGTGTTAGAGGCATTAAAGTGTGAATGACTGAAGCGAACTCCAAGCGGCTTCAAACTTCGCACAGAACACTCAGACAGACAGCTGAATTAAGAATCTGAAATTTCAACCTTCTAGCTCCTTCCCCAGGCAACTTTTTTCAGGAGGCCCCTAGGGGCCCCAAACCACAACAGATCAATTCAGGGTGCCGCCCTGATCATACAGTTACATTTTAGTGCAGAAACTCCATTCAGAACTCATCAGGTGGCTGTTGTGTCATAAGACCACCGACTGACACTACACACACTCACTTAGGCTTTAAAAGCAGAGAAAACGTCTGGAACTGTCTTTCTGGCTGTGATGTGGTGCAAAGTGAGACCCCATTGTGGATAAAGCTGGTCTCCTGGGTCAACAGGTCGGTGAAGGCTTTCTGATCAGCGTTTCAAGGCTCAAACCAGCAGTTTCTGTGTGTTAGAGGCATTAAAGTGTGAATGACTGAAGCGAACTCCAAGCGGCTTCAAACTTCGCACAGAACACTCAGACAGACAGCTGAATTAAGAATCTGAAATTTCAACCTTCTAGCTCCTTCCCCAGGCAACTTTTTCAGGAGGCCCCTAGGGGCCCCAAACCTAACAGATCAATTCAGGGTGCCGCCCTGATCATACAGTTACATTTTAGTGCAGAAACTCCATTCAGAACTCATCAGGTGGCTGTTGTGTCATAAGACCACCGACTGACACTACACACACTCACTTAGGCTTTAAAAGCAGAGAAAACGTCTGGAACTGTCTTTCTGGCTGTGATGTGGTGCAAAGTGAGACCCCATTGTGGATAAAGCTGGTCTCCTGGGTCAACAGGTCGGTGAAGGCTTTCTGATCCAGCGTTTCAAGGCTCAAACCAAGCAGTTTCTGTGTGTTAGAGGCATTAAAGTGTGAATGACTGAAGCGAACTCCAAGCGGCTTCAAACTCGCACAGAACACTCAGACAGACAGCTGAATTAAGAATCTGAAATTTCAACCTTCTAGCTCCTTCCCCAGGCAACTTTTCCAGGAGGCCCCTAGGGGCCCCAAACCTAACAGATCAATTCAGGGTGCCGCCCTGATCATACAGTTACATTTTAGTGCAGAAACTCCATTCCAGAACTCATCAGGTGGCTGTTGTGTCATAAGACCACCGACTGACACTACACACACTCACTTAGGCTTTAAAAGCAGAGAAACGTCTGGAACTGTCTTTCTGGCTGTGATGTGGTGCAAAAGTGAGACCCCATTGTGGATAAAGCTGGTCTCCTGGGTCCAACAGGTCGGTGAAGGCTTTCTGATCAGCGTTTCAAGGCTCAAACCAGCAGTTTCTGTGTGTTAGAGGCATTAAAGTGTGAATGACTGAAGCGAACTCCAAAGCGGCTTCAAACTTCGCACAGAACACTCAGACAGACAGCTGAATTAAGAATCTGAAATTTCAACCTTCTAGCTCCTTCCCCAGGCAACTTTTTCAGGAGGCCCCTAGGGGCCCCAAACCATAACAGATCAATTCAGGGTGCCGCCCTGATCATACAGTTACATTTTAGTGCAGAAACTCCATTCAGAACTCATCAGGTGGCTGTTGTGTCATAAGACCACCGACTGACACTACACACACTCACTTAGGCTTTAAAAGCAGAAAAACGTCTGGAACTGTCTTTCTGGCTGTGATGTGGTGCAAAGTGAGACCCCATTGTGGATAAAGCTGGTCTCCTGGGTCCAACAGGTCGGTGAAGGCTTTCTGATCAGCGTTTCAAGGCTCAAACCAGCAGTTTCTGTGTGTTAGAGGCATTAAAGTGTGAATGACTGAAGCGAACTCCAAGCGGCTTCAAACTCGCACAGAACACTCAGACAGACAGCTGAATTAAGAATCTGAAATTTCAACCTTCTAGCTCCTTCCCCAGGCAACTTTTTCAGGAGGCCCCTAGGGGCCTCAAACCATAACAGATCAATTCAGGGTGCCGCCCTGATCATACAGTTACATTTTAGTGCAGAAACTCCATTCCAGAACTCATCAGGTGGCTGTTGTGTCCTTAAGACCACCGACTGACACTACACACACTCACTTAGGCTTTAAAAGCAGAGAAAACGTCTGGAACTGTCTTTCTGGCTGTGATGTGGTGCAAAGTGAGACCCCATTGTGGATAAAGCTGGTCTCCTGGGTCAACAGGTTCGGTGAAGGCTTTCTGATCAGCGTTTCAAGGCTCAAACCAGCAGTTTCTGTGTGTTAGAGGCATTAAAGTGTGAATGACTGAAGCGAACTCCAAAGCGGCTTCAAACTCGCACAGAACACTCAGACAGACAGCTGAATTAAGAATCTGAAATTTCAACCTTCTAGCTCCTTCCCCAGGCAACTTTTTTCAGGAGGCCCCTAGGGGCCCCAAACCATAACAGATCAATTCAGGGTGCCGCCCTGATCATACAGTTACATTTTAGTGCAGAAACTCCATTCAGAACTCATCAGGTGGCTGTTGTGTCATAAGACCACCGACTGACACTACACACACTCACTTAGGCTTTAAAAGCAGAAAACGTCTGGAACTGTCTTTCTGGCTGTGATGTGGTGCAAAGTGAGACCCCATTGTGGATAAAGCTGGTCTCCTGGGTCCAACAGGTTCGGTGAAGGCTTTCTGATCAGCGTTTCAAGGCTCAAACCAGCAGTTTCTGTGTGTTAGAGGCATTAAAGTGTGAATGACTGAAGCGAACTCCAAAGCGGCTTCAAACTTCGCACAGAACACTCAGACAGACAGCTGAATTAAGAATCTGAAATTTCAACCTTCTAGCTCCTTCCCCAGGCAACTTTTTCAGGAGGCCCCTAGGGGCCCAAACCTAACAGATCAATTCAGGGTGCCGCCCTGATCATACAGTTACATTTTAGTGCAGAAACTCCATTCAGAACTCATCAGGTGGCTGTTGTGTCCATAAGACCACCGACTGACACTACACACACTCACTTAGGCTTTAAAAGCAGAAAAACGTCTGGAACTGTCTTTCTGGCTGTGATGTGGTGCAAAGTGAGACCCCATTGTGGATAAAGCTGGTCTCCTGGGTCAACAGGTTCGGTGAAGGCTGTCTGATCAGCGTTTGCAAGGCTCAAACACACAGTTTCAGCGTGTTTGAGGCCTTACAGTGTAAGTTGACTGAGTTGAGCTTGCAAGCGGCTTCAAGCACACAGAGGCTTCAGGCGGCTGTTTCTGCATGTCAGAGGCATCACGGTGTGAAATTGCTGAGTCGAGCTCCAAATGGCTTCAAACTCGCACAGAACACTCAGACAGACAGCTGAATCAGGAATCTGAAATTTCAACCTTCTAGCTCCTTCCCCAGGTAACTTTTCAGGAGGCCCCTAGGGGCCCCAAACCTAACAGATCAATTCAGGGTGCCGCCCTGATCATACAGTTACATTTTAGTGCAGACACTCCATTCAGAACTCATCAGGTGGCTGTTGTGTCATTAAGACCACCGACTGACACTACACACACTCACTTAGGCTTTAAA
Source organism: Lepomis macrochirus (assembly GCA_024633595.2). NCBI lineage: Eukaryota > Metazoa > Chordata > Actinopteri > Centrarchiformes > Centrarchidae > Lepomis > Lepomis macrochirus. The sequence continues at coordinate 800,713 of JALXJV020000027.1, read as the reverse complement.
AAGCAGAGAAAACGTCTGGAACTGTCTTTCTGGCTGTGATGTGGTGCAAAGTGAGACCCCATTGTGGATAAAGCTGGTCTCCTGGGTCAACAGGTCGGTGAAGGCTTTCTGATCAGCGTTTCAAGGCTCAAACCAGCAGTTTCTGTGTGTTAGAGGCATTAAAGTGTGAATGACTGAAGCGAACTCCAAAGCGGCTTCAAACTTCGCACAGAACACTCAGACAGACAGCTGAATTAAGAATCTGAAATTTCAACCTTCTAGCTCCTTCCCCAGGCAACTTTTTCCAGGAGGCCCCTAGGGGCCCCAAACCTAACGAGATCAATTCAGGGTGCCGCCCTGATCATACAGTTACATTTTAGTGCAGAAACTCCATTCAGAACTCATCAGGTGGCTGTTGTGTCCATAAGACCACCGACTGACACTACACACACTCACTTAGGCTTTAAAAGCAGAAAACGTCTGGAACTGTCTTTCTGGCTGTGATGTGGTGCAAAGTGAGACCCCATTGTGGATAAAGCTGGTCTCCTGGGTCAACAGGTCGGTGAAGGCTTTCTGATCAGCGTTTCAAGGCTCAAACCAGCAGTTTCTGTGTGTTAGAGGCATTAAAGTGTGAATGACTGAAGCGAACTCCAAACGGCTTCAAACTCGCACAGAACACTCAGACAGACAGCTGAATTAAGAATCTGAAATTTCAACCTTCTAGCTCCTTCCCCAGGCAACTTTTTTCAGGGAGGCCCCTAGGGGCCCCAAACCTAACAGATCAATTCAGGGTGCCGCCCTGATCATACAGTTACATTTTAGTGCAGAAACTCCATTCAGAACTCATCAGGTGGCTGTTGTGTCATAAGACCACCGACTGACACTACACACACTCACTTAGGCTTTAAAAGCAGAAAACGTCTGGAACTGTCTTTCTGGCTGTGATGTGGTGCAAAGTGAGACCCCATTGTGGATAAAGCTGGTCTCCTGGGTCCAACAGGTCGGTGAAGGCTTTCTGATCCAGCGTTTCAAGGCTCAAACCAGCAGTTTCTGTGTGTTAGAGGCATTAAAGTGTGAATGACTGAAGCGAACTCCAAGCGGCTTCAAACTTCGCACAGAACACTCAGACAGACAGCTGAATTAAGAATCTGAAATTTCAACCTTCTAGCTCCTTCCCCAGGCAACTTTTTCAGGAGGCCCCTAGGGGCCCCAAACCATAACAGATCAATTCAGGGTGCCGCCCTGATCATACAGTTACATTTTAGTGCAGAAACTCCATTCAGAACTCATCAGGTGGCTGTTGTGTCATAAGACCACCGACTGACACTACACACACTCACTTAGGCTTTAAAAGCAGAAAACGTCTGGAACTGTCTTTCTGGCTGTGATGTGGTGCAAAGTGAGACCCCATTGTGGATAAAGCTGGTCTCCTGGGTCCAACAGGTCGGTGAAGGCTTTCTGATCAGCGTTTCAAGGCTCAAACACAGCAGTTTCTGTGTGTTAGAGGCATTAAAAGTGTGAATGACTGGAAGCGAACTCCAAACGGCTTCAAACTCGCACAGAACACTCAGACAGACAGCTGAATTAAGAATCTGAAATTTCAACCTTCTAGCTCCTTCCCCAGGCAACTTTTTCAGGAGGCCCCTAGGGGCTCAAACCACAACAGATCAATTCAGGGTGCCGCCCTGATCATACAGTTACATTTTAGTGCAGAAACTCCATTCAGAACTCATCAGGTGGCTGTTGTGTCATAAGACCACCGACTGACACTACACACACTCACTTAGGCTTTAAAAGCAGAAAAACGTCTGGAACTGTCTTTCTGGCTGTGATGTGGTGCAAAGTGAGACCCCATTGTGGATAAAGCTGGTCTCCTGGGTCAACAGGTCGGTGAAGGCTTTCTGATCAGCGTTTCAAGGCTCAAACACAGCAGTTTCTGTGTGTTAGAGGCATTAAAAGTGTGAATGACTGAAGCGAACTCCAAGCGGCTTCAAACTTCGCACAGAACACTCAGACAGACAGCTGAATTAAGAATCTGAAATTTCAACCTTCTAGCTCCTTCCCCAGGCAACTTTTTCCAGGAGGCCCCTAGGGGCCCCAAACCCTAACAGATCAATTCAGGGTGCCGCCCTGATCATACAGTTACATTTTAGTGCAGAAACTCCATTCAGAACTCATCAGGTGGCTGTTGTGTCATAAGACCACCGACTGACACTACACACACTCACTTAGGCTTTAAAATGCAGAGAAAACGTCTGGAACTGTCTTTCTGGCTGTGATGTGGTGCAAAGTGAGACCCCATTGTGGATAAAGCTGGTCTCCTGGGTCAACAGGTCGGTGAAGGCTTTCTGATCAGCGTTTCAAGGCTCAAACCAGCAGTTTCTGTGTGTTAGAGGCATTAAAGTGTGAATGACTGAAGCGAACTCCAAACGGCTTCAAACTCGCACAGAACACTCAGACAGACAGCTGAATTAAGAATCTGAAATTTCAACCTTCTAGCTCCTTCCCCAGGCAACTTTTTCAGGAGGCCCCTAGGGGCTCCAAACCATAACAGATCAATTCAGCGGTGCCGCCCTGATCATACAGTTACATTTTAGTGCAGAAACTCCATTCAGAACTCATCAGGTGGCTGTTGTGTCATAAGACCACCGACTGACACTACACACACTCACTTAGGCTTTAAAAGCAGAGAAAACGTCTGGAACTGTCTTTCTGGCTGTGATGTGGTGCAAAGTGAGACCCCATTGTGGATAAAGCTGGTCTCCTGGGTCAACAGGTCGGTGAAGGCTTTCTGATCAGCGTTTCAAGGCTCAAACCAGCAGTTTCTGTGTGTTAGAGGCATTAAAGTGTGAATGACTGAAGCGAACTCCAAACGGCTTCAAACTCGCACAGAACACTCAGACAGACAGCTGAATTAAGAATCTGAAATTTCAACCTTCTAGCTCCTTCCCCAGGCAACTTTTTCCAGGAGGCCCCTAGGGGCCTCAAACCATAACAGATCAATTCAGGGTGCCGCCCTGATCATACAGTTACATTTTAGTGCAGAAACTCCATTCAGAACTCATCAGGTGGCTGTTGTGTCATAAGACCACCGACTGACACTACACACACTCACTTAGGCTTTAAAAGCAGAAAACGTCTGGAACTGTCTTTCTGGCTGTGATGTGGTGCAAAGTGAGACCCCATTGTGGATAAAGCTGGTCTCCTGGGTCCAACAGGTCGGTGAAGGCTTTCTGATCAGCGTTTCAAGGCTCAAACCAGCAGTTTCTGTGTGTTAGAGGCATTAAAGTGTGAATGACTGAAGCGAACTCCAAAGCGGCTTCAAACTCGCACAGAACACTCAGACAGACAGCTGAATTAAGAATCTGAAATTTCAACCTTCTAGCTCCTTCCCCAGGCAACTTTTTCAGGAGGCCCCTAGGGGCCCCAAACCTAACAGATCAATTCAGGGTGCCGCCCTGATCATACAGTTACATTTTAGTGCAGAAACTCCATTCAGAACTCATCAGGTGGCTGTTGTGTCATAAGACCACCGACTGACACTACACCACACTCACTTAGGCTTTAAAAGCAGAAAAACGTCTGGAACTGTCTTTCTGGCTGTGATGTGGTGCAAAGTGAGACCCCATTGTGGATAAAGCTGGTCTCCTGGGTCCAACAGGTCGGTGAAGGCTTTCTGATCAGCGTTTCAAGGCTCAAACCAGCAGTTTCTGTGTGTTAGAGGCATTAAAGTGTGAATGACTGAAGCGAACTCCAAACGACTTCAAACTTCGCACAGAACACTCAGACAGACAGCTGAATTAAGAATCTGAAATTTCAACCTTCTAGCTCCTTCCCCAGGCAACTTTTTCAGGAGGCCCCTAGGGGCCCCAAACCTAACAGATCAATTCAGGGTGCCGCCCTGATCATACAGTTACATTTTAGTGCAGAAACTCCATTCAGAACTCATCAGGTGGCTGTTGTGTCATAAGACCACCGACTGACACTACACACACTCACTTAGGCTTTAAAAGCAGAAAACGTCTGGAACTGTCTTTCTGGCTGTGATGTGGTGCAAAGTGAGACCCCATTGTGGATAAAGCTGGTCTCCTGGGTCAACAGGTTCGGTGAAGGCTTTCTGATCAGCGTTTCAAGGCTCAAACACAGCAGTTTCTGTGTGTTAGAGGCATTAAAAGTGTGAATGACTGAAGCGAACTCCAAGCGGCTTCAAACTTCGCACAGAACACTCAGACAGACAGCTGAATTAAGAATCTGAAATTTCAACCTTCTAGCTCCTTCCCCAGGCAGCTTTTTCAGGAGGCCCCTAGGGGCCCCAAACCTAACAGATCAATTCAGGGTGCCGCCCTGATCATACAGTTACATTTTAGTGCAGAAACTCCATTCCAGAACTCATCAGGTGGCTGTTGTGTCATAAGACCACCGACTGACACTACACACACTCACTTAGGCTTTAAAAGCAGAGAAAACGTCTGGAACTGTCTTTCTGGCTGTGATGTGGTGCAAAGTGAGACCCCATTGTGGATAAAGCTGGTCTCCTGGGTCAACAGGTTCGGTGAAGGCTTTCTGATCAGCGTTTCAAGGCTCAAACACAGCAGTTTCTGTGTGTTAGAGGCATTAAAGTGTGAATGACTGAAGCGAACTCCAAACGGCTTCAAACTCGCACAGAACACTCAGACAGACAGCTGAATTAAGAATCTGAAATTTCAACCTTCTAGCTCCTTCCCCAGGCAACTTTTTCCAGGAGGCCCCTAGGGGCCCCAAACCATAACAGATCAATTCAGGGTGCCGCCCTGATCATACAGTTACATTTTAGTGCAGAAACTCCATTCAGAACTCATCAGGTGGCTGTTGTGTCATAAGACCACCGACTGACACTACACACACTCACTTAGGCTTTAAAAGCAGAAAACGTCTGGAACTGTCTTTCTGGCTGTGATGTGGTGCAAAGTGAGACCCCATTGTGGATAAAGCTGGTCTCCTGGGTCCAACAGGTCGGTGAAGGCTTTCTGATCAGCGTTTCAAGGCTCAAACCAGCAGTTTCTGTGTGTTAGAGGCATTAAAAGTGTGAGATGACTGAAGCGAACTCCAAAGCGGCTTCAAACTTCGCACAGAACACTCAGACAGACAGCTGAATTAAGAATCTGAAATTTCAACCTTCTAGCTCCTTCCCCAGGCAACTTTTTCAGGAGGCCCCTAGGGGCCTCAAACCCTAACAGATCAATTCAGGGTGCCGCCCTGATCATACAGTTACATTTTAGTGCAGAAACTCCATTCAGAACTCATCAGGTGGCTGTTGTGTCATAAGACCACCGACTGACACTACACACACTCACTTAGGCTTTAAAAGCAGAGAAAACGTCTGGAACTGTCTTTCTGGCTGTGATGTGGTGCAAAGTGAGACCCCATTGTGGATAAAGCTGGTCTCCTGGGTCAACAGGTCGGTGAAGGCTTTCTGATCAGCGTTTCAAGGCTCAAACCAGCAGTTTCTGTGTGTTAGAGGCATTAAAGTGTGAATGACTGAAGCGAACTCCAAAGCGGCTTCAAACTCGCACAGAACACTCAGACAGACAGCTGAATTAAGAATCTGAAATTTCAACCTTCTAGCTCCTTCCCCAGGCAACTTTTTCCAGGAGGCCCCTAGGGGCCTCAAACCTAACAGATCAATTCAGGGTGCCGCCCTGATCATACAGTTACATTTTAGTGCAGAAACTCCATTCAGAACTCATCAGGTGGCTGTTGTGTCATAAGACCACCGACTGACACTACACACACTCACTTAGGCTTTAAAAGCAGAGAAAACGTCTGGAACTGTCTTTCTGGCTGTGATGTGGTGCAAAGTGAGACCCCATTGTGGATAAAGCTGGTCTCCTGGGTCAACAGGTCGGTGAAGGCTGTCTGATCAGCGTTTCAAGGCTCAAACACAGCAGTTTCTGTGTGTTAGAGGCATTAAAGTGTGAATGACTGAAGCGAACTCCAAGCGGCTTCAAACTCGCTCAGAACACTCAGACAGACAGCTGAATTAAGAATCTGAAATTTCAACCTTCTAGCTCCTTCCCCAGGCAACTTTTTTCAGGAGGCCCCTAGGGGCCCCAAACCTAACAGATCAATTCAGGGTGCCGCCCTGATCATACAGTTACATTTTAGTGCAGAAACTCCATTCAGAACTCATCAGGTGGCTGTTGTGTCATAAGACCACCGACTGACACTACACACACTCACTTAGGCTTTAAAAGCAGAAAACGTCTGGAACTGTCTTTCTGGCTGTGATGTGGTGCAAAGTGAGACCCCATTGTGGATAAAGCTGGTCTCCTGGGTCAACTGGTCGGTGAAGGCTTTCTGATCAGCGTTTCAAGGCTCAAACCAGCAGTTTCTGTGTGTTAGAGGCATTAAAGTGTGAATGACTGAAGCGAACTCCAAGCGGCTTCAAACTCGCACAGAACACTCAGACAGACAGCTGAATTAAGAATCTGAAATTTCAACCTTCTAGCTCCTTCCCCAGGCAACTTTTTCAGGAGGCCCCTAGGGGCCCAAACCATAACAGATCAATTCAGGGTGCCGCCCTGATCATACAGTTACATTTTAGTGCAGAAACTCCATTCAGAACTCATCAGGTGGCTGTTGTGTCATAAGACCACCGACTGACACTACACACACTCACTTAGGCTTTAAAAGCAGAGAAAACGTCTGGAACTGTCTTTCTGGCTGTGATGTGGTGCAAAGTGAGACCCCATTGTGGATAAAGCTGGTCTCCTGGGTCAACAGGTCGGTGAAGGCTTTCTGATCAGCGTTTCAAGGCTCAAACCAGCAGTTTCTGTGTGTTAGAGGCATTAAAGTGTGAATGACTGAAGCGAACTCCAAACGGCTTCAAACTCGCACAGAACACTCAGACAGACAGCTGAATTAAGAATCTGAAATTTCAACCTTCTAGCTCCTTCCCCAGGCAACTTTTTTCAGGAGGCCCCTAGGGGCCCCAAACCTAACAGATCAATTCAGGGTGCCGCCCTGATCATACAGTTACATTTTAGTGCAGAAACTCCATTCAGAACTCATCAGGTGGCTGTTGTGTCATAAGACCACCGACTGACACTACACACACTCACTTAGGCTTTAAAAGCAGAAAACGTCTGGAACTGTCTTTCTGGCTGTGATGTGGTGCAAAGTGAGACCCCATTGTGGATAAAGCTGGTCTCCTGGGTCAACAGGTTCAGTGGAAGCTTTCTGATCAGCGTTTGCAAGGCTCAAACACACAGTTTCACGTGTTTGAGGCCTTACAGTGTAAGTTGACTGAGTTGAGCTTGCAAGCGGCTTCAAACGCACAGAGGCTTCAGACGGCTGTTTCTGCATGTCAGAGGCATCACGGTGTGAAATTGCTGAGTCGAGCTCCAAATGGCTTCAAACTCGCACAGAACACTCAGACAGACAGCTGAATCAAGAATCTGAAATTTCAACCTTCTAGCTCCTTCCCCAGGCAACTTTTTTCAGGAGGCCCCTAGGGGCCCCAAACCTAACAGATCAATTCAGGGTGCCGCCCTGATCATACAGTTACATTTTAGTGCAGAAACTCCATTCAGAACTCATCAGGTGGCTGTTGTGTCCATAAGACCACCGACTGACACTACACACACTCACTTAGGCTTTAAAAGCAGAGAAAACGTCTGGAACTGTCTTTCTGGCTGTGATGTGGTGCAAAGTGAGACCCCATTGTGGATAAAGCTGGTCTCCTGGGTCCAACAGGTCGGTGAAGGCTTTCTGATCAGCGTTTCAAGGCTCAAACAAGCAGTTTCTGTGTGTTAGAGGCATTAAAGTGTGAATGACTGAAGCGAACTCCAAACGGCTTCAAACTTCGCACAGAACACTCAGACAGACAGCTGAATTAAGAATCTGAAATTTCAACCTTCTAGCTCCTTCCCCAGGCAACTTTTTCAGGAGGCCCCTAGGGGCCCCAAACCTAACAGATCAATTCAGGGTGCCGCCCTGATCATACAGTTACATTTTAGTGCAGAAACTCCATTCAGAACTCATCAGGTGGCTGTTGTGTCATAAGACCACCGACTGACACTACACACACTCACTTAGGCTTTAAAAGCAGAAAAACGTCTGGAACTGTCTTTCTGGCTGTGATGTGGTGCAAAGTGAGACCCCATTGTGGATAAAGCTGGTCTCCTGGGTCAACAGGTCGGTGAAGGCTTTCTGATCAGCGTTTCAAGGCTCAAACCAGCAGTTTCTGTGTGTTAGAGGCATTAAAGTGTGAATGACTGAAGCGAACTCCAAGCGGCTTCAAACTTCGCACAGAACACTCAGACAGACAGCTGAATTAAGAATCTGAAATTTCAACCTTCTAGCTCCTTCCCCAGGCAACTTTTTCAGGAGGCCCCTAGGGGCCCAAACCTAACAGATCAATTCAGGGTGCCGCCCTGATCATACAGTTACATTTTAGTGCAGAAACTCCATTCAGAACTCATCAGGTGGCTGTTGTGTCATAAGACCACCGACTGACACTACACACACTCACTTAGGCTTTAAAAGCAGAGAAAACGTCTGGAACTGTCTTTCTGGCTGTGATGTGGTGCAAAGTGAGACCCCATTGTGGATAAAGCTGGTCTCCTGGGTCAACAGGTCGGTGAAGGCTTTCTGATCAGCGTTTCAAGGCTCAAACCAGCAGTTTCTGTGTGTTAGAGGCATTAAAGTGTGAATGACTGAAGCGAACTCCAAACGGCTTCAAACTTCGCACAGAACACTCAGACAGACAGCTGAATTAAGAATCTGAAATTTCAACCTTCTAGCTCCTTCCCCAGGCAACTTTTTCAGGAGGCCCCTAGGGGCCTCAAACCTAACAGATCAATTCAGGGTGCCGCCCTGATCATACAGTTACATTTTAGTGCAGAAACTCCATTCAGAACTCATCAGGTGGCTGTTGTGTCATAAGACCACCGACTGACACTACACACACTCACTTAGGCTTTAAAAGCAGAAAACGTCTGGAACTGTCTTTCTGGCTGTGATGTGGTGCAAAGTGAGACCCCATTGTGGATAAAGCTGGTCTCCTGGGTCAACAGGTCGGTGAAGGCTTTCTGATCAGCGTTTCAAGGCTCAAACCAGCAGTTTCTGTGTGTTAGAGGCATTAAAGTGTGAATGACTGAAGCGAACTCCAAGCGGCTTCAAACTCGCACAGAACACTCAGACAGACAGCTGAATTAAGAATCTGAAATTTCAACCTTCTAGCTCCTTCCCCAGGCAACTTTTTTCAGGAGGCCCCTAGGGGCCCCAAACCCTAACAGATCAATTCAGGGTGCCGCCCTGATCATACAGTTACATTTTAGTGCAGAAACTCCATTCAGAACTCATCAGGTGGCTGTTGTGTCCATAAGACCACCGACTGACACTACACACACTCACTTAGGCTTTAAAAGCAGAAAACGTCTGGAACTGTCTTTCTGGCTGTGATGTGGTGCAAAGTGAGACCCCATTGTGGATAAAGCTGGTCTCCTGGGTCCAACAGGTCGGTGAAGGCTTTCTGATCAGCGTTTCAAGGCTCAAACAAGCAGTTTCTGTGTGTTAGAGGCATTAAAGTGTGAATGACTGAAGCGAACTCCAAACGGCTTCAAACTCGCACAGAACACTCAGACAGACAGCTGAATTAAGAATCTGAAATTTCAACCTTCTAGCTCCTTCCCCAGGCAACTTTTTTCAGGAGGCCCCTAGGGGCCCCAAACCTAACAGATCAATTCAGGGTGCCGCCCTGATCATACAGTTACATTTTAGTGCAGAAACTCCATTCAGAACTCATCAGGTGGCTGTTGTGTCATAAGACCACCGACTGACACTACACACACTCACTTAGGCTTTAAAAGCAGAAAACGTCTGGAACTGTCTTTCTGGCTGTGATGTGGTGCAAAGTGAGACCCCATTGTGGATAAAGCTGGTCTCCTGGGTCAACAGGTCGGTGAAGGCTTTCTGATCAGCGTTTCAAGGCTCAAACCAGCAGTTTCTGTGTGTTAGAGGCATTAAAGTGTGAATGACTGAAGCGAACTCCAAGCGGCTTCAAACTCGCACAGAACACTCAGACAGACAGCTGAATTAAGAATCTGAAATTTCAACCTTCTAGCTCCTTCCCCAGGCAACTTTTTCCAGGAGGCCCCTAGGGGCCCCAAACCTAACAGATCAATTCAGGGTGCCGCCCTGATCATACAGTTACATTTTAGTGCAGAAACTCCATTCAGAACTCATCAGGTGGCTGTTGTGTCCATAAGACCACCGACTGACACTACACACACTCACTTAGGCTTTAAAAGCAGAAAAACGTCTGGAACTGTCTTTCTGGCTGTGATGTGGTGCAAAGTGAGACCCCATTGTGGATAAAGCTGGTCTCCTGGGTCAACAGGTTCGGTGAAGGCTTTCTGATCAGCGTTTCAAGGCTCAAACACAGCAGTTTCTGTGTGTTAGAGGCATTAGAAGTGGCTGATGTGAGGCATCGCGACTGAAATTGCTGAGTCGAGCTCCAAAGCTGGCTTCAAACTTCGCACAGAACACTCAGACAGACAGCTGAATTAAGAATCTGAAATTTCAACCTTCTAGCTCCTTCCCCAGGCAACTTTTTCAGGAGGCCCCTAGGGGCCCCAAACCACAACAGATCAATTCAGGGTGCCGCCCTGATCATACAGTTACATTTTAGTGCAGAAACTCCATTCCAGAACTCATCAGGTGGCTGTTGTGTCATAAGACCACCGACTGACACTACACACACTCACTTAGGCTTTAAAAGCAGAAAACGTCTGGAACTGTCTTTCTGGCTGTGATGTGGTGCAAAGTGAGACCCCATTGTGGATAAAGCTGGTCTCCTGGGTCAACAGGTCGGTGAAGGCTTTCTGATCAGCGTTTCAAGGCTCAAACCAGCAGTTTCTGTGTGTTAGAGGCATTAAAAGTGTGAATGACTGAAGCGAACTCCAAGCGGCTTCAAACTCGCACAGAACACTCAGACAGACAGCTGAATTAAGAATCTGAAATTTCAACCTTCTAGCTCCTTCCCCAGGCAACTTTTTCAGGAGGCCCCTAGGGGCCCCAAACCTAACAGATCAATTCACGGTGCCGCCCTGATCATACAGTTACATTTTAGTGCAGAAACTCCATTCAGAACTCATCAGGTGGCTGTTGTGTCATTAAGACCACCGACTGACACTACACACACTCACTTAGGCTTTAAAAGCAGAGAAAACGTCTGGAACTGTCTTTCTGGCTGTGATGTGGTGCAAAGTGAGACCCCATTGTGGATAAAGCTGGTCTCCTGGGTCAACAGGTCGGTGAAGGCTTTCTGATCAGCGTTTCAAGGCTCAAACCAGCAGTTTCTGTGTGTTAGAGGCATTAAAAGTGTGAATGACTGAAGCGAACTCCAAAGCGGCTTCAAACTCGCACAGAACACTCAGACAGACAGCTGAATTAAGAATCTGAAATTTCAACCTTCTAGCTCCTTCCCCAGGCAACTTTTTCAGGAGGCCCCTAGGGGCCCAAACCTAACAGATCAATTCAGGGTGCCGCCCTGATCATACAGTTACATTTTAGTGCAGAAACTCCATTCAGAACTCATCAGGTGGCTGTTGTGTCATAAGACCACCGACTGACACTACACACACTCACTTAGGCTTTAAAAAGCAGAGAAAACGTCTGGAACTGTCTTTCTGGCTGTGATGTGGTGCAAAGTGAGACCCCATTGTGGATAAAGCTGGTCTCCTGGGTCAACAGGTCGGTGAAGGCTTTCTGATCAGCGTTTCAAGGCTCAAACACACAGTTTCTGTGTGTTAGAGGCATTAAAGTGTGAATGACTGAAGCGAACTCCAAACGGCTTCAAACTTCGCACAGAACACTCAGACAGACAGCTGAATTAAG
>JALXJV020000027.1:771528-788354 GCA_024633595.2 Lepomis macrochirus | reverse complement strand
CACACCGCGGATGCCTCTGACATGCAGAAACAGCCGCCTGAAGCCTCTGTGTGCGTTTGAAGCCGCTTGCAAGCTCAACTCAGTCAACTTACACTGTAAGGCCTCAAACACGCGGAAACTGTGTGTTTGAGCCTGCAAAGGCTGATCAGACAGCTTCCACTGAACATGTTGAACCAGGAGACCAGCTTTATCCACAATGGGGTCTCACTTTGCACCACATCACAGCCAGAAAGACAGTTCCAGACGTTTTTCTGCTTTTAAAGCCTAAGTGAGTGTGTGTAGTGTCAGTCGGTGGTCTTATGACACAACAGCCACCTGATGAGTTCTGAATGGAGTTTCTGCACTAAAATGTAACTGTATGATCAGGGCGGCACCCTGAATTGATCTGTTATGGTTTGGGGCCCCTAGGGGCCTCCTGAAAAAGTTGCCTGGGGAAGGAGCTAGAAGGTTGAAATTTCAGATTCTTAATTCAGCTGTCTGTCTGAGTGTTCTGTGCGAGTTTGAAGCCGCTTGGAGTTCGCTTCAGTCATTCACACTTTAATGCCTCTAACACACAGAAACTGCTGTGTTTGAGCCTTGAAACGCTGATCAGAAAGCCTTCACCGACCTGTTGACCCAGGAGACCAGCTTTATCCACAATGGGGTCTCACTTTGCACCACATCACAGCCAGAAAGACAGTTCCAGACGTTTTCTCTGCTTTTAAAGCCTAAGTGAGTGTGTGTGTAGTGTCAGTCGGTGGTCTTATGACACAACAGCCACCTGATGAGTTCTGAATGGAGTTTCTGCACTAAAATGTAACTGTATGATCAGGGCGGCACCCTGAATTGATCTGTTATGGTTTGGGGCCCCTAGGGGCCTCCTGAAAAGTTGCCTGGGGAAGGAGCTAGAAGGTTGAAATTTCAGATTCTTAATTCAGCTGTCTGTCTGAGTGTTCTGTGCGAAGTTTGAAGCCGCTTGGAGTTCGCTTCAGTCATTCACACTTTAATGCCTCTAACACACAGAAACTGCTGGTTTGAGCCTTGAAACGCTGATCAGAAAGCCTTCACCGACCTGTTGACCCAGGAGACCAGCTTTATCCACAATGGGGTCTCACTTTGCACCACATCACAGCCAGAAAGACAGTTCCAGACGCTTTCTCTGCTTTTAAAGCCTAAGTGAGTGTGTGTAGTGTCAGTCGGTGGTCTTATGACACAACAGCCACCTGATGAGTTCTGAATGGAGTTTCTGCACTAAAATGTAACTGTATGATCAGGGCGGCACCCTGAATTGATCTGTTATGGTTTGGGGCCCCTAGGGGCCTCCTGGAAAAAGTTGCCTGGGGAAGGAGCTAGAAGGTTGAAATTTCAGATTCTTAATTCAGCTGTCTGTCTGAGTGTTCTGTGCGAGTTTGAAGCCGCTTGGAGTTCGCTTCAGTCATTCACACTTTAATGCCTCTAACACACAGAAACTGCTGGTTTGAGCCTTGAAACGCTGATCAGAAAGCCTTCACCGACCTGTTGACCCAGGAGACCAGCTTTATCCACAATGGGGTCTCACTTTGCACCACATCACAGCCAGAAAGACAGTTCCAGACGTTTTCTCTGCTTTTAAAGCCTAAGTGAGTGTGTGTAGTGTCAGTCGGTGGTCTTATGACACAACAGCCACCTGATGAGTTCTGGAATGGAGTGTCTGCACTAAAATGTAACTGTATGATCAGGGCGGCACCCTGAATTGATCTGTTAGGTTTGGGGCCCCTAGGGGCCTCCTGAAAAAGTTACCTGGGGAAGGAGCTAGAAGGTTGAAATTTCAGATTCCTGATTCAGCTGTCTGTCTGAGTGTTCTGTGCGAGTTTGAAGCCATTTGGAGCTCGACTCAGCAATTTCACACCGTGATGCCTCTGACATGCAGAAACAGCCGCCTGAAGCCTCTGTGTGCGTTTGAAGCCGCTTGCAAGCTCAACTCAGTCAACTTTACACTGTAAGGCCTCAAACACGCGGAAACTGTGTGTTTGAGCCTGCAAAGGCTGATCAGACAGCTTCCACTGAACATGTTGAACCAGGAGACCAGCTTTATCCACAATGGGGTCTCACTTTGCACCACATCACAGCCAGAAAGACAGTTCCAGACGTTTTCTGCTTTTAAAGCCTAAGTGAGTGTGTGTAGTGTCAGTCGGTGGTCTTATGACACAACAGCCACCTGATGAGTTCTGAATGGAGTTTCTGCACTAAAATGTAACTGTATGATCAGGGCGGCACCGTGAATTGATCTGTTGTGGTTTGGGGCCCCTAGGGGCCTCCTGAAAAAAGTTGCCTGGGGAAGGAGCTAGAAGGTTGAAATTTCAGATTCTTAATTCAGCTGTCTGTCTGAGTGTTCTGTGCGAAGTTTGAAGCCGCTTTGGAGTTCGCTCAGTCAGTCATTCACACTTTAATGCCTCTAACACACAGAAACTGCTGGTTTGAGCCTTGAAACGCTGATCAGAAAGCCTTCACCGACCTGTTGACCCAGGAGACCAGCTTTATCCACAATGGGGTCTCACTTTGCACCACATCACAGCCAGAAAGACAGTTCCAGACGTTTTCTCTGCTTTTAAAGCCTAAGTGAGTGTGTGTAGTGTCAGTCGGTGGTCTTATGACACAACAGCCACCTGATGAGTTCTGAATGGAGTTTCTGCACTAAAATGTAACTGTATGATCAGGGCGGCACCCTGAATTGATCTGTTAGGTTTGGGGCCCCTAGGGGCCTCCTGAAAAAGTTGCCTGGGGAAGGAGCTAGAAGGTTGAAATTTCAGATTCTTAATTCAGCTGTCTGTCTGAGTGTTCTGTAGCGAGTTTGAAGCCGCTTGGAGTTCGCTTCAGTCATTCACACTTTAATGCCTCTAACACACAGAAACTGCTGGTTTGAGCCTTGAAACGCTGATCAGAAAGCCTTCACCGACCTGTTGACCCAGGAGACCAGCTTTATCCACAATGGGGTCTCACTTTGCACCACATCACAGCCAGAAAGACAGTTCCAGACGTTTTCTGCTTTTTAAAGCCTAAGTGAGTGTGTGTAGTGTCAGTCGGTGGTCTTATGACACAACAGCCACCTGATGAGTTCTGAATGGAGTGTCTGCACTAAAATGTAACTGTATGATCAGGGCGGCACCCTGAATTGATCTGTTATGGTTTAGGGCCCCTAGGGGCCTCCTGAAAAAGTTGCCTGGGGAAGGAGCTAGAAGGTTGAAATTTCAGATTCTTAATTCAGCTGTTCTGTCTGGAGTGTTCTGATGCGAAGTTTGAAGCCAGCTTTGGAGTTCGCTTCAGTCATTCACACTTTAATGCCTCTAACACACAGAAACTGCTGGTTTGAGCCTTGAAACGCTGATCAGAAAGCCTTCACCGACCTGTTGACCCAGGAGACCAGCTTTATCCACAATGGGGTCTCACTTTGCACCACATCACAGCCAGAAAGACAGTTCCAGACGTTTTCTCTGCTTTTAAAGCCTAAGTGAGTGTGTGTAGTGTCAGTCGGTGGTCTTATGACACAACAGCCACCTGATGAGTTCTGAATGGAGTGTCTGCACTAAAATGTAACTGTATGATCAGGGCGGCACCCTGAATTGATCTGTTAGTGGTTTGGGGCCCCTAGGGGCCTCCTGAAAAAGTTACCTGGGGAAGGAGCTAGAAGGTTGAAATTTCAGATTCCTGATTCAGCTGTCTGTCTGAGTGTTCTGTGCGAGTTTGAAGCCATTTGGAGCTCGACTCAGCAATTTCACACCGCGATGCCTCTGACATGCAGAAACAGCCGCCTGAAGCCTCTGTGTGCGCTTGAAGCCGCTTGCAAGCTCAACTCAGTCAACTTACACTGTAAGGCCTCAAACACGCGGAAACTGTGTGTTTGAGCCTGCAAAGGCTGATCAGACAGCTTCCACTGAACATGTTGAACCAGGAGACCAGCTTTATCCACAATGGGGTCTCACTTTGCACCACATCACAGCCAGAAAGACAGTTCCAGACGTTTTCTCTGCTTTTAAAGCCTAAGTGAGTGTGTGTAGTGTCAGTCGGTGGTCTTATGACACAACAGCCACCTGATGAGTTCTGAATGGAGTTTCTGCACTAAAATGTAACTGTATGATCAGGGCGGCACCGTGAATTGATCTGTTGTGGTTTGGGGCCCCTAGGGGCCTCCTGAAAAAAGTTGCCTGGGGAAGGAGCTAGAAGGTTGAAATTTCAGATTCTTAATTCAGCTGTCTGTCTGAGTGTTCTGTGCGAGTTTGAAGCCGTTTGGAGTTCGCTTCAGTCATTCACACTTTAATGCCTCTAACACACAGAAACTGCTGGTTTGAGCCTTGAAACGCTGATCAGAAAGCCTTCACCGACCTGTTGACCCAGGAGACCAGCTTTATCCACAATGGGGTCTCACTTTGCACCACATCACAGCCAGAAAGACAGTTCCAGACGTTTTCTCTGCTTTTTAAAGCCTAAGTGAGTGTGTGTAGTGTCAGTCGGTGGTCTTATGACACAACAGCCACCTGATGAGTTCTGAATGGAGTTTCTGCACTAAAATGTAACTGTATGATCAGGGCGGCACCCTGAATTGATCTGTTGTGGTTTGGGGCCCCTAGGGGCCTCCTGAAAAAAGTTACCTGGGGAAGGAGCTAGAAGGTTGAAATTTCAGATTCCTGATTCAGCTGTCTGTCTGAGTGTTCTGTGCGAGTTTGAAGCCGTTTGGAGTTCGCTTCAGTCATTCACACTTTAATGCCTCTAACACACAGAAACTGCTGGTTTGAGCCTTGAAACGCTGATCAGACAGCCTTCACCGACCTGTTGACCCAGGAGACCAGCTTTATCCACAATGGGGTCTCACTTTGCACCACATCACAGCCAGAAAGACAGTTCCAGACGTTTTCTCTGCTTTTTAAAGCCTAAGTGAGTGTGTGTAGTGTCAGTCGGTGGTCTTATGGACACAACAGCCACCTGATGAGTTCTGAATGGAGTTTCTGCACTAAAATGTAACTGTATGATCAGGGCGGCACCCTGAATTGATCTGTTATGGTTTAGGGCCCCTAGGGGCCTCCTGAAAAAGTTGCCTGGGGAAGGAGCTAGAAGGTTGAAATTTCAGATTCTTAATTCAGCTGTCTGTCTGAGTGTTCTGTGCGAAGTTTGAAGCCGCTTTGGAGCTCTCGCTTCAGTCATTCACACTTTAATGCCTCTAACACACAGAAACTGCTGTGTTTGAGCCTTGCAAACGCTGATCAGAAAGCCTTCCACCGAACCTGTTGGACCCAGGAGACCAGCTTTATCCACAATGGGGTCTCACTTTGCACCACATCACAGCCAGAAAGACAGTTCCAGACGTTTTCTGCTTTTAAAGCCTAAGTGAGTGTGTGTAGTGTCAGTCGGTGGTCTTATGACACAACAGCCACCTGATGAGTTCTGAATGGAGTTTCTGCACTAAAATGTAACTGTATGATCAGGGCGGCACCCTGAATTGATCTGTTAGGTTTGGGGCCCCTAGGGGCCTCCTGAAAAAGTTGCCTGGGGAAGGAGCTAGAAGGTTGAAATTTCAGATTCTTAATTCAGCTGTCTGTCTGAGTGTTCTGTGCGAAGTTTGAAGCCGCTTTGGAGTTCGCTCAGCTTTCAGTCATTCACACTTTTAATGCCTCTAACACACAGAAACTGCGTGGTTTGAGCCTTGAAACGCTGATCAGACAGCCTTCACCGAACCTGTTGACCCAGGAGACCAGCTTTATCCACAATGGGGTCTCACTTTGCACCACATCACAGCCAGAAAGACAGTTCCAGACGTTTTCTCTGCTTTTAAAGCCTAAGTGAGTGTGTGTAGTGTCAGTCGGTGGTCTTATGACACAACAGCCACCTGATGAGTTCTGGAATGGAGTTTCTGCACTAAAATGTAACTGTATGATCAGGGCGGCACCCTGAATTGATCTGTTATGGTTTGGGGCCCCTAGGGGCCTCCTGGAAAAAGTTGCCTGGGGAAGGAGCTAGAAGGTTGAAATTTCAGATTCTTAATTCAGCTGTCTGTCTGAGTGTTCTGTGCGAGTTTGAAGCCGCTTTGGAGTTCGCTTCAGTCATTCACACTTTAATGCCTCTAACACACAGAAACTGCTGGTTTGAGCCTTGAAACGCTGATCAGAAAGCCTTCACCGACCTGTTGACCCAGGAGACCAGCTTTATCCACAATGGGGTCTCACTTTGCACCACATCACAGCCAGAAAGACAGTTCCAGACGTTTTCTCTGCTTTTAAAGCCTAAGTGAGTGTGTGTAGTGTCAGTCGGTGGTCTTATGACACAACAGCCACCTGATGAGTTCTGGAATGGAGTGTCTGCACTAAAATGTAACTGTATGATCAGGGCGGCACCCTGAATTGATCTGTTATGGTTTGGGGCCCCTAGGGGCCTCCTGAAAAAGTTACCTGGGGAAGGAGCTAGAAGGTTGAAATTTCAGATTCCTGATTCAGCTGTCTGTCTGAGTGTTCTGTGCGAGTTTGAAGCCATTTGGAGCTCGACTCAGCAATTTCACAACCGTGATGCCTCTGACATGCAGAAACAGCCGCCTGAAGCCTCTGTGCGACGTTTGAAGCCGCTTTGGCAAGCTCAACTCAGTCAATTCACACTTTAATGCCTCTAACACACAGAAACTGCTGTGTTTGAGCCTTGAAACGCTGATCAGACAGCCTTCACTCGAACCTGTTGACCCAGGAGACCAGCTTTATCCACAATGGGGTCTCACTTTGCACCACATCACAGCCAGAAAGACAGTTCCAGACGTTTTCTCTGCTTTTAAAGCCTAAGTGAGTGTGTGTAGTGTCAGTCGGTGGTCTTATGACACAACAGCCACCTGATGAGTTCTGGAATGGAGTTTCTGCACTAAAATGTAACTGTATGATCAGGGCGGCACCCTGAATTGATCTGTTAGGGTTTGGGGCCCCTAGGGGCCTCCTGAAAAAGTTGCCTGGGGAAGGAGCTAGAAGGTTGAAATTTCAGATTCCTGATTCAGCTGTCTGTCTGAGTGTTCTGTGCGAGTTTGAAGCCGCTTGGAGTTCGCTTCAGTCATTCACACTTTAATGCCTCTAACACACAGAAACTGCTGGTTTGAGCCTTGAAACGCTGGATCAGAAAGCCTTCACCGACCTGTTGACCCAGGAGACCAGCTTTATCCACAATGGGGTCTCACTTTGCACCACATCACAGCCAGAAAGACAGTTCCAGACGTTTTTCTGCTTTTAAAGCCTAAGTGAGTGTGTGTAGTGTCAGTCGGTGGTCTTATGACACAACAGCCACCTGATGAGTTCTGAATGGAGTTTCTGCACTAAAATGTAACTGTATGATCAGGGCGGCACCCTGAATTGATCTGTTATGGTTTGGGGCCCCTAGGGGCCTCCTGAAAAAGTTGCCTGGGGAAGGAGCTAGAAGGTTGAAATTTCAGATTCTTAATTCAGCTGTCTGTCTGAGTGTTCTGTGCGAAGTTTGAAGCCGCTTGGAGTTCGCTTCAGTCATTCACACTTTAATGCCTCTAACACACAGAAACTGCTGGTTTGAGCCTTGAAACGCTGATCAGAAAGCCTTCACCGACCTGTTGACCCAGGAGACCAGCTTTATCCACAATGGGGTCTCACTTTGCACCACATCACAGCCAGAAAGACAGTTCCAGACGTTTTCTCTGCTTTTAAAGCCTAAGTGAGTGTGTGTAGTGTCAGTCGGTGGTCTTATGACACAACAGCCACCTGATGAGTTCTGAATGGAGTTTCTGCACTAAAATGTAACTGTATGATCAGGGCGGCACCCTGAATTGATCTGTTAGGTTTGGGGCCCCTAGGGGCCTCCTGAAAAAAGTTGCCTGGGGAAGGAGCTAGAAGGTTGAAATTTCAGATTCTTAATTCAGCTGTCTGTCTGAGTGTTCTGTGCGAGTTTGAAGCCGCTTGGAGTTCGTCTTCAGTCATTCACACTTTAATGCCTCTAACACACAGAAACTGCTTGTTTGAGCCTTGAAACGCTGATCAGACAGCCTTCACCGACCTGTTGACCCAGGAGACCAGCTTTATCCACAATGGGGTCTCACTTTGCACCACATCACAGCCAGAAAGACAGTTCCAGACGTTTTTCTGCTTTTAAAGCCTAAGTGAGTGTGTGTAGTGTCAGTCGGTGGTCTTATGACACAACAGCCACCTGATGAGTTCTGAATGGAGTTTCTGCACTAAAATGTAACTGTATGATCAGGGCGGCACCGTGAATTGATCTGTTAGGTTTGGGCCCCTAGGGGCCTCCTGAAAAAAGTTGCCTGGGGAAGGAGCTAGAAGGTTGAAATTTCAGATTCTTAATTCAGCTGTCTGTCTGAGTGTTCTGTGCGAGTTTGAAGCCGTTTGGAGTTCGCTTCAGTCATTCACACTTTTAATGCCTCTAACACACAGAAACTGCTGGTTTGAGCCTTGAAACGCTGATCAGAAAGCCTTCACCGACCTGTTGACCCAGGAGACCAGCTTTATCCACAATGGGGTCTCACTTTGCACCACATCACAGCCAGAAAGACAGTTCCAGACGTTTTCTCTGCTTTTAAAGCCTAAGTGAGTGTGTGTAGTGTCAGTCGGTGGTCTTATGACACAACAGCCACCTGATGAGTTCTGAATGGAGTGTCTGCACTAAAATGTAACTGTATGATCAGGGCGGCACCCTGAATTGATCTGTTATGGTTTGGGGCCCCTAGGGGCCTCCTGAAAAAGTTGCCTGGGGAAGGAGCTAGAAGGTTGAAATTTCAGATTCTTAATTCAGCTGTCTGTCTGAGTGTTCTGTGCGAAGTTTGAAGCCGCTTTGGAGTCTCGCTTCCAGTCAATTCACACCTTTAATGCCTCTCATAACACACAGCCAAACCGTGCTTGGTTTGAGCCTTGAAACGCTGATCAGAAAGCCTTCCACCTGACCTGTTGGACCCAGGAGACCAGCTTTATCCACAATGGGGTCTCACTTTGCACCACATCACAGCCAGAAAGACAGTTCCAGACGTTTTCTCTGCTTTTAAAGCCTAAGTGAGTGTGTGTAGTGTCAGTCGGTGGTCTTATGACACAACAGCCACCTGATGAGTTCTGAATGGAGTGTCTGCACTAAAATGTAACTGTATGATCAGGGCGGCACCCTGAATTGATCTGTTATGGTTTGGGGCCCCTAGGGGCCTCCTGAAAAAGTTACCTGGGAAGGAGCTAGAAGGTTGAAATTTCAGATTCCTGATTCAGCTGTCTGTCTGAGTGTTCTGTGCGAGTTTGAAGCCATTTGGAGCTCGACTCAGCAATTTCACACCGTGATGCCTCTGACATGCAGAAACAGCCGCCTGAAGCCTCTGTGTGCTTGAAGCCGCTTGCAAGCTCAACTCAGTCAACTTACACTGTAAGGCCTCAAACACGCTGAAACTGTGTGTTTGAGCCTGCAAAGGCTGATCAGACAGCTTCCACTGAACATGTTGAACCAGGAGACCAGCTTTATCCACAATGGGGTCTCACTTTGCACCACATCACAGCCAGAAAGACAGTTCCAGACGTTTTTCTGCTTTTAAAGCCTAAGTGAGTGTGTGTAGTGTCAGTCGGTGGTCTTATGACACAACAGCCACCTGATGAGTTCTGAATGGAGTTTCTGCACTAAAATGTAACTGTATGATCAGGGCGGCACCGTGAATTGATCTGTTGTGGTTTGGGGCCCCTAGGGGCCTCCTGAAAAAAGTTGCCTGGGGAAGGAGCTAGAAGGTTGAAATTTCAGATTCTTAATTCAGCTGTCTGTCTGAGTGTTCTGTGCGAAGTTTGAAGCCGCTTGGAGTTCGCTTCAGTCATTCACACTTTAATGCCTCTAACACACAGAAACTGCTGGTTTGAGCCTTGAAACGCTGATCAGAAAGCCTTCACCGACCTGTTGACCCAGGAGACCAGCTTTATCCACAATGGGGTCTCACTTTGCACCACATCACAGCCAGAAAGACAGTTCCAGACGTTTTCTCTGCTTTTAAAGCCTAAGTGAGTGTGTGTAGTGTCAGTCGGTGGTCTTATGACACAACAGCCACCTGATGAGTTCTGAATGGAGTGTCTGCACTAAAATGTAACTGTATGATCAGGGCGGCACCCTGAATTGATCTGTTAGGTTTGGGGCCCCTAGGGGCCTCCTGAAAAAGTTACCTGGGAAGGAGCTAGAAGGTTGAAATTTCAGATTCCTGATTCAGCTGTCTGTCTGAGTGTTCTGTGCGAAGTTTGAAGCCATTTGAGCTCGACTCAGCAATTTCACACCGTGATGCCTCTGACATGCAGAAACAGCCGCCTGAAGCCTCTGTGCGAGTTTGAAGCCGCTTGGAGTTCAGCTTCAGTCAATTTACACTGTAATGCCTCTAACACACAGAAACTGCTGTGTTTGAGCCTTGAAACGCTGATCAGACAGCCTTCACCGACCTGTTGACCCAGGAGACCAGCTTTATCCACAATGGGGTCTCACTTTGCACCACATCACAGCCAGAAAGACAGTTCCAGACGTTTTCTCTGCTTTTAAAGCCTAAGTGAGTGTGTGTAGTGTCAGTCGGTGGTCTTATGACACAACAGCCACCTGATGAGTTCTGAATGGAGTTTCTGCACTAAAATGTAACTGTATGATCAGGGCGGCACCCTGAATTGATCTGTTGTGGTTTAGGGCCCCTAGGGGCCTCCTGGAAAAAGTTGCCTGGGGAAGGAGCTAGAAGGTTGAAATTTCAGATTCTTAATTCAGCTGTCTGTCTGAGTGTTCTGTGCGAAGTTTGAAGCCGTTTGGAGTTCGCTTCAGTCATTCACACTTTTAATGCCTCTAACACACAGAAACTGCTGGTTTGAGCCTTGAAACGCTGATCAGAAAGCCTTCACCGACCTGTTGACCCAGGAGACCAGCTTTATCCACAATGGGGTCTCACTTTGCACCACATCACAGCCAGAAAGACAGTTCCAGACGTTTTCTCTGCTTTTAAAGCCTAAGTGAGTGTGTGTAGTGTCAGTCGGTGGTCTTATGACACAACAGCCACCTGATGAGTTCTGAATGGAGTGTCTGCACTAAAATGTAACTGTATGATCAGGGCGGCACCCTGAATTGATCTGTTAGGTTTGGGGCCCCTAGGGGCCTCCTGAAAAAAGTTACCTGGGGAAGGAGCTAGAAGGTTGAAATTTCAGATTCCTGATTCAGCTGTCTGTCTGAGTGTTCTGTAGCGAGTTTGAAGCCATTTGGAGCTCGACTCAGCAATTTCACACCGCGGATGCCTCTGACATGCAGAAACAGCCGCCTGAAGCCTCTGTGCGCGCTTGAAGCCGCTTTGGAGCTCAACTTCAGTCATTCACACTTTAATGCCTCTAACACACGGAACTGCGTGTTTGAGCCCTGAAACGCTGATCAGACAGCCTTCCACTGACCTGTTGACCCAGGAGACCAGCTTTATCCACAATGGGGTCTCACTTTGCACCACATCACAGCCAGAAAGACAGTTCCAGACGTTTTCTCTGCTTTTAAAGCCTAAGTGAGTGTGTGTAGTGTCAGTCGGTGGTCTTATGACACAACAGCCACCTGATGAGTTCTGAATGGAGTTTCTGCACTAAAATGTAACTGTATGATCAGGGCGGCACCATGAATTGATCTGTTATGGTTTGGGGCCCCTAGGGGCCTCCTGAAAAAAGTTGCCTGGGGAAGGAGCTAGAAGGTTGAAATTTCAGATTCTTAATTCAGCTGTCTGTCTGAGTGTTCTGTGCGAGTTTGAAGCCGTTTGGAGTTCGCTTCAGTCATTCACACTTTAATGCCTCTAACACACAGAAACTGCTGGTTTGAGCCTTGAAACGCTGATCAGAAAGCCTTCAACCGACCTGTTGACCCAGGAGACCAGCTTTATCCACAATGGGGTCTCACTTTGCACCACATCACAGCCAGAAAGACAGTTCCAGACGTTTTCTCTGCTTTTAAAGCCTAAGTGAGTGTGTGTGTAGTGTCAGTCGGTGGTCTTATGACACAACAGCCACCTGATGAGTTCTGAATGGAGTGTCTGCACTAAAATGTAACTGTATGATCAGGGCGGCACCCTGAATTGATCTGTTGTGGTTTGGGGCCCCTAGGGGCCTCCTGAAAAAAGTTACCTGGGGAAGGAGCTAGAAGGTTGAAATTTCAGATTCTTAATTCAGCTGTCTGTCTGAGTGTTCTGTGCGAGTTTGAAGCCGTTTGGAGTTCGCTTCAGTCATTCACACTTTAATGCCTCTAACACACAGAAACTGCTGGTTTGAGCCTTGAAACGCTGATCAGAAAGCCTTCACCGACCTGTTGACCCAGGAGACCAGCTTTATCCACAATGGGGTCTCACTTTGCACCACATCACAGCCAGAAAGACAGTTCCAGACGTTTTCTCTGCTTTTTAAAGCCTAAGTGAGTGTGTGTAGTGTCAGTCGGTGGTCTTATGACACAACAGCCACCTGATGAGTTCTGAATGGAGTGTCTGCACTAAAATGTAACTGTATGATCAGGGCGGCACCCTGAATTGATCTGTTATGGTTTGGGGCCCCTAGGGGCCTCCTGAAAAAAAGTTACCTGGGGAAGGAGCTAGAAGGTTGAAATTTCAGATTCCTGATTCAGCTGTCTGTCTGAGTGTTCTGTGCGAGTTTGAAGCCATTTGGAGCTCGACTCAGCAATTTCACACCGTGATGCCTCTGACATGCAGAAACAGCCGCCTGAAGCCTCTGTGTGCGTTTGAAGCCGCTTTGCAAGCTCAACTCAGTCATTCACACTGTAAGGCCTCAAACACGCAGAATCTGTGTGTTTGAGCCTGCAAAGCGCTGATCAGACAGCTTCCACCGAACCTGTTGACCCAGGAGACCAGCTTTATCCACAATGGGGTCTCACTTTGCACCACATCACAGCCAGAAAGACAGTTCCAGACGTTTTCTCTGCTTTTAAAGCCTAAGTGAGTGTGTGTAGTGTCAGTCGGTGGTCTTATGACACAACAGCCACCTGATGAGTTCTGAATGGAGTTTCTGCACTAAAATGTAACTGTATGATCAGGGCGGCACCCTGAATTGATCTGTTATGGTTTGGGGCCCCTAGGGGCCTCCTGAAAAAAGTTGCCTGGGGAAGGAGCTAGAAGGTTGAAATTTCAGATTCTTAATTCAGCTGTCTGTCTGAGTGTTCTGTGCGAGTTTGAAGCCGTTTGGAGTTCGCTTCAGTCATTCACACTTTAATGCCTCTAACACACAGAAACTGCTGGTTTGAGCCTTGAAACGCTGATCAGAAAGCCTTCACCGACCTGTTGACCCAGGAGACCAGCTTTATCCACAATGGGGTCTCACTTTGCACCACATCACAGCCAGAAAGACAGTTCCAGACGTTAGGGTTAGGGGTTAGGGGGTTAGGGGTTAGGGAAGATAAATTTGAAATGTCGGCGCCGGCAGGCGACATTGAATGCATGAGCCATCGACTGCCAGCCAGTCCCGAGCCCTCACTTCTCATTGAGGCCTCCTGGAATCAAAGTGCCCAGCCGGTGGATCCAGAGCCTCTCCTCACGTCGTCTCTGGGCTGTGGACCACCTGGGATTGCATTGGAGAATGAGTGCAGTGAGCTGGGGCCAGCCATGCTCAATAAAGTGCTTTACCAGGGGAGTGTGTGTTTCTTTTTTCCTCACAATGTTGTACCTGTGTTGTGTGAACCTGGTCAACAAAGTGTTCCCTGTTTCTCCAACATACTGCATGTTACACTGTTTGCACCTGATCAAATAAACACAATTCTTGGACTGTACACTTCCATGTCTGTGTGTAGCAAAAACATTATTGTTATGTGGGTTCAGCACCCAGGGGTGGTGCCTAAAAAATTCTCCGTGCCCGATGGGTCTAGAGTTGATAGGTGGTGCCAGCTTGGCCTTAACTAAAGTGTCCTGCAAATTTTTGTTCTTTCTGTAGGCAGCAATGAGCCTATGCTCCTGTAACAGCTGAGTAGTAGATGTCAATTGGTGGAAATTATTCTTAAGTATCCTAACGAGCTGTACTGCTCGTGGGGAATAGGTGGTGATAACAGGGAGGAGAGAATCAGTGGAGAGCTGTTTAGGGTGCTGGAAGGTTTTCAAAGCTCTGCGTAAGAAGGACCTACAGTACCCTCTGCTGGCCAGAGCTGAGAACAGCACTTGGGTGGCTACTTTAAAATCCTCTGCTCTCGTGCAAATCCTATGGAATCTCAGAAGTTGTGATTTTATTAATCCTGCAAATGTGTGTTTTGGGTGGAAACTGGATCTGTGTAGTAAGGCATGTGTGTCTGTTTCTTTGAAAAAAACCTTAAGGTCGAGCCTGAGTGTGGACCCAAAATCTGGACCCTTAAAAGTGGTGGTGTCCAGGAAATCAACCGCAGTCTGGCTAATACAATGTTTCAGTTTGATGGACGGATTGTGGTTATTCAGGGAGGTCACAAATTGATCAAAATCCTCTCTCGAATAGGGCCAGATTCCCCAAATGTCATCCAGGTATCTATAATAATAAAGTGGCTTTTTGAGACAGGAGTTGAGTGCAGCTGTTTCCCAGTCTGCCATGAAAATATTAGGCGTAGGGCGGGAGCAAATCTCTTGCCCATGGCTGTGCCTTTAATTTGGAGGAAAAATTGTCCGTTAAATTCAAAATCATTTTTGGTCAAATTTATTTCAAGGAGCTGCAACAACTCTCTGTCTGGTCTTTTGGGGTCTGGGTACTTTAGAAATATATTTTTGACTGCCTGAATGCCTTCTGGAATGACAATATTGGTATATAGACTATCGATATCCATGGTAAACAGAAATGCATTAGGGGGTATGTGAATCTGTTTAATTCTTTCGACAAAATCGTATGTGTCTTTGATATAGCTGGCATGCCTAATCGAGAGAGGATTGAGATAGTGGTCTATATACTCAGCCGTGTAGTAGGTTTCACTGCTGCAGTCGGACACAATGGGTCTCCCTGGAGGGATTTCACCAGGTCTGCTCCACCCAGCAGGGGGTTTGTGGATTTTAGGCAGCATGTAAAAGAGTCTGGGTCGGGGTTCACTGTCTCCCATCAGGTACAGTTTCTGTTTGTGGTTAATGAATTTTTTGGCGTGTAGTGATTGTATAATCTTGTCAATTGCAGGGATTGTGTCTTTGTAGATGGGTTTCCTCAATTTGGTGTAGTAAGTCGTGTCCAGTAGCTGTCTGTATCCCTCCCACAGGTATTGTTCCCTGTCCATAATAACTATTGCACTGCCCTTGTCCGCCGGGTTTGATGACAATGTCCCTGTTGTGTCGTAATTGATCTAATGCTTCAAATTCGAATTTGTTCAGGTTCTGTGGGACCCAGCCCAGTCTGAATTGGTCTTGGAAGTACTCTAAGTCCGTCTGAATGAGTGTTTCAATTTCGGGGGGTAATGTGCCCTTAGGGGGAACCCACTGTGATTTAGGGGTGAACAGTGGGCGGTCTGTGTCGAGTCGGTGTGCAAAATAGGTCAGCTAGTTTGAGTCGTCTGTGGTATTGTTGGATGTCAGATCTGATTTGTCTTTTGAGGTCTGAGTTGCTGCTGATGGAGGGAATGAAATTTAGACCCCTGCTGAGTAGAGCAGACTGAGCTGCAGACAAATTAAAATTCTTAGACAAATTAATAACATTTTTTCCCCCCGTTTGAGGACATGTGTTCACGGGGGAAATTACTTTAACGACTCCAGCCAGTGATCCAGCATGTGCTGGGCCGTAGAATGAGACCAGTGGATCCCGTCTCTCTCGGTGGTGAAGTCGTTCCTGGAGAGAGCAGGGAGAAACAGCTGATTGTTAGTGATATAGTGGTTCAGCTGTCTCAGGTTCTCCTGTTCCTGGTGAGGTAGGTGTCTGGAGAAGTTAATCTCCGGCACAATGACTGTGGCGTGGGGGAAAGCGATCTTCGCCATCCTGATTGCTCTCTGTACCTGTTTTACCGTGGTCATTGGTTTTTGTGCCCTGTTGTTGACACCAAAGGACAGGATGAGTTTTTCAATGTTCGCCGACACATTAGTTCTCGCCAAAATGGCTTCTGCGTGCCTGAACGTGGCCCCAGGGAAGCTGTCTATTTGCAGGTCAGGGCATTGAAAAGGGGGAAACCTGGCAACATTCGAGTCCCCAATAATGAGCCACTTACTCCGGGCTGACAAACACCATTCCTTCATCTTCCTGGTGGTGTTAATGTGACGTGTGGGGCGACGTACCTGTGTGTTTGCTGCCGTTGCAGCAGCAGCTGCAGGTGGGTCAAAGCTGAGTTGTCTCTGAACAGGCCCCAAAGCAGTTTTTGGAGCAGGAGGCAGAGGTGCTACCTGTGGGGATGCGTCCACCACTACTACCTCGTCAGCCGTGGCCGTTGTGCAGGGGTCCTCAGGAGGAGCTGGAGGCTGAGGTGAGCCGGGGGCCACCTTCCGGCCCCTAGTGGTGCGCTTGGGTCTCTGCTCCTGGGGCTCTGGCTCGGTGTCAGGAACGATCCCAGAGAAGGAAGAGAGAGAGGGGGAGAGAATGGGTGCAGACACAAAAGGGAGGGGAGACGAAAGGAAACCGGAGGGAAGGGGAGAGGGGAGAAAAGGAGGAGACTCAGGATCCGGGGACCAGTCCGTCTTCTGCTCTGTCATAGTGGATTTGGAGAGAAGGGCTGGTGCAGGCGGTGTTGGGACGTCCTGTAGCAGAAGGTTACTTGCAGGTAGGTCGTGTAGCTCCGCCCGTCCGCGTCGAGCCGACGAGCTGGTGCTGGGTTCCTCTGTGCTGCAGGCGGCGGTGTGGAGGCAGGGTGGCGGCAGGTGGTGTCGGTGCGGGTTCCGGATCTGCTGGTGTAAGTGGTGGAGCCGCGGCGTGGGAGGTGGGGCTGCTGGCAGCCGTAGAGTC
>JALXJV020000027.1:740695-771028 GCA_024633595.2 Lepomis macrochirus | reverse complement strand
GCCACCTGCTGGCAACAGGAAGTGACCTTTAACGAAGCAGCCCACGCCGCGTTTGACCTACATGTACGAAATTTCTGTGGTACATCTATCATGTCCAGACGCACAAAAAAGCCTCTTGGGCGATGCCCTAAACTCAACAGGAAGTCGGCCATTTTGAATTTTATGGCCAAGTTTTGGATGATTTACACACTCCGTATTTTAACTAACTCCTCCTAGAGATTTAGTCGGATCGACTTCAAATTTCTGCTGTGCCTTCTAAAGGCATTGGCGATGAAAAGTTGTTGCTATCTGCGCGTTTTATAGTCAATGGCGTGTCCGTGGCGTGGCGTCAAAGATCAACTCTTAGCCATGACACAGGAAGTGGTTGTAACTTCACTGTACATGCTCACATCTGCACCAAACTTTACATGTAGGATAAGAGTCCGCCCTGAACAGATGTACATGCCGACATTCACCCACAGTCATAGCGCCACCTGCTGGCAACAGGAAGTGAGTTACAAAACCTTCATGCAGCGTCCGAAGCGCATAGCAAATTCACAGCACGCACAGGCAGGGGTCCAGCAATAGTGCTACAGCGACCGGCTCACACCCGAGCCTGAGCTACAGTGATGCGAGGGCCCGACTCGCATACGCATGCTTGCAGACTTTAATTATTTTTTCTTTATTATTATTTTTTCTGCAAAGTAAGCTCAATTTTAGCGGCGCAACGTAGCTCGAAAACTCACCAAATTTAGCTGCGCATGTCAGGACTGGTGAAAAAATTTCAGTATTTTGTGGGTTTTAGCGGATGGGCAGGGCAAAATGGCTCGCTAAGCGCCACCTAGAAAATTAGAAAAAATTAGCCCCTCGTCCCCGTTCGACCTACATGCCACGAAATTTGGTGGGGACGTGTATCATATCAAGGCAGCACAAAAAAGCCTCAAGAACCCATACCCTAAACTCGACAGGAAGTCCGCCATTTTGAATTTGGCGGCCATTTTGGGACGATTTGCACCTCCGTGCTTTAGCGAACTCCTCCTAGGGATTTAGTCGGATCGACTTCAAATTTCTGCTGTGCCTTCTAAAGGCATTGGCGATGTAAAGTTGTGCTATCTGCGCGTTTTACGTCAATGAAGCGTGTCCGATGGCGTCGATGATTAAGCCATGAAACAGGAAGTTGTGGTAACTTGCTGTACATGCTCAGATCTGCACGAAATTTTGTACATTTGACAAAGAGTCCCGCCCTGAACAAATGTACATGCCAACATTCAACCATAGTCATAGCGCCACCTGCTGGCAACAGGAAGTGACTTTAAGCGAAGCAGCCCCGCCACGCGTTTGACCTACATGTATGAAAATTTCTGTGGTACATGTATCATGTCCAGGCGCACAAAAAAAGCCTCTTGGAGCGATGCCTAAACTCAACAGGAAGTCGGCCATTTTGAATTTTATGGCAAGTTTTGGTGATTTACACCTCCGTACTTTAACGAACTCCTCCTAGGGATTTAGTCGGATCGACTTCAAATTTCTGCTGTGCCTTCTAAAGGCATTGGCGATGTAAAGTTGTTGCTATCTGCGTGTTTTTAGATCAATGGGCGTGTCCGTTGGCGTCGATGATTAAGCCATGAAACAGGAAGTTGTTGTAACTTCGGCTGTACATGCTCAGATCTGCACGAAATTTTACACGTTTGATAAGAGTCCGCCCTGAACACATGTACATGCCGACATTCACCCACAGTCATAGCGCCACCTGCTGGCAACAGGAAGTGACATTTACGAAGCAGCCCCAGCCGCGCGTTTGACCTACATGTATGAAATTTCTGTGGCACATGTATCATGTCCAGGCGCACAAAAAAGCCTCTTGGGCGATGCCCTAAACTCGACAGGAAGTCCGCCATTTTGAATTTAGCGGCCATTTTGGTACGATTTACACCTCCGTGCTTTAACGAACTCCTCCTAGGGATTTAGTCGGATCGACTTCAAATTTCTGCTGTGCCTTCTAAAGGCATTGGCGATGTAAAGTTGTGCTATCTGGCGTTTTTCGTCAATGGGCGTGTCCATTGGCGTCGATGATTAAGCCATGCGAAACAGGAAGTTGTTGTAACTTGGCTGTACATGCTCAGATCTGCGCGAAATTTTACGTGTTATGTCAAGAGTCCAGCCCTGAACATATGTACATGCCGACATTCACCCACAGTCATAGCGCCACCTGCTGGCAACAGGAAGTGACCTTTAGCGAAGCAGCCCCGCGCCGCGTTTGACCTACATGTACGAAATTTCTGTGGCACATGGATCATGTCCAGGCGCACAAAAAGCCTCTTGGGCGATGCCCTAAACCCGACAGGAAGTCGGCCATTTTGAATTATGCGGCCATTTTGGATGATTTACACACTCTGTACTTTAACGAACTCCTCCTAGGGATTTAGTCGGATCGACTTCAAATTTCTGCTGTGCCTTCTAAAGGCATTGGCGATGTAAAGTTGTTGCTATCTGCGCGTTTTCGTCAATGGACGTGTCCGTGGCGTCGATGATTAAGCCATGAAACAGGAAGTTGTTGTAACTTCAGTGTACATGCTCAGATCTGCACGAAATTTTGCACGTTTAATAAGAGTCCGCCCTGAACACATGTACATGCCGACATTCACCCACAGTCATAGCGCCACCTGCTGGCAACAGGAAGTGACCTTTAGCGAAGCAGCCCCAGCGCACGTTTGACCTACATGTACGAAATTTCTGTGGCGACATGTATCATGTCCAGGCGCACAAAAAAGCCTCTTGGACCCATACCCTAAACTCGACAGGAAGTCCGCCATTTTGAATTTGGTGGCCATTTTGGGACGATTTACACGCTCCGTGCTTTAACGAACTCCTCCTAGGGATTTAGTCGGATCGACTTCAAATTTCTGCTGTGCCTTCTAAAGGCATTGGCGATGTAAAGTTATTGCTATCTGCGGCGTTTTACGTCAATGAAGCGTGTCCGTGGCGTCGATGATTAAGCCATGAAACAGGAAGTTGTTGTAACTTGGCTGTACATGCTCAGATCTGCACGAAATTTTGCGCGTTTGACAAGAGTCCAGCCCTGAACATATGTACATGCCGACATTCACCCACAGTCATAGCGCCACCTGCTGGCAACAGGAAGTGACCTTTAGCGAAGCAGCCCCGCCGCACGTTTGACCTACATGTACGAAATTTCTGTGGCACATGTATCATGTCCAGGCGCACAAAAAAGCCTCTTGGGCGATACCCTAAACTCGACAGGAAGTCGGCCATTTTGAATTTTATGGCCATTTTGGATGATTTACACACTCTGTACTTTAACTAACTCCTCCTAGGGATTTAGTCGGATCGACTTCAAATTTCTGCTGTGCCTTCTAAAGGCATTGACGATGTAAAGTTGTTGCTATCTGCGCGTTTTTAGATCAATGGAGCGTGTCCGATGGCGTTGCGTCAAGATCAAGTCTTAAGCCATGACACAGGAAGTTGTAGTAACTTGGCTGTACATGCTCAGATCTGCACGAAATTTTACACGTTTGACAAGAGTCCGCCCTGAACACATGTACATGCCGACATTCACCCCCAGTCATAGCGCCACCTGCTGGCAACAGGAAGTCAGGTACAAAACCTTCATGCAGCGCCTCGAACGCATAGAAAATTCACGACGCAGCGCGGCAGAGCTCCACAATATGCAGCGACGCAGCTCACACCCGACCGGCGCTACAGGTGCGAGGGCCATCATCGCTGCTTGCAGCTTTAATTTTTTCTTTATTTCTTTATTATTTTTCTGCAAAGTAAGCTCCATTTTAGCGGCCGCAACATGCTCGAAAACTCACCAAATTTAGCTACGCATGTCGGGACTGGTGAAAAATTTCGTTATTTTAGTGGGTTTTACGCGGATGGAGCGTGGACAAAATGGCTCGCTAAGCGCCACCTAGAAAATTAGAAAAAATTAGCCCCTCGATCCGCGTTCGACCTACATGCACGAAATTTCGGTGGGGCGTGTATCATATCAAAGGCACAAAAAAGCCTCTAGGACCCATGCCCTAAACTCGACAGGAAGTCCGCCATTTTGAATTTGGCGACCATTTTGGGACGATTTACACCTCCATTACTTTAACGAACTCCTCCTAGGGATTTAGTCGGATCGACTTCAAATTTCTGCTGTGCCTTCTAAAGGCATTGGCGATGAAAAGTTGTGCTATCTGCGCGTTTTCGTCGATAAGCGTGTCCGATGGCGTCGATGATTAAGCCATGAAACAGGAAGTTGTTGTAACTTGGCTGTACATGCTCAGATCTGCACGAAATTTTGCACGTTTGACAAGAGTCCGCCCTGAACACATGTACATGCCGACATTCACCCACAGTCATAGCGCCACCTGCTGGCAACAGGAAGTGACCTTTAGCGAAGCAGCCCCGCCGCACGTTTGACCTACATGTCGCGAAATTTCTGTGGGACATCTATCATGTCCAGGCGCACAAAAAAGCCTCTTGAGGCGATGCCCTAAACTCAACAGGAAGTCGGCCATTTTGAATTTTACGGCCAATTTTTGGATGATTTACACGCTCCGTATTTTAACTAACTCCTCCTAGGGATTTAGTCGGATCGACTTCAAATTTCTGCTGTGCCTTCTAAAGGCATTGGCGATGAAAAGTTGTTGCTATCTGTGCGTTTTTAGTCAATGGACGTGTCCGATGGCGTGGCGTCAAAGATCAAGTCTTAGCCATGACACAGGAAGTGGTTGTAACTTCACTGTACATGCTCACATCTGCACCAAACTTTACATGTAGGATAAGAGTCCAGCCCTGAACACATGTACATGCAGACATTCACCCACAGTCATAGCGCCACCTGCTGGCAACAGGAAGTGAGTTACAAAACCTTCATGCAGCGTCCGAATGCATAGCAAATGCACAGCCGCACCGGCGGGGCTCCACAATAGACTGCAGCTGACGGCATCACACCCGGCGCTGCTACAGGTGCGAGGGCCAGTACATCGCTGCTTGCAGCTTTAATTTTTTTTTTCTTTTCTTTTTTTCTGCAAAGTAAGCCTCAATTTTAGCGGCCTCAACATGCTCGAAAACTCACCAAATTTGCGCGCATGTCAGGACTGGTGAAAATTTGCATATTTTGTGGGTTTAGCGGACGGGTGGGGCAAAATGGCTCGCTAAGCGCCACCTAGAAAATTAGAAAAAATTAGCCCTCGTCCCGTTCGACCTACATGCCGCGAAATTTGGTGGGGGCGTGTATCATATCAAGGCGCACAAAAAAAGCCTCAAGAACCCATACCCTAAACTCGACAGGAAGTCCGCCATTTTGAATTTGGTGGCCATTTTGGGACGATTTGCACACTCCGTGCTTTAGCGAACTCCTCCTAGGGATTTAGTCGGATCGACTTCAAATTTCTGCTGTGCCTTCTAAAGGCATTGACGATGTAAAGTTGTGCTATCTGCTGGCGTTTTCGTCGATGAAGCGTGTCCGTGGCGTCGATGATTAAGCCATGAAACAAGGAAGTTGTAGTAACTTCGGCTGTACATGCTCAGATCTGCACGAAATTTTGCACGTTTGACAAGAGTCCGCCCTGAACACATGTACATGCCGACATTCACCCACAGTCATAACGCCACCTGCTGGCAACAGGAAGTGACCTTTAGCGAAGCAGCCCCGCCCACGCGTTTGACCTACATGTACGAAATTTCTGTGGTACATCTATCATGTCCAGGCGTACAAAAGCCTCTTGGACCGATGCCCTAAACTCAACAGGAAGTCGGCCATTTTGAATTTTATGGCACATTTTTGGACGATTTACACGCTCCGTACTTTAACTAACTCCTCCTAGGGATTTAGTCGGATCGACTTCAAATTTCTGCTGTGCCTTCTAAAGGCATTGGCGATGTAAAGTTGTTGCTATCTGCGCGTTTTCAGATCGATGGAACGTGTCCGTGGCGTCGATGATTAAGCCATGAAACAGGAAGTTGTAGTAACTTGCGCTGTACATGCTCAGATCTGCACGAAATTTTACACGTTTGACAAGAGTCCCGCCCTGAACAAATGTACATGCCGACATTCACCACAGTCATAGCGCCACCTGCTGGCAACAGGAAGTGACCTTTAGCGAAGCAGCCCCAGCATGCGTTTGACCTACGATGCGAAATTTCTGTGGTACATCTATCATGTCAAGGCGCACAAAAAGCCTCTTGGAGCGATGCCCTAAACTCAACAGGAAGTCAGCCATTTTGAATTTTACGTCAAGTTTTGGATGATTTACACGCTCCGTACTTTAACTAACTCCTCCTAGGGATTTAGTCGGATCGACTTCAAATTTCTGCTGTGCCTTCTAAAGGCATTGGCGATGAAAAGTTGTGCTATCTGCGACGTTTTACGTCAATGGAAGTGTCCGTGGCGTGGCGTCAAAGATCAACTCTTAGCCATGACACAGGAAGTGGTTGTAACTTCACTGTAGATGCTCAGATCTGCACAAAATTTTACATGTTTGATAACAGTCCCGCCCTGAACACATGTACATGCCGACATTCACCCACAGTCATAGCGCCACCTGCTGGCAACAGGAAGTGAGGTACAAAACCTTCATGCAGCGTCCGAATCGCGTAGCAAATGCACAGCACGCACCGGCCGAGCTCCAGAATATGCTACGCGACGCATCATCACACCCGGCCAGCGCTACAGGTGCGAGGGGCCATCATCGCTGCTTGCAGCTTTAATTATTTTTTTTTTCTTTATTATTATTATTTTTCTGCAAAGTAAGCCCCATTTTGGCGGCCGCAACATGCTCGAAAACTCACCAAATTTAGCACGCATGTCAGGACTGGTGAAAAAATTTACGTATTTTGTTGGGTTTTAGCGGATGGAGCGTGGCAAAATGGCTTCGCTAAGCGCCACCTAGAAAATTAGAAAAATTAGCCCTACGTCCACGTTCGACCTACATGGACGAAATTTGGTGGGGACATGTATCATATCAAGGCGCACAAAAAAGCCTCAAGAACCCATACCCTAAACTCCACAGGAAGTCCGCCATTTTGAATTTGGCCGCCATTTTGGGACGATTGCACAGTCCGTGCTTTAACGAACTCCTCCTAGGGATTTAGTCGGATCGACCTCAAATTTCTGCTGTGCCTTCTCAAGGCATTGGCGATGAAAAGTTGTGCTATCTGCGCGTTTTACGTCCGATAGGCGTGTCCGTGGCGTCGATGATTAAGCCATGAAACAGGAAGTTGTTGTAACTTGGCTGTACATGCTCAGATCTCCGCGAAATTTTGCACGTTTGACAAGAGTCCCACCCTGAACAAATCTACATGCCGACATTCACCCACAGTCATAGCGCCACCTGCTGGCAACAGGAAGTGAACTTTAATGAAGTAGCCCCGCGCCGCGTTTTACCTACATGTACGAAATTTCTGTGCCACATGTATCATGTCCAGGCGCACAAAAAAAGCCTCTTGGAGCCATGCCCTAAACTCAACAGGAAGTCCGCCATTTTGAATTTAATGTCAATTTCTTGGATGATATACACACTCCGTACTTTAACTAACTCCTCCTAGGGATTTAGTCGGATCGACTTCAAATTTCTGCTGTGCCTTCTAAAGGCATTGGCGATGAAAAGTTGTTGCTATCTCGTGCGTTTTAGGTCAATGGACGTGTCCGTGGCATCGATGATTAAGCCATGAAACAGGAAGTTGTAGTAACTTGGCTGTACATGCTCAGATCTGCCGCGAAATTTTACTGCGTTTGACAAGAGTCCGCCCTGAACACATGTACATGCCGACATTTACCCACAGTCATAGCGCCACCTGCTGGCAACAGGAAGTGACATTTAGCAAAGCAGTCCCGCCACGCGTTTGACCTACATGATGCGAAATTTCTGTGGCGCATGTATTATGTCCAGGCGCACAAAAAAAGCCTCTTGGGCGATGTCCTAAGCTCAACAGGAAGTCGGCCATTTTGAATTTTATGGCATATTTTTGGATGATTTGCACACTCCCTACTTTAACAAACTCCTCCTAGGGATTTAGTCGGATCGACTTCAAATTTCTGCTGTACCTTCTAAAGGCATTGGCGATGAAAAGTTGTGCTATCTGTGCATTTTAGATCAATGGAGTGTGTCCGTGGCGTGGCGTCAAAGATCAACTCATGCGCCATGAAACAGGAAGTGGTTGTAACTTCAGTGTACATGCTCAGATCTGTCACGAAATTTTACATGTTCAATAAGAGTCCCGCCCTGAACACATGTACATGCCGACATTCACCCACAGTCATAGCGCCACCTGCTGGCAACAGGAAGTGTGGTACAAAACCTTCATGCAATGTCTGAAGCATAGCAAATTCACGAGCTGCACAGGCAGGGGTCCACAATAGGCAGCGCGACTGGCTCACACCCGGCCTAGCGCTACGTAATGTCGAGGGCCAGCACATCGCTGCTTGCAGCTTTAATTATTGGGGCCGAGCGCGAAGCGTCGCGAAGGACCCTATTGAAACTGTTAGGATTATTTTTTTTTTTCTTTCTTTTTCTGCAAAGTAAAGCTCATTTTTAGCGGCGCAACATGCTCGAAAACTCACCAAATTTGGCGCAGCGTGTCAGGACTGGTGAAAAATTTACAGTATTTTGTGGGTTTACGTGGACGAGCGTCGAAAAAATGGCTCGCTAAGCCACCTACAAAATTAGAAAAAATTAGCCCTACGTCCACGTTCGACCTACATGCCGCGAAATTTGGTGGGGGCGTGTATCATATCAAGGCGCACAAAAAAGCCTCAAGAACCCATACCCTAAACTCCACAGGAAGTCCGCCATTTTGAATTTGGTGGCCATTTTGGGACAATTTGCACACTTTGTACTTTAGCGAACTCCTCCTAGGGATTTAGTCGGATCGACTTCAAATTTCTGCTGTGCCTTCTAAAGGCATTGGCGATGAAAAGTTGTGCTCTCTGCGCGTTTTCGTCAATGGAAGTGTCCGATGGCGTCGATGATTAAGCCATGAAACAGGAAGTTGTTGTAACTTGGCTGTACATGCTCAGATCTGCCGCGAATTTGACACTATTGACAAGAGTCCGCCCTGAACCAATCTACATCGCGGACATTTACCGCCAGTCATAGCGCCACCTGCTGGCGACAGGAAGTGACCTTTAGCGAAGCAGCCCCGCCGCTACGTTTTATCTACGCATACGAAATTTTTGGGGGACATGTATCATGTCAGCAGGTACAAAAATGCCTCTTGGAGCAATGCCTAAACCCAACAGGAAGTCAGCCCATTTTGAATTTTGCGCCATTTTTGCATGATTTACACACTCCTTGCTTTAACTAACTCCTCCTAGGGAGTTCCGGCGGATCGACATCAAATTTCTGCTGTGCCTTCTAAAGGCATTGATGATGAAAAGTTATTGCTATCTGCGTATTTTACGATCAATAGACGTGTCCGTGGCGTTGATGATTAAGCCATGAAACAGGAAGTTGTAGTAACTTGGCTGCACAAGCTCAGATCCGCACGAAATTTTGCAGCTTGACAAGAGTCCGCCCTGAACACATGTACATGCCGACATTCACCCCAGTCATAGCGCCACCTGCTGGCAACAGGAAGTGGCGTTTAACTTAGCAGCCCTGCACCGCGTTTAACCTACAGTTATAGAATTTCTGTGGTATATCTATCATGTCCAGGCGCACAAAAAAGCCTCTTGGATCACTCCTCTAATCTCAACAGGAAGTCCGCCATTTTGAATTAGCAGCCCATTTTAGATGATTTACACACTCTGTATTTTAACTAACTCCTCCTAGGGATTTAGTCCGATCGATTTCAGATTTCTGCTGTGCCTTCTAAAGGCATTGGCGATGTAAAGTTGTGCTATCTGCGCATTTTACGTCAAGAGCGTGTCCGTGGCGTCGGCGATTAAGCCATGAAACCGCGAAGTTGTAGTAACTTTGCTGTACATGCTCAGATCTGCTCTTAATTTTACACGTTTGACAAGAGTCCGCCCTCAACAAATCTACATGCCGACGTTAAGCTCACAGTCATAGCGCCACCTGCTGGCAACAGGAAGTGACCTTTAGCGAAGCAGCACCACGCGCGTTTGACCTACATATGCGTAATTTCTGTGGCACATGTATCATTTCCAGGCAGCACAAAAAAGCCTCTTGGACCACTCCCTAATCTTAACAGGAAGTCGGCCATTTTGATTTAAGTGGCCATTTTGGGACGAGTTACACCTCCATACTTTGACGAACTTCGTCCTAGGGATTTAGTCGGACCGACTTCAAATTTCTGCTGTGCCTTCTAAAGGCATTGGCGATGAAAAGTTGTTGCTATCTGCGTGCTTTAGATCAATCGACGTGTCCGTGGCGTGGCGTCAAACATCAATTCTTACGCCATGACACAGGAAGTGCTTGTAACTCCAGTGTACATGCTCAGATCTGCATGAAATTTTACATGCTTGATAAGAGTCCGCACTGAACAAATCTACATGTCGACATTCACCCCAGTCATTGCGCCACCTGCTGGCAACAGGAAGTGAGTTACAAAACCTTCATGCAGCGTCGAATCGGCTTAGCAAATGCACAGCCACACTGGCAGAGCTCCAGAATATGAAACACCACATGCCACATGCCCGGCCCAGCGCCACGTAATGCGAGGGCCATATCGCTGCTTGCAGCTTTAATTTTTTTTTTTTTTCTTTTTTATTTTTTCTGCAAAGTAAGCTCACATTTTAGCGGCCGCAACATGCTCGAAAACTCACCAAATTTGGCAGCGCATGTCAGGACTGGTGAAAAATTTCGTATTTTGTGGGTTTCGTCGGATGGCGTGGCAAAATGGCTCGCTAAGCGCCACCTAGAAAATTAGAAAAATTAGCCCCTCGTCCACGTTCGACCTACATGCCCGAAATTTGGTGGGGGCGTGTATCATATCAAGGCGCACAAAAAAGCCTCAAGAACCCATACCCTAAACTCGACAGGAAGTCCGCCATTTTGAATTTGGCGGCCATTTTGGGACGATTTGCACACTCCGTACTTTAACTAACTCCTCCTAGGGATTTAGTCGGATCGACTTCAAATTTCTGCTGTGCCTTCTAAAGGCATTGGCGATGAAAAGTTGTGTGCTATCTGCGGCGTTTTACGTCAATGGGCGTGTCGATGGCGTCGATGATTAAGCCATGAAACAGGAAGTTGTTGTAACTTGACTGTACATGCTCAGATCTGGACGAAATTTTGCACGCTTGACAAGAGTCCGCCCTGAACAAATGTACATGCCGACATTCACCCACAGTCATAGCGCCACCTGCTGGCAACAGGAAGTGACCTTTAGCGAAGCAGCCCCGCCCCACGTTTGACCTACATGCAGGAAATTTCTGTGGTACATCTATCATGTCCAGGCGCACAAAAAAGCCTCTTGGAGCCGATGCCCTAAACTCAACAGGAAGTCGGCCATTTTGAATTTTGCGGCCATTTTGGGACGATTTACACACTCCGTACTTTAACTAACTCCTCCTAGGGATTTAGTCGGATCGACTTCAAATTTCTGCTGTGCCTTCTAAAAGGCATTGGCGATGTAAAGTTGTGCTATCTGCGCGTTTTACGTCAATGGGCGTGTCCGATGGCGTCGATGATTAGCCATGAAACAGGAAGTTGTAGTAACTTGGCTGTACATGCTCAGATCTGCACGAAATTTTACGCGTTTGACAAGAGTCCGCCCTGAACAAATCTACATGCCGACATTCACCCACAGTCATAGCGCCACCTGCTGGCAACAGGAAGTGACCTTTAGCGAAGCAGCCCCACGCACGTTTGACCTACATGTATGAAATTTCTGTGGTACATCTATCATGTCCAGGCAGCACAAAAAAAGCCTCTTGGAGCCATGCCCTAAACTCAACAGGAAGTCGGCCATTTTGAATTTGTGTGGCCATTTTTGGATGATTTACACACTCCGTATTTTAACTAACTCCTCCTAGGGATTTAGTCGGATCGACTTCAAATTTCTGCTGTGCCTTCTAAAGGCATTGGCGATGAAAAGTTGTGCTATCTGTGCAGTTTTCGTCAATCGGCGTGTCCGATGGCGATGGCGTCAAAGATCAAGTCTTCAGCCATGACACAGGAAGTGGTTGTAACTTCACTGTACATGCTCAGATCTGCACGAAATTTTACATGTTTGATAAGAGTCCGCCCTGAACACATGTACATGCCGACATTCACCCACAGTCATAGCGCCACCTGCTGGCAACAGGAAGTGAGTTACAAAACCTTCATGCAACGTCCGAGTCGCATGCAAATGCACAGCCGCACAGGCAGAGCTCCAGAATATAGCAGCGGCGCATCACCTCGACGGCGCTACAGTGTGCGAGGGCCAGCTATCGCTGCTTGCAGCTTTAATTTTTCTTTTTTCTTTATTTTTTCTGCAAAGTAAGCTCATTTTTTAGCGGCCGCAACGTGCTCGAAAACTCACCAAATTTGGCACGCATGTCAGGACTGGTGAAAAAATTTCAGTATTTTGTGGGTTTAGCGGATGGGCGTGGCAAAATGGCTCGCTAAGCGCCACCTAGAAAATTAGAAAAAATTAGCCCTCGTCCACGTTCGACCTACATGCACGAAATTTGGTGGGGACGTGTATCATATCAAGACGCACAAAAAAGCCTCAAGAACCCATACCCTAAACTCGACAGGAAGTCCGCCATTTTGAATTTGGTGGCCATTTTGGGACGATTTGCACACTCCGTACTTTAGCGAACTCCTCCTAGGGATTTAGTCGGATCGACTTCAAATTTCTGCTGTGCCTTCTAAAGGCATTGACGATGTAAAGTTATGTGCTATCTGCGGCGTTTTAGATCAATGGACGTGTCCGTGGCGTCGATGATTCAGCCATGAAACAGGAAGTTGTAGTAACTTCGCTGTACATGCTCAGATCTGCACGAAATTTTGCACGTTTGACAAGAGTCCGCCCTGAACAAATCTACATGCCGACATTCACCCACAGTCATAGCGCCACCTGCTGGCGACAGGAAGTGACCTTTAACGAAGCAGCCCCGCCGCACGTTTGACCTACATGTACGAAATTTCTGTGGTACATGTATCATGTCCAGACGTACAAAAAAGCCTCTTGGAGCCATGCCCTAAACTCAACAGGAAGTCCGCCATTTTGAATTTGGCGGCCATTTTGGGACGATTTACACACTCCGTACTTTAACGAACTCCTCCTAGGGATTTAGTCGGATCGACTTCAAATTTCTGCTGTGCCTTCTAAAGGCATTGACGATGTAAAGTTGTGCTATCTGCGCGTTTTAGTCGATGAGGCGTGTCCGTGGCGTCGATGATTAAGCCATGAAACAGGAAGTTGTTGTAACTTCAGCTGTACATGCTCAGATCTGCACGAAATTTGTACATTTGACAAGAGTCCCGCCCTGAACAAATCTACATGCCGACATTCACCCACAGTCATAGCGCCACCTGCTGGCAACAGGAAGTGACCTTTAACGAAGCAGCCCCGCACGCAGGTTTGACCTACATGCATGAAATTTCTGTGGCACATGTATCATGTCAAGGCGCACAAAAAAAGCCTCTTGGGCGATGCCCTAAACCCAACAGGAAGTCGGCCATTTTGAATTTTGCGTCAAGTTTTGGTGATTTACACACTCCGTGCTTTAACTAACTCCTCCTAGGGATTTAGTCGGATCGACTTCAAATTTCTGCTGTGCCTTCTAAAGGCATTGACGATGAAAAGTTGTTGCTATCTGCGCGTTTTACGTCAATGGACGTGTCCGTGGCGTGGCGTCAAAGATCAACTCTTCGCCATGACACAGGAAGTGGTTGTAACTTCACTGTAGATGCTCAGATCTGCACGAAATTTTACATGCTTGATAAGAGTCCCGCCCTGAACACATGTACATGCCGACATTCACCCACAGTCATAGCGCCACCTGCTGGCAACAGGAAGTGTGGTACAAAACCTTCATGCAGCATCAGCACAAATATGGCGTAGCAAATGCATAGATGCACCGGCCGAGCTCCAGAATATGCAGTCAGCTGAGCAGCTATCACACCCGACTGGCGCTACAGGTTGCGAGGGCCGCACTATCGCTAGCTTGCAGCTTTAATTTTTAGGGCCGAGCACTAACGCGCGAAGGACCTATTGAAACTGTTAGGATTATTTTTTTTTTTCTTTCTTTCTTTTTCTGCAAAGTAAGCTCATTTTTTAGCGACGCAACATGCTCGAAAACTCACCAAATTTGGCAGCGCGTGTCAGGACTGGTGAAAAATTTCGTATTTTGTGGGTTTTGCGGATGGCGTGGCAAAATGGCTCGCTAAGCGCCACCTAGAAAATTAGAAAAATTAGCCCCTCGTCCACGTTCGACCTACATGCACGAAATTTGGTGGGGACGTGTATCATATCAAGACGCACAAAAAGCCTCAAGAACCCATACCCTAAACTCGACAGGAAGTCCGCCATTTTGAATTTGGCGGCCATTTTGGGACGATTTGCACACTCCGTACTTTAACGAACTCCTCCTAGAGATTTAGTCGGATCGACTTCAAATTTCTGCTGTGCC
Organism: Lepomis macrochirus; assembly: GCA_024633595.2. Classification (NCBI taxonomy): domain Eukaryota; kingdom Metazoa; phylum Chordata; class Actinopteri; order Centrarchiformes; family Centrarchidae; genus Lepomis; species Lepomis macrochirus. The sequence continues at coordinate 756,510 of JALXJV020000027.1, read as the reverse complement.
TTCTCAAGGCATTGACGATGTAAAGTTGTGCTCTCTGCGCGTTTTAGTCAATGGACGTGTCCGTGGCGTCAATGATTAAGCCATGAAACAGGAAGTTGTTGTAACTTGGCTGTACATGCTCAGATCTGCACGAAATTTGACACTATTGACAAGAGTCCCGCCCTGAACAAATCTACATGCCGACATTTACCCACAGTCATAGCGCCACCTGCTGGCGACAGGAAGTGACCTTTAACGAAGCAGCCCCGCCGCACGTTTTATCTACATGCACGAAATTTCTGTGGGACATGTATCATGTCAACAGGTACAAAAAGCCTCTTGGGCGATGCCCTAAACTCAACAGGAAGTCGGCCATTTTGAATTTTAGTGGCCAATTTTGGATGATTTACACACTCCGTACTTTAACTAACTCCTCCTAGGGATTTAGTCGGATCGACTTCAAATTTCTGCTGTGCCTTCTAAAGGCATTGACGATGTAAAGTTGTGCTATCTGCGACGTTTATGTCAATGGGCGTGTCCGTGGCGTCGATGATTCATGCCATGAAACAGGAAGTTGTTGTAACTTGACTGTAGATGCTCAGATCTGCACGAAATTTTACACGTATTGACAAGAGTCCCGCCCTGAACACATGTACATGCCGACATTCACCCGTAGTCATAGCGCCACCTGCTGGCAACAGGAAGTGACCTTTAGCGAAGCGGCCTCGCCGACGTTTGACCTACATGTACCGAAATTTCTGTGGACATGTATCATGTCCAGGCGCACAAAAGCCTCTTGAGCGATGCCCTAAACTCGACAGGAAGTCGGCCATTTTGAATTTGCGCCATTTTGGATGATTTACACTCCGTACTTTAGCTAACTCCTCCTAGGGATTTAGTCGGATCGACTTCAAATTTCTGCTGTGCCTTCTAAAGGCATTGGCGATGTAAAGTTGTGCTATCTGCGGCGTTTTACGTCAATGGACGTGTCCGTGGCGTCGATGATTAAGCCATGAAACAGGAAGTTGTAGTAACTTGGCTGTACATGCTCAGATCTGCACAAATTTTGCACGTTTGATCAAGAGCTCCAGCCCTGAACACGTGTACATGCCGACATTCAACCATAGTCATAGCGCCACCTGCTGGCAACAGGAAGTGACCTTAAACAAAGCAGCCCCGCCCACGTTTGACCTACAATTACTGAAAATTCTGTGGAACATCTATCATGTCCAGACGCACAAAAAAGCCTCTTGGAGCGATGCCCTAAACTCAACAGGAAGTCCGCCATTTTGAATTTTATGGCAAAGTTTTGGTGATTTACACACTCCGTATTTCAACTAACTCCTCCTAGGGATAGAGTTGGATCGACTTCAAATTTCTGCTGTGCCTTCTAAAGGCATTGACGATGTAAAGTTGTGCTATCTGCGCGTTAAATGTCAATGGGCGTGTCTGTGGCGTGGCGTCAAAGATCAACTCTTCAGCCATGACACAGGAAGTGGTTGTAACTTCACTGTAGATGCTCAGATCTGCACAAAATTTTACATGTTTGACAACAGTCCCGCCTGAACAGATGTACATGCTGACATTCACCCACAGTCATAGCGCCACCTGCTGGCAACAGGTAGCGAGTTACAACACCTTCATGCAGCGTCCGAATCGCATAGAAAATTCACAGCCGCGACCGGCAGGGGTCCACGAATAGGCTACTGCGACCGGCTCACACCCTGGCGGCTACATGTGCGAGGGCCGCCCAACGCTGCTTGCAGCTTTAATTTTTTTTTTTCTTTTTTCTGCAAAGTAAGCCCCATTTTCGCGGTCGCAACATGCTCGAAAACTCACCAAATTTGGCACGCATGTCAGGACTGGTGAAAAATTTCATATTTTGTGTGTTTCGCGGACGGGCGTGGCAAAATGGCTCGCTAGCGCCACCTAGAAAATTAGAAAAAATTAGCCCCTCGTCCACGTTCGATCTACATGCACGAAATTTGGTGGGGACGTGTATCATATCAGGACGCACAAAAAAGCCTCAAGAAGCCATACTCTTAAATCGACAGGAAGTCTGCCATTTTGAGTTTGGCGGCCATTTTGGGACGATTTGCACGCCGTACTTTAACGAACTCCTCCTAGGGATTTAGTCGGATCGACTTGAAATTTCTGCTGTGCCTTCTAAAGGCATTGAAGATGTAAAGTTATGTGCTATCTGCGCGTTTTCGTCGATGGGCGTGTCCGTGGCGTCGATGATTCGCCATGAAACAGGAAGTTGTTGTAACTCCAGTGAACATGCTCAGATTGGCACCAAATTTTGTACATTTGACAAGAGTCCCGTCCTGAACAAATCTACATGCCGACATTCACCACCGGTGATAGCGCCACCTGCTGGCAAAGGAAATCACCTTTAACGAAACAGCCCCGCCTCACGTTTCACCTACAGGCACAACATTTTTTGGGGACATGTATATATATAGGGGATCGAGCTGAATCTCCTGGTATAGGCCACGCCCATTTCTGCCTTCAATTTTTGCGCCAAAATCACGAAAACTGACTAGCCACTCAAAATTAACTCCTCCGAAACCGCCAAGTCCGATCGACACCAAATTTGGCATGGACCATCTCTGGACACACATCATACTGGCTTGTGCTCCCCAGATCGATACGCAAAAAACTGTTTCGCTAGAACCTCACGATTACTCACGCAAAAGCGCTAGCAACACTAACTGATGTCATATCTTTGCTTTGGAATGGCCAATCCACACCAAGCTCGGAGGACTTATGTGGGACGCCCCTGAGGGCCTGTGCAAAATTTGGTGCAACTAGCCTCTAGGTGGCGCTGTTTAACGCGAAAAATTAGTTCTGACATAACCGCCAAGTCGCATTGACGTAAACTTTGTGCCAAATTGTTCAGCATGGTCCCCTGACCTCTGGTACCAAAGTGCATCCTAATGTGCCCATAGGTGGCGCTGTTATTGGGGATTAAACACAAAAAGAATCCCATTGACTTACATTCATTTTATATCTCCACAACCACAGGTCCGATTGAAACCAAATTTTGGTCAAATCTTTCCCATGGGCCCCTGATGACACCTGCAAAATTTCTTGCAATTCGGCCTCAAGGTGGCGCTATCATCGAAGCTGGAATGCCGTGGGAAAGCCCATTGAAATGAATGGGATTTTCAATCATGGCACAATTTGAATGTGTTTTGAATGACCGATCAACACCAAACCTGGGGGCCTTATGCAGCATGACTTCCCCAAAGTCTGTGTGAAATTTGGTGTCAATCGGCCAAAAGTTGACTCTATTAATTGTATTTGAAAAAACACTCCCATTCACTTACATTCATTTTGTATCTCCAGTACCACTGGTTCAACTGACACCAAATTTGGATCAATTGTTCCCCATGGGACCCTGATGAAATGCTCACATCTGAACAAAACTTTACGTGCATGATAACTGTCCCGTCCCGAACACAGCTACACGTCAAAATTCATTTATATTCATAGCGCTGAGTGCAAAGGGAACACAGGAAGTGACGTATAACACTTTCATGCAGCCTCCGAAGCTCTTAGCAAATTCACAGCCTCACCGGCAGAGCTCCAGAATATGCAACGCGGCCGGATCACACCCTAACGTGCTACAGGTGCGAGGGCCGCTCATCGCTGCTTGCAGCTTTAATTAGGGCCGAGCACGAACCGTCGAAGGACCCTATTGAAATTGTAAGGATTATTAGGGCCCGAGCACTAACGGTGCTGAAGGACCCTATTGAAATTGTAAGGATTATTTTTTTTTTTTTTCTTTCTTTATTTTTTCTGCAAAGTAAGCTCACTTTTCAGCGGTCGCAACATGCTCGAAAACTCACCAAATTTGGCACGCATGTCAGGACTGGTGAAAAATTTCAGTATTTTGTTGGGCTTCGCGGATGGCGAGGAAAATGGCTCGCTAAGCCACCTACAAAATTAGAAAAAATTAGCCCCTCGTCCACGTTCGACCTACATGCACGAAATTTGGTGGGGACGTGTATCATATCAAGACGCACAAAAAAGCCTCAAGAACCCATACCCTAAACCCGACAGGAAGTCCGCCATTTTGAATTTGGCCGCCATTTTGGGACGATTCACACACTCCGTACTTTAACTAACTCCTCCTAGGGATTCAGTCGGATCGACTTCAAATTTCTGCTGTGCCTTCTCAAGGCACTGACGATGCAAAGTTGTGCTATCTGCGCGTTTTCGTCAATGGGCGTGTCCGATGGCGTCGACGATTAAGCCATGAAACAGGAAGTTGTTGTAACTTAGCTGTACATGCTCAGATCTGCACGAAATTTTGCACGTTTAATAAGAGTCCCGCCCAGAACACGTGTACATGCCGACATTCAACCACAGTCAAAGCGCCACCTGCTGGCAACAGGAAGTTATGTTTAACGAAGCAGCCCCGCCCGCGCGTTTGACCGACATGCACGAAATTTCTGTGGCACATCTGTCATGTCCAGACGCACAAAAGCCTCTTGGAGCGATGCCCTAAACTCAACAGGAAGTCGGCCATTTTGAATTTGGTGGCAATTTTTGGATGATTTACACGCTCCGTATTTTGACAAACTCCTCCTAGGGATTTAGTCGGATCGACTTCAAATTTCTGCTGTGCCTTCTAAAGGCATTGACGATGAAAAGTTGTTGCTATATGCGCGTTTTAGTCAATGGACGTGTCCGTGGCGTGGCGTCAAAGATCAAGTCTTCGCCATGACACAGGAAGTGGTTGTAACTTCACTGTACATGCTCACATCTGCACCAAACTTTCCATGTAGGATAACAGTCCCGCCCTGAACTCATGTACATGCCGACATTCAACCACAGTCATAGCGCCACCTGCTGGCAACAGGAAGTGAGGTACAAAACCTTCATGCAGCGTCCAAATCTGCGTAGCAAATGCACAGATACACCGGCCGAGCTCCAGAATATGCAAGCGGCAGCGTCACACCCGACGCGCACTACGTAGTGCGAGGGGCCACCTATCGCTGCTTGCAGCTTTAATTTTTCTTTTTTTTCTTTTTCTTTTTTTCTGCAAAGTAAGCTCAATTTTCAGCGGCCGCAACGTGCTCGAAAACTCACCAAATTTAGCACGCATGTCGGGACTGGTGAAAAATTTCAGTATTTTATGGGTTTCGCTGGATCGGGCAGGGCAAAATGGCTCGCTAAGCGCCACCTGGAAAATTAGAAAAATTAGCCCCTCGATCCACGTTCGACCTACATGCACGAAATTCGGTGGGGGCGTGTATCATATCAAGGCGCACAAAAAAAGCCTCAAGGACCCATACCCTAAATTCGACAGGAAGTCCGCCATTTTGAATTTGGCCGCCATTTTGGGTCGATTCACACACTCCGTACTTTAACTAACTCCTCCTAGGGATTCAATCGGATCGACTTCAAATTTCTGCTGTGCCTTCTAAAGGCATTGATGATGTAAAGTTGTGCTCTCTCGGCGTTTATATGTCAATAGAGCGTGTCCGTGGCGATGCCAGATCGACTTACGCCAGTGAAACAGGAAGTTGTTGTAACTTCACTCGTACATGCTCAGATCTGCACAAAATTTTGCACGCTTGACAAGAGTCCGTGCCCTGAACACATGTACATGCCGACATTCACCCCCCGTCATAGCGCCACCTGCTGGCAACAGGAAGTGACCTTTAACGAAGCAGCCCCCGCCGCACGTTTTACCTACATGTACGAAATTTCTGTGGCAGATGTATCATCTCCAGAGGTACAAAAAAGCCTCTTGGAGCCATGCCCTAAACCCAACAGGAAGTCGGCCATTTTGAATCGTGCGACCATTTTGGGACGATTTGCACACTCCGTACTTTAACGAACTCCTCCTAGGGTTTAATCAGATCGACTTCAAATTTCTGCTGTGCCTTCTAAAGGCATTGACGATGTAAAGTTGTGCTCTCTGCGCGTTTTCGATCAATGGGCGTGTCCGTGGCGTCGATGATTCGCCATGAAACAGGAAGTTGTAGTAACTTGGCTGTACATGCTTAGATCTGTATGAAATTTTACATGTAGCATGACAGTCCCGCCCTGAACAAACCTACATGCCGACATTCACCCCGAGTCATAGCGCCACCTGCTGGTAACAGGAAGTGACCTTTGACGAAGCAGCCCCGCCCCACGCTTGACCTACATGTACGCAATTTCTGGTGGCACATTGTATCATGTCCAGACGTACAAAAAGCCTCTTAGAACACATGCCGTAAACTCGACAGGAAGTCCGCCATTTTGAATTTATGGCAATTTTGGGATGATTTACACACTCCGTATTTTAACGTAACTCCTCCTAGGGATTTAGTCGGATCGACTTCAAATTTCTGCTGTGCCTTCTAAAGGCATTGACGATGAAAAGTTGTGCTATCTGCGCGTTTCTAGTCAATCGGCGTGTCCGTGGCGTCAAGATCAAGTCTCGCCATGACACAGGAAGTTGTTGCAACTTGGCTGTATATGCTCAGATCTGCACGAAATTTTGGACGTTTGTCAAGAGCCCAGCCCTGAACACGTGTACATGCCGACATTCACCCACAGTCATAGCGTCACCTGCTGGCAACAGGAAGTGACCTTTAACGAAGCAGCCCCCGCCGCACGCTTTACCTACATGTACGAAATTTCTGTGGCACGTGTATTATGTCCAGACGCACCAAAAAGCCTCTTGGAGCTATGCCCTAAACGCAACAGGAAGTCGGCCATTTTGAATTTTATGGCCATTTTTGGACGATTTACTCACTCCCTACTTTAACAAACTCCTCCTAGGGAGTTAAGCGGATCGACTTCAAATTTCTCCTGTACCTTCTAAAGGCATTGACGATTAAACGTTGTGCTATCTGTGCATTTTCGTCAATGGGTGTGTCCGTGGCATGGCGCCAAAGATCAACTCATCGCCATGAAAGAGGAAGTGGTTGTACCTTCAGTGTACATGCTCAGATCTGTACGAAATTTTACACGTATTGACAAGAGTCCCGCCCTGAACACAATGTACATGCCGACATTCACCCACAGTCATAGCGCCACCTGCTGGCAACAGGAAGTGACGTTACAACAGCCTTCATGCAGCGTCTGATATCGCATAAAATTTCACGAGCTGCATCCAGCAAGATGCACAATAGCCTCAGCGACCATGCCCTACACTCGACAGGAAGTCCGCCATGAATTGTGCGCCAGGTTCGACGATCGACATGCTCTGCAGCTTTAACTACTCTAGGGTCTAGCGGATCGACTTCAAATCGCTGTGCCTGTAAGGCATTGACAATTTAAGGTTATGTTATCTGGCTTTTTTGTCGTGTCATTGCATTGTCATTTACCTGCAACAGGAAGTTCCATCTTCGGCTGTCAACATGCTCGAAAACTCACCAAATTTGCACGCATTGTCAGAGACTGCGTGAAAAAATTTCGTATTTTGCTGGGTTTCACCGACTGGTCAGGGCAAAATGGCTCGCTAGCGCCACCTAGAAAACTTAGAATAAATTAGCCCCTCGCTCCACGTTCGACCTACATGCACGAAATTTCGGTGGGGACATGTATCATATCAAGATGCACAAAAAAGCCTCAAGAACCCATACCCTAAACTCGACAGGAAGTCCGCCATTTTGAATTTGGCGGCCATTTTGGGACGATTTACACACTCCGTACTTTAACTAACTCCTCCTAGGGATTTAGTCGGATCGACTTCAAATTTCTGCTGTGCCTTCTAAAGGCATTGACGATGTAAAGTTGTGCTATCTGCGCTTTTAGTCGATGAGCGTGTCCGTGGCGTCGATGATTCAGCCATGAAACAGGAAGTTGTAGTAACTTCGCTATACATGCTCAGATCTGCACCAAATTTTGCACATTTGACAACAGTCCCGCCCTGAACAAATGTACATGCCAACATTCAACCATAGTCATAGCGCCACCTGCTGGCAACAGGAAGTGACCTTTAACGAAGCAGCCCCCGCCACACGTTTGACCTACATGTACGAAATTTCTGTGGTACATCTATCATGTCCAGACGCACAAAAAAGCCTCTTGGAGCGATGCCCTAAACTCAACAGGAAGTCGGCCATTTTGAATTTTATGGCAAAGTTTTGGTGATTTACACACTCCGTATTTTAACTAACTCCTCCTAGAGATAGAGTCGGATCGACTTCAAATTTCTGCTGTGCCTTCTAAAGGCATTGACGATGTAAAGTTGTGCTATCTGCTGCATTTATGTCAATGGGCGTGTCCGTGTGCGTAGCGTCAAAGATCAAGTCTTCGCCATGACACAGGAAGTGGTTGTAACTTCACTGTAGATGCTCAGATCTGCACCAAACTTTACATGTAGGATAAGAGTCCCGCCCTGAACACATGTACATGCCGACATTCACCCACAGTCATAGCGCCACCTGCTGGCAACAGGAAGTGAGGTACAAAACCTTCATGCAGCGTCCGAACCGCATAGCAAATGCACAGTCGCACAGGCAGAGCTCCACAATAGGCAACGCGGCAGCATCACACCCCGACGCTGCTACAGGTGCGAGGGTCCATCCATCGCTGCTTGCAGCTTTAATTTTTTTCTTTATTTTTCTTTTCTGCAAAGTAAGCCCCATTTTCGCGGTCGCAACATGCTCGAAAACTCACCAAATTTGGCACGCGTGTCAGGACTGGTGAAAAATTTCGTATTTTGTGGGTTTCGCGGACGGGCGGGCAAAATGGCTCGCTAGCGCCACCTAGAAAATTTGAAAAAATTAGCCCTCGTCCCCGTTCGACCTACATGCACGAAATTTGGTGGGGACGTGTATCATATCAAGACGCACAAAAAAGCCTCAAGAACCCATACCCTAAACTCGACAGGAAGTCCGCCATTTTGAATTTGGCGGCCATTTTGGGACGATTTGCACACTTCGTACTTTAACGAACTCCTCCTAGGGATTTAGTCGGATCGACTTCAAATTTCTGCTGTGCCTTCTAAAGGCATTGAACGATGTAAAGTTGTGCTATCTGCGCGTTTTCGATCAATGGCGTGTCCGTATGCGTCGCTGATTCAGCCATGAAACAGGAAGTTGTAGTAACTTCGCTATACATGCTCAGATCTGCACCGAAATTTTGTACATTTGACAAGAGTCCCGCCCTGAACAAATGTACATGCCAACATTCACCCATAGTCATAGCGCCACCTGCTGGCAACAGGAAGTGACCTTTAACGAAGCAGCCCCGCCGCACGTTTGACCTACGTGCACGAAATTTCTGTGGGTACATCTATCATGTCCAGACGCAACAAAAGCCTCTTGGAGCGATGCCCTAAACTCAACAGGAAGTCCGCCATTTTGAATTTTGCTGCCATTTTTGGATGATTTACACTACTCTGTACTTTAACTAACTCCTCCTAGGGATTTAGTCGGATCGACTTCAAATTTCTGCTGTGCCTTCTAAAGGCATTGACGATGTAAAAGTTGTGCTATCTGCGCGTTTTCGCCAATGGGCGTGTCCGATGGCGTCAAAGATCAATTCGCCATGAAACAGGAAGTTGTTGTAACTTTACTGTACATGCTCAGATCTGCACAAAATTTTACATGTTGGATAACAGTCCTGCCCTGAACACAATGTACATGCCGACATTCACCTACAGTCATAGCGCCACCTGCTGGCAACGAGGAAGTACGTTACAAAAGCCTTCACGCAACGTTCGATCTACGGTAGCAAATGCTTAGATGCACTGTATCAACTGTCCAGAATTATGCTATGCTGTTCTTTATTAGGCCCCGACGCACGAACCGGTGCGAGGACCCTATTGAAACTGTGTAGCTTTGATTATTTTTTTTTCTTTCTTTCTTTCTTTTTTCTGCAAAGTAAGCTCAATTTTCAGCGTCGCAACATGCTCGAAAACTCACCAAATTTGGCACGCATGTCAGGACTGGTGAAAAATTTCAGTATTTTGTGGGTTTCATGGATCGGCGGGCAAAATGGCTTCGCTAGCGCCACCTGGAAAATTAGAAAAAATTAGCCCCTCGTCCACGCTCGACCTACATGCACGAAATTCGGTGGAGACGTGTATCATATCAAGACGCACAAAAAAGCCTCAAGAACCCATACCCTAAACTCGACAGGAAGTCCGCCATTTTGAATTTGGCCGCCATTTTGGGACGATTCACACACTCGCATCTTTAACGAACTCCTCCTAGGGATTTAGTCGGATCGACTTCAAATTTCTGCTGTGCCTTCTAAAGGCATTGATGATGAAAAGTTGTGCTATCTGCGCTGCTGTCGATGTGGCGGTCCGGTGGCGCCGACGATTCGCCATGAAACAGGAAGTTGTTGTAACTTCACTGTACATGCTCAGATCTGCACGAAATTTTGCACGCTTGACAAGAGTCCCGCCCTGAACACATGTACATGCCGACATTCACCCCCAGTCATAGCGCCACCTGCTGGCAACAGGAAGTGACCTTTAACGAAGCAGCACCCGCCGCACGCTTTGACCTACATGTGACGAAATTTCTGTGGCACATGTATCATCTCCAGAGGTACAAAAGCCTCTTGGAGCCATGCCCTAAACCCAACAGGAAGTCGGCCATTTTGAATTGTGTCAACCATTTTGGATGATTTACACACTCCGTACTTTAACTAACTCCTCCTAGGGATTTAATCGGATCGACTTCAAATTTCTGCTGTGCCTTCTAAAGGCATTGACGATGTAAAGTTGTGCTATCTGCGCTGTTATCAATGGGCGTGTCCGTGGCGTCGATGATTCAGCCATGAAACAGGAAGTTGTAGTAACTTGGCTGTACATGCTCAGATCTGCACGAAATTTTACATCGCTTGACAAGAGTCCCGCCCTGAACAAATCTACATGCCGACATTCACCCATCAGTCATAGCGCCACCTGCTGGCAACAGGAAGTGACCTTTAACGAAGCAGCCCCCGCCGCACGCTTGACCTACATGTACGCAAATTTCTGTGGCACATGTGATCATGTCCAGACGTACCAAAAGCCTCTTGGAGCCAATGCCCTAAACCCAACAGGAAGTCGGCCATTTTGAATTTTATGGCAATTTTGGGATGATTTACACACTCTGTATTTTAACGAACTCCTCCTAGGGATTTAGTCGGATCGACTTCAAATTTCTGCTGTGCCTTCTAAAGGCATTGACGATGAAAAGTTGTGCTATCTGTGCGTTTTCGTCAATCGGCGTGTCCGTGTGCGTATGCCAAAGATCAAGTCTTCGCCATGACACAGGAAGTGGTTGTAACTTCACTGTACATGCTCAGATCTGTACGAAATTTTACATGTTTAATAACAGTCCCGCCCTGAACACATGTACATGCCGACATTCACCCACAGTCATAGCGCCACCTGCTGGCAACAGGAAGTGAGGTACAAAACCTTCATGCAACGTCCGAATCGCAGTAGAAAATGCATCAGCCGCACTCGGCAGAGCTCCAGAATATGCAACGCCGATCGCTCACACCCTCGACGCTTACAGGTGCGAGGGTCTGACCATCGCTAGCTTGTAGCTTTAATTAGGCCCGAAAGCACGAACGCGCGAGGACCCTATTGAAACTGTTAGATTATTTTTTTTTCTTTCTTTTTTCTGCAAAGTAAGCTCATTTTTCAGCGCCGCTAACATGCTCGAAAACTCACCAAATTTGGCACGCGTGTCAGGACTGGTGAAAAATTTCGTATTTTGTGGGTTTCATGGACGGGCGCCGAAAATGGCTCGCTAGCCACCTACAAAATTAGAAAAATTAGCCCCTCGTCCACGCTCGACCTACATGCACGAAATTTGGTGGGGACGGTATCATATCAAGACGCACAAAAGCCTCAAGAACCCATACCCTAAACTCCACAGGAAGTCCGCCATTTTGAATTTGGTGGCCATTTTGGGACAATTTGCACACTTTGTACTTTAACGAACTCCTCCTAGGGATTTAGTCGGATCGACTTCAAATTTCTGCTGTGCCTTCTAAAGGCATTGACGATGAAAAGTTGTGCTCTCTGCGCTGTTGTCAATGGGCTGGTCCGTAGCGCCGATGATTCGCCATGAAACAGGAAGTTGTTGTAACTTGGCTGTACATGCTCAGATCTGCACGAAATTTGACACTATTGACAAGAGTCCCGCCCTGAACCAATCTACATGCGGACATTTACCCGCAGTCATAGCGCCACCTGCTGGCTGACAGGAAGTGACCTTTAACGAGCAGCCCCCGCCGCGACGCTTTATCTACACGCATCGAATTTTTGGGGACATGTATCATGTCAACAGGTACAAAATGCCTCTTGGAGCAATGCCCTAAACCCAACAGGAAGTCGCCCATTTTGAATTTTGCCGCCATTTTTGCATGATTTACACACTCCTTACTTTAACTAACTCCTCCTAGGGAGTTACGCTGATCGACATCAAATTTCTGCTGTGCCTTCTAAAGGCATTGATGATGAAAAGTTGTGCTATCTGGCGATTTTCACCAATGGGCGGTCCGTATGCTGATGATTCGCCATGAAACAGGAAGTTGTAGTAACTTGGCTGCACAAGCTCAGATCCACGACGAAATTTTGCACGCTTGACAAGAGTCCCGCCCTGAACACATGTACATGCCGACATTCACCCCCAGTCATAGCGCCACCTGCTGGCAACAGGAAGTGACGCTTAACTTAGCAGCCCCTGCGCCCACGCTTAACCTACAGTTATAGAATTTCTGTGGTATATCTATCATGTCCAGACGCACAAAAGCCTCTTGGATCACTCCTCTAATCTCAACAGGAAGTCCGCCATTTTGAATTGCGCTACCATTTTAGATGATTTACACACTCTGTATTTTAACTAACTCCTCCTAGGGATTTAGTCCGGATCGATTTCAGATTTCTGCTGTGCCTTCTAAAGGCATTGACGATGTAAAGTTGTGCTATCTGCGCGATTTTCGCTAGGGCGTGGTCCGCGTATGCCGACGATTCGCCATGAAACACGGTTGTAGTAACTTTGCTGTACATGCTCAGATCTGCTCTTAATTTTACACGCTTGACAAGAGTCCCGCCTCAACAAATCTACATGCCGACATTCGCCACAGTCATAGCGCCACCTGCTGGCAACAGGAAGTGACCTTTAACGAGCAGCACCCACCGCGACGCTTGACCTACATGTACGTAATTTCTGTGGCACATGTATCATTTCCAGACGCAACAAAAGCCTCTTGGACCACTCCCTAATCTTAACAGGAAGTCGGCCATTTTGATTTAGGGCGCCATTTTGGGACGAAGTTACACACTCCATACTTTGACGAACTCGTCCTAGGGATTTAGTCGGACCGACTTCAAATTTCTGCTGTGCCTTCTAAAGGCATTGACGATGAAAAGTTGTGCTATCTGCGCGTTTGCCAATCGGCGCGGTCCGTGTGCGTATGCCAAACATCAATTCTTCGCCATGACACAGGAAGTGCTTGTAACTCCAGTGTACATGCTCAGATCTGCATGAAATTTTACATGCTTGATAAGAGTCCCGCGACTGAACAAATCTACATGTCGACATTCACCCCCAGTCATTGCGCCACCTGCTGGCAACAGGAAGTGAGTTACAAAACCTTCATGCAACGTCCGAATCGCTGTGAGCAAATGCACAGCCACACTGGCAGAGCTCCAGAATATGAAACACCACATGCCACATGCCCCGACGCGCCACATGTGCGAGGGTCTCGCCCATCGCTGCTTTGCAGCTTTAATTTTTTTTTTTCTTTTCTTTCTTTTTCTGCAAAGTAAGCCTCACTTTTCGCGTCCGCAACATGCTCGAAAACTCACCAAATTTGGCACGCATGTCAGGACTGGTGAAAAATTTCAGTATTTTGTGGGTTTCGCTGGATGGCGCGGTAAAATGGTCTCGCTAGCCACCTAGAAAATTAGAAAAATTAGCCCCTCGTCCCACGCTCGACCTACATGCACGTAAATTTGTGGGGACGTGTATCATATCAAGACGCAACAAAAGCCTCAAGAACCCATACCCTAAACTCGACAGGAAGTCCGCCATTTTGAATTTGGTGGCCATTTTGGGACGATTTGCACACTTCGCGACTTTTAACTAACTCCTCCTAGGGATTTAGTCGGATCGACTTCAAATTTCTGCTGTGCCTTCTAAAGGCATTGACGATGCAAAGTTGTGCTATCTGCGCTGCTGGCCAATGTATGCGGTCCGTGGACGCCGATGATTCGCCATGAAACAGGAAGTTGTTGTAACTTGCCTGTACATGCTCAGATCTGCACGAAATTTTGACACGCTTGACAAGAGTCCCGCCCTGAACAAATCTACATGCCAACATTCACCCACAGTCATAGCGCCACCTGCTGGCAACAGGAAGTGACCTTTAACGAAGCAGCCCCCGCCGCACGCTTGACCTACATGTACGAAATTTCTGTGGTACATCTATCATGTCCAGACGCAATAAAAGCCTCTTTGAGCCATGCCCTAAACTCAACAGGAAGTCCGCCATTTTGAATTGTGCCGCCATTTTTGGACGATTTACACACCTGCACTTTTAACTAACTCCTCCTAGGGATTTAGTCGGATCGACTTCAAATTTCTGCTGTGCCTTCTAAAGGCATTGACGATGTAAAGTTGTGCTATCTGCGCTGTTTGCCAATGGGCGGTCCGTGGTCGTCGATGATTCGCCATGAAACAGGAAGTTGTAGTAACTTCGCTGTACATGCTCAGATCTGCACGAAATTTTGCACGCTTGACAAGAGTCCCGCTCTGAACAAATCGTACATGCCGACATTCACCCCACAGTCATAGCGCCACCTGCTGGCAACAGGAAGTGACCTTTAACGAAGCAGCCCCCGCCACACGCTTGACCTACATGTACGAAATTTCTGTGGTACATCTATCATGTCCAGACGCATCAAAAGCCTCTTTGAGCACATGCCCTAAACTCAACAGGAAGTCGGCCATTTTGAATTTTATGGCAATTTTTGGATGATTTACACACTCGTGATTTTAACTAACTCCTCCTAGGGATTTAGTCGATCGACTTCAGATTTCTGCTGTGCCTTCTAAAGGCATTGACGATGAAAAGTTGTGCTATCTGCGCTGTTCGTCAATGGGCGGTCCGTGTGCATGCGCCAAAGATCAAGTCTTCGCCATGACACAGGAAGTGGTTGTAACTTCACTGTACATGCTCAGATCTGCACCAAACTTTACATGTAGGATAACAGTCCTGCCCTGAACACATGTACATGCCGACATTCACCCACAGTCATAGCTCCACCTGCTGGCAACAGGAAGTGAGGTACAAAACCTTCATGCAACGCCCGAATCGCATAGCAAATGCACAGCCGCGACCGGCAGAGCTCCAGAATATGCAACGCCGCCAGCATCACACCCCGACGCTGCTTACAGTGTGCGTAGGGCCCGCCTATCGCTGCTTGCAGCTTTAATTTTTTTTTTTCTTTCTTTTTTCTGCAAAGTAAGCTCACATTTTCGCGTCGCAACATGCTCGAAAACTCACCAAATTTGGCACGCATGTCAGGACTGGTGAAAATTTCGTATTTTGTGGGTTTCATGGATGGGCGGGCAAAATGGCTTCGCTAGCCACCTAGAAAATTAGAAAATTAGCCCCTCGGCCCATCGCTCGACCTACATGCACGAAATTTGGTGGGGACGGTATCATATCAAGACGCACAAAAGCCTCAAGAACCCATACCCTAAACTCGACAGGAAGTCCGCCATTTTGAATTTGGCGGCCATTTTGGGACGATTTGCACACTTCGTACTTTAACGTAACTCCTCCTAGGGATTTAGTCGGATCGACTTCAAATTTCTGCTGTGCCTTCTCAAGGCATTGACGATGCAAAGTTGTGCTATCTG
>JALXJV020000027.1:711616-740195 GCA_024633595.2 Lepomis macrochirus | reverse complement strand
AACGGGCCCACCGCCTGGGATCGGGCGGTCGGGGATTCAGCCCAGGTCCGGGAGTCCCCGCATCTTTCGGCCGGGCGATCGGCTTTGGGAGCCGGCGATCGGGGACCAGGAGCGGCCGCTAACGGTGCCGCTAATGGCGGAGCTAAGGCTAGCTCCGCCGCTATTGTTGTCATGGCTGGCCTAGAGGCTAGAAAGAAGAAGACCTGGCCTGGGCCCGGTGATCGAATCTGGGGAGACGGAGGTGAGGAGAGCAGGTGTGACGGTGTGTTGGAGGAGAAGAAGGTGGTGGGAGAGCTGCCCTGAGATCGGAGCTGCGCAGGTTGTGAGATATCGGGGAGTAGGCGCCGACTGGGGCTAGCATGGAGGCTAGCCCTGCTGAGATGGGATGATCAGGACCGGGAGGGAGTGTTGTCAGCTCCCCAGCCCGCTGGATGAGGGACTGCCTGAGGGATCTGCAGGCTACTTGGAGAGTAACAGGGATGAGCCGCCTGGAGCTGCTCTGGTGACAGGGCCGAGCCACGGTACCAGTCCTGGGCAGCGATCGGGATGGTGTGGGACGCCATGAAGGAGAGCCCAGCAGGGGAGAGACTGCCCGACCTCGACATTCACCAAGGACCTCACGGTGAGTGTCGAGCTGGTTGGGGACGGCGGTCACTGCCCTTGAATTAATGAGAGGGATTAGGCTGGGCTGCTGGGGATTCTGGCCTGTAGATCTACAGGTCGGAATACATATGAGGTTACCATGTTCGAGGCCAGGGGCAAGGCTAAGCTACTGGACGGTTTCACCATTGGAAACACGTCCGTGCTGGCCAAGCCCTTGGCTAACGACGAAGCTAGTGGTCTCCTTTTGAACCTCCCTGCATACATCACCGATGGGGAGATATTGGAAAAGTTAGCAGGGTGGGGGTCACCCTGTATCAGAGATCCGGACGGCGAGTTGGCCTGGTACCAACGCATCGATGGCACCCGGTATCTCAAGGTTAAATTCACGGACAAAGTACAGTCTCTCCCTATTCGCCCGCTTCCTGACAGCACTGGGCCCGGAGTTTTTCAGGGTGGTTCATGATAGGTAGGCACGGGTCTGCAGGCTCTGCCTGCAGCCTGGCCATGTCCTTGAAGGCCTGCCCTGAGTTCCGTGTTTCCGTGTCAGGAGCAGGGACATTATGCAAGAGAATGCACTCGTAAGGCTGGGAACGGGCAGGTGACGATGCGCACTGCTGCTCGTCCGTGTGCCATCTGTCTCTGCCCCGCGGCCGAGTGCATCTGCCGAGACAGCCTGGCCAGCACAGATGATGAGGTGGTGGCAGAGGTTGAGACTGCGTCACTGGACTGGCAACATGAAGTCGCCGTGGAAGAGGGGAGAGTCCGAGGAGACATGGGGTCCCGCGCTGGTGGATGTGTCTCCTGAGGCTGCGAAGTTCTGGGAGGAATTCTATGGAGTCCCTCCCTCGCCCATATTGGCTCCAACCCTGACATGCTCCCCAGCAATGTCGCCCTGGTTATGCAGGGTGCAGGGCTGGAGCCTGGCCCCAGGGACAAGGGGCCCCTGCCCCTGGTCCCCCCCCCCCAGACTAGCTTTTATGCTTCCTAATGATGATGGGGGTATGGAGGTTCTCGGTCCTCTGACTCTGGGGCGAAGTCAGATATGGATGTTCAGGCAATATTGATGCCAGGAAACACCTGCCCTCAAAGCTGAGTCAGCCGGGTTGAACAGGGCAGTGCGGCAGGGCAAGACTCCATATGGTGCACTGTCTGGTGCAAGCAAGACAATGGGGTCAGGTCCATAGGGCGCAGTGGTTTTATATTTTATACTGTAGCTCGCCATGCTCCGCGATCCTATCATGTAATATCCGGGCTGCGCCCCATGCCAAATGTGTGAATGTTTTTAACTTGTATGATTGTGATGTCTTATGTTTACAGGAGACGTGGTGGGACGCTGGGGTGGTTCAGAGTATCAGCTCTCTGTGGCCGGGTCGGATCTTCCATTCGCGGTGGTTCGAGCCGGTCGCTGGGCGTTGCTGTGCTGTTCCGCTCTGGTGTCGCCTCTGATGTTGAGTGTGTGTGGCATGATGAGGCCGGCAGAGTGTTGGTCCTAGACTTCCTCATGGATGGCCGGGAGTACAGGCTGGGCTGCGCGGTACGCCTCACTGACGGGCGCTTGAGCGGGACACCTTCTTTCAGGGGCTGGCCCGTGGTGCAGCCAACTGCTTGTGGGTCGGGATTTTAACACTGCCCCTACGGTGCTTGACCAGGGCCGAGGTGGGCCCCTGGCCCCCGACCGCGGCAGACGAGCGCTGTACCGGCTCATGCGTAAGGCTGACCTGGTTGATGTGTGGAGGGTGGAGAACCAGGGTGCCCGCGTCTACTCATGGTGTCGAGTGGTTCAGTCTGTCCTTCAGACATCCAGGATCGACCTCTGTCTGGCCTCAGTGGGAGTGTTGGGATGGATGAGAGCGTGTGTGTATGGGGACAACATTTTTAGTGATCATCGGCATCTTGCCCTCACTCTGGGCCCCCCTGGGCCTAGGGGGGGCCGGGTGTGGTGCTTGAATACTGAACTATTGATAGATCCCTCTTTAAACAGGCATTGGGAGCGCTAGTCGGCGGCCTCTCCTGTGAGCTCTGCCTGGTGGACGCATGTGCTGGCTTGGTGGGTGGGGGTTAGGCGCCGGATTAAGGCACTTCTGCCATTAAAATTGGGAGGGCTAGGGCTAAAGTGGGAGGGCACGTGAGGCTGACCTGGCGGGCTGAGCTTGAGCGGGAGGCGACATGCTAGCTGCCGCACTCGCTCGAGCCATGCCCGCAGCATCAGCCTCACCGACCAGCTAGCTGGAGTTCGCCAGGAGAGATGCAGAGGGGCCGCCAGGCGAGTAGGGCTGCAGCCTTTAATCAAGGGGAGGACTGTGTGGCATATTTTCTTGCTGCAGAGAAACGCCAGTCCAGGTGTTATGTCAACGGAGGTGTTTGATGTTGATGGCACGGGTGGTGGGTGGAGCCCGGAGGTGGTGCGAGTGGCGTAGGGACCACTATGCCCGTGCCTTTGCTCTGGACACTGAGGTGGCCACAAGCCCTGATGATGTCTTTTCTCTTATAGATGTCCGGCTGGGTGTGGAGGGACCGGAGGCCTGCGACGCCGCCCTTCACGCCCAGGAGGTGGAGGCTGCCATCGCTGGGCTTGGGACTGGAATAAAAGTCCGGGCTGGATGGTCTGACTGGGGAGCTCTATCGCGCTCCACCGTGGAGCTGCCAGCCCCGGTCCTGTTGGAGGTCTTTGAGGAGGCGCTGCGCCGGGTGAGTTGCCGGGTGCTATGGCTGAGGGTGTCATCTCCCTCATCTGCAAGGGGAGCGGTGATAGGCGGGACTTGCCAACTACAGGCCCCTGACAGTGCTCGGTGCAGATTATAAAGTGTTCGCCAAGGTGGTGGCCAACAGGTTGAGGGCCGCTGTTCCTGCCATCATTGGTCACACCCAGTCGCACGCCATGGCGTGGTCGGGAGATTGTGGACAACATTCTCTCGACCCGCCAGCGATTGGGGCGATGACCAGTGATGGCGGGTGATGTTGTCTGTGGACCTTCAGAAAGCGCTTGATAGAGTAAACCACGCCTACCTGTTTGGCCTCCTCCGGCGCTTTTGGCTTTGGCGAAGCTTTGTAGGCTGCATCGAAGCTGTTGTACAGGGATGCCAGGAGTCGGGTTGAAACTCAATGGCGTAGTGTCGGAGGCCTTTGTGCTGGAGAGGTCGGTCAGGCAGGGTGTCCTCTGTCTGCCCTCCTCTTCAGCATTGCTATCGAGCCCCTGGCCCTCCTCCTCCTTCGCGGATGGGGCGCTGCCGGCATCCCCACTCCCCTGGGGCGAGATTAAGCTCTCGCAGGCGCCGATCGACGCCATCATCACGGGTCAGGACGGAGACCGATTTGGAGAGGGCGCCCAGCACCTCAGGGTGTACGAAGCGGTCTTGGCGCCAGGCCAACTTGGCCAAGTCCAAGCTGACGCATTCACGGCACGGTTGCCTGCTCCCCGCCGTAGGTGGCCGCTCCAGCTGGGGACGGCACGGTCAGGGTGCTCGGCGCTTTCCTCGGCCGGCTACGCGGGCTGCCCGTGATAAGAGTTGGGCGGAGGTCATGGGCAGGGTCAGGGTCCAGGATCGCCTTCTGGCGCCAGAGAGGCCTGACACTGCATGCCAGGGTCGACATTATTAACAAGCTTGTGCTCACTCTTGTGCTGCACACCCTGGCAGTTCATGACCTCCCTGCCCCCACGCTATGGGTCCCTCGCCGCCATCCGTGCTTTTATCTGGGGGGGAAGCCGAGTCGAAGTGGCTCACAGTGTATTGGTGAACCCGCTAGGCCGGGGCTGGAACCTCCGGGATTTGAGGCACGGTGTGGCGAAAGTGCAGAGGGTCAAGATGGTGCAGAGGCTGCTCACTGGGGGTGTAGCCCTCTGGCTGGACTTCTTCCGGAGCAGGTGGGGCGTGTGGGTCCTGTGGGTGTTCAACCTCTGTGGGATCCCCACTGCCTCACAGCTCGAGCCACTTGATCCTCTTTTCCGTGAGGCCCTACAGGTGTGGGCGGGTCCGCAGGCTTCTGGTGACCTCTATCAGGACTAGGGAGCAAGTGTTAGCACAGCCGCCAGGCACAACCCGCGCTTGGCGCGGTGGGCCTCGCGGGCCGCCCGCCTCACGCTGATGGCTGGTTTCACTCAGGTCCGCCACCTGGTGGCGGGAGGGGATGGCGCCGATGGGGAGCGGGTCGCCTGTGTTCTCCGGCCACGGCTTCTCTTGAGTTTCAGGGCTGTGGCTGCCTGGTGTGCCAGGGTTGAGGCTGCCCTCCCGGGTTCCTGGGTGACGGCTCTAGGCCGGGGATCTGTGGCTCGGCGGGCGAAAGTGCGGTGGCCATGACGCCTCCCATCCGGAGTTCCACCTGGCGGGGAGGGCCCCCAGTGTCGCTGCAGTCCATGACCCCAAGAAATGGTACCGGTTCTGATCCCGCAGGTCCGGGAGGCCGCCTACCGCTGAGGTGGCGTGGGGAAGCTATTTCCTGGCCGGGAGGTGGGAGACGCCTGGCACCGGTGGACCTCCGCCGGGCCTATGGTCTTTGACGCTGAGTTCAAGCTCCGCATCGGAGGATCTGCACTGGGGTTGTCTGGAATCATATTGATCCAGACAGGTATTCACGGGTGTGTGTGATGTGCAGGATGGAGGATGAGACACTAGAGCATTTGTTTCTCCAGTGCTCACAGCTCGCGGCCCTTCTGGTGGACGCTTGTTCTCTCCTCGCATCTAACCTGTGGATGGAGAGCTGCCTCAGAGGAGGATCTGAACTGGACTATTTTGTTTGGCCTGCCTAAGGGCATCAGGTCACCCTGTCCTTGGACAATAAATACAATCCTTGCGCTTGCAAGGCAAGCCGCTTACAGGGCACGCAACCTGGTATTGTTCAATGGAAGGAAGGTGAGACCGCGGCTCCTCTTCAGGAGCAGTGTCACTTCCACCTTAAGGACTCTTTGGAAGGTAAGCCCCGAAAGTGGGTGGAGGACCACGCTTGCACCCTCTCTACCCTAGGAAGGGTGGTAGGGGTCAGCTGCTGCTTAAGGTATGAGTGGTCTAACTGGAACATGAAAGGATGCCTCTTTTTTTGCATGTATGTATTTGATTGTCTTTGTATGTATACCTGTGGTGGGTGTTGCTGTGTGTGGTAGTGTGTGTTGTTTGGTACAGAAGTCTTGTGATGTTCATGTGAGGTGGAGGTGTCCCACCCCTCCGCCTCTTTGTCTTCTTATATAGTGTGGCTGTGTTTTTTTTCTTTTTTCTCGGCCCCACTTGTAGACATAGGTGGGGACACACAACCATACCATGTATTATTTTAAGTTGCTAATGGTTTGTTCCTCTGCTTTTAAATGTCCTGGTTGGATTCTGTGTCATATTGTAATGTACTTTTGTACTTTATATAATAAAAAGAGAAAAAAAAAAAAATTGTGGATAAAGCTGGTCTCCTGGGTCAACAGGTCGGTGAAGGCTTTCTGATCAGCGTTTCAAGGCTCAAACCAGCAGTTTCTGTGTGTTAGAGGCATTAAAGTGTGAATGACTGAAGCTTAACTCCAAACGGCTTCAAACTCGCACAGAACACCTCAGACAGACAGCTGAATTAAGAATCTGAAATTTCAACCTTCTAGCTCCTTCCCCAGGCAACTTTTTTCAGGAGGCCCCTAGGGGCCCCAAACCACAACAGATCAATTCACGGTGCCGCCCTGATCATACAGTTACATTTTAGTGCAGAAACTCCATTCAGAACTCATCAGGTGGCTGTTGTGTCATAAGACCACCGACTGACACTACACACACTCACTTAGGCTTTAAAAAGCAGAGAAAACGTCTGGAACTGTCTTTCTGGCTGTGATGTGGTGCAAAGTGAGACCCCATTGTGGATAAAGCTGGTCTCCTGGGTCAACATGTTCAGTGGAAGCTGTCTGATCAGCCTTTGCAGGCTCAAACACACAGTTTCCGTGTGTTTGAGGCCTTACAGTGTAAGTTGACTGAGTTGAGCTTGCAAACGGCTTCAAACGCACACAGAGGCTTCAGACGGCTGTTTCTGCATGTCAGAGGCATCACGGTGTGAAATTGCTGAGTCGAGCTCCAAATTGGCTTCAAACTCGCACAGAACACTCAGACAGACAGCTGAATCAAGAATCTGAAATTTCAACCTTCTAGCTCCTTCCCCAGGTAACTTTTTTCAGGAGGCCCCTAGGGGCCCCAAACCACAACAGATCAATTCAGGGTGCCGCCCTGATCATACAGTTACATTTTAGTGCAGACACTCCATTCAGAACTCATCAGGTGGCTGTTGTGTCATAAGACCACCGACTGACACTACACACACTCACTTAGGCTTTAAAAAGCAGAGAAAACGTCTGGAACTGTCTTTCTGGCTGTGATGTGGTGCAAAGTGAGACCCCATTGTGGATAAAGCTGGTCTCCTGGGTCAACAGGTCGGTGAAGGCTTTCTGATCAGCTGCTTCAAGGCTCAAACCAGCAGTTTCTGTGTGTTAGAGGCATTAAAGTGTGAATGACTGAAGCTGAACTCCAAACGGCTTCAAACTCGCGACAGAACACTCAGACAGACAGCTGAATTAAGAATCTGAAATTTCAACCTTCTAGCTCCTTCCCCAGGCAACTTTTTTTCAGGAGGCCCCTAGGGGCCCCAAACCACAACAGATCAATTCAGGGTGCCGCCCTGATCATACAGTTACATTTTAGTGCAGAAACTCCATTCAGAACTCATCAGGTGGCTGTTGTGTCATAAGACCACCGACTGACACTACACACACTCACTTAGGCTTTAAAAAGCAGAGAAAACGTCTGGAACTGTCTTTCTGGCTGTGATGTGGTGCAAAGTGAGACCCCATTGTGGATAAAGCTGGTCTCCTGGGTCAACAGGTCGGTGAAGGCTTTCTGATCAGCTGCTTCAAGGCTCAAACCAGCAGTTTCTGTGTGTTAGAGGCATTAAAGTGTGAATGACTGAAGCTTAACTCCAAACGGCTTCAAACTCGCACAGAACACTCAGACAGACAGCTGAATTAAGAATCTGAAATTTCAACCTTCTAGCTCCTTCCCCAGGCAACTTTTTTTCAGGAGGCCCCTAGGGGCCCCAAACCACAACAGATCAATTCACGGTGCCGCCCTGATCATACAGTTACATTTTAGTGCAGAAACTCCATTCAGAACTCATCAGGTGGCTGTTGTGTCATAAGACCACCGACTGACACTACACACACTCACTTAGGGCTTTAAAAAGCAGAGAAAACGTCTGAACTGTCTTTCTGGCTGTGATGTGGTGCAAAGTGAGACCCCATTGTGGATAAAGCTGGTCTCCTGGTTCAACATGTTCAGTGGAAGCTGTCTGATCAGCTTTGCAGGCTCAAACACACAGTTTCCACGGTTTGAGGCCTTACAGTGTAAGTTGACTGAGTTGAGCTTGCAAACGGCTTCAAACGCACACAGAGGCTTCAGACGGCTGTTTCTGCATGTCAGAGGCATCACGGTGTGAAATTGCTGAGTCGAAGCTCCAAATGGCTTCAAACTCGCACAGAACACTCAGACAGACAGCTGAATCAGGAATCTGAAATTTCAACCTTCTAGCTCCTTCCCCAGGTAACTTTTTTTCAGGAGGCCCCTAGGGGCCCCAAACCACAACAGATCAATTCAGGGTGCCACCCTGATCATACAGTTACATTTTAGTGCAGAAACTCCATTCAGAACTCATCAGGTGGCTGTTGTGTCATAAGACCACCGACTGACACTACACACACTCACTTAGGCTTTAAAAGCAGAGAAAACGTCTGAACTGTCTTTCTGGCTGTGATGTGGTGCAAAGTGAGACCCCATTGTGGATAAAGCTGGTCTCCTGGGTCAACAGGTCGGTGAAGGCTTTCTGATCAGCGCTTCAAGGCTCAAACAAGCAGTTTCTGTGTGTTAGAGGCATTAAAGTGTGAATGACTGAAGCGAACTCCAAACGGCTTCAAACTCGCGACAGAACACTCAGACAGACAGCTGAATTAAGAATCTGAAATTTCAACCTTCTAGCTCCTTCCCCAGGCAACTTTTTTTCAGGAGGCCCCTAGGGGCCCCAAACCACAACAGATCAATTCAGGGTGCCGCCCTGATCATACAGTTACATTTTAGTGCAGAAACTCCATTCAGAACTCATCAGGTGGCTGTTGTGTCATAAGACCACCGACTGACACTACACACACTCACTTAGGCTTTAAAAAAGCAGAGAAAACGTCTGGAACTGTCTTTCTGGCTGTGATGTGGTGCAAAGTGAGACCCCATTGTGGATAAAGCTGGTCTCCTGGGTCAACAGGTCGGTGAAGGCTTTCTGATCAGCGTTTCAAGGCTCAAACAAGCAGTTTCTGTGTGTTAGAGGCATTAAAGTGTGAATGACTGAAGCTGTAACTCCAAACGGCTTCAAACTCAAGCACAGAACACTCCAGACAGACAGCTGAATTAAGAATCTGAAATTTCAACCTTCTAGCTCCTTCCCCAGGCAACTTTTTTTCAGGAGGCCCCTAGGGGCCCCAAACCACAACAGATCAATTCAGGGTGCCGCCCTGATCATACAGTTACATTTTAGTGCAGAAACTCCATTCAGAACTCATCAGGTGGCTGTTGTGTCATAAGACCACCGACTGACACTACACACACTCACTTAGGCTTTAAAAAGCAGAGAAAACGTCTGAACTGTCTTTCTGGCTGTGATGTGGTGCAAAGTGAGACCCCATTGTGGATAAAGCTGGTCTCCTGGGTCAACAGGTCGGTGTGAAGGCTTTCTGATCAGCTAGCTTCAAGGCTCAAACAAGCAGCTTTCTGTGTGTTAGAGGCATTAAAGTGTGAATGACTGAAGCTTAACTCCAAACGGCTTCAAACTCGCGACAGAACACTCAGACAGACAGCTGAATTAAGAATCTGAAATTTCAACCTTCTAGCTCCTTCCCCAGGCAACTTTTTTTCAGGAGGCCCCTAGGGGCCCCAAACCACAACAGATCAATTCAGGGTGCCGCCCTGATCATACAGTTACATTTTAGTGCAGAAACTCCATTCAGAACTCATCAGGTGGCTGTTGTGTCATAAGACCACCGACTGACACTACACACACTCACTTAGGCTTTAAAAAGCAGAGAAAACGTCTGGAACTGTCTTTCTGGCTGTGATGTGGTGCAAAGTGAGACCCCATTGTGGATAAAGCTGGTCTCCTGGGTCAACAGGTCGGTGAAGGCTTTCTGATCAGCGCTTCAAGGCTCAAACCAGCAGTTTCTGTGTGTTAGAGGCATTAAAGTGTGAATGACTGAAGCTTAACTCCAAACGGCTTCAAACTCGCACACAGAACACTCAGACAGACAGCTGAATTAAGAATCTGAAATTTCAACCTTCTAGCTCCTTCCCCAGGCAACTTTTTTTCAGGAGGCCCCTAGGGGCCCCAAACCACAACAGATCAATTCACGGGTGCCACCCTGATCATACAGTTACATTTTAGTGCAGAAACTCCATTCAGAACTCATCAGGTGGCTGTTGTGTCATAAGACCACCGACTGACACTACACACACTCACTTAGGCTTTAAAAAGCAGAGAAAACGTCTGGAACTGTCTTTCTGGCTGTGATGTGGTGCAAAGTGAGACCCCATTGTGGATAAAGCTGGTCTCCTGGGTCAACAGGTCGGTGAAGGCTTTCTGATCAGCCTTTGCAGGCTCAAACACAGCAGGTTTCTGTGTGTTAGAGGCATTCAAAGTGTGAATCGGACTGAAAGCTGAACTCCAAACGGCTTCAAACTCGCACAGAACACTCAGACAGACAGCTGAATTAAGAATCTGAAATTTCAACCTTCTAGCTCCTTCCCCAGGTAACTTTTTTTCAGGAGGCCCCTAGGGGCCCCAAACCACAACAGATCAATTCAGGGTGCCGCCCTGATCATACAGTTACATTTTAGTGCAGAAACTCCATTCAGAACTCATCAGGTGGCTGTTGTGTCATAAGACCACCGACTGACACTACACACACTCACTTAGGCTTTAAAAAGCAGAGAAAACGTCTGGAACTGTCTTTCTGGCTGTGATGTGGTGCAAAGTGAGACCCCATTGTGGATAAAGCTGGTCTCCTGGTTCAACATGGTCGGTGAAGGCTGTCTGATCAGCTTTGCAGGCTCAAACACAAGTTCAGTTTGAGGCCTTGTGTGTTGACTGAGGCGAGCTTGAAACGTGCGACATAGAGGCTTAGACGATGTTTCTGCATGTCAGAGGCATCACGTGAAATTGCTGAGCTATCCAAAGGCTTCAAACTCGACAGAACACTCAGACAGACAGCTGAATTAAGAATCTGAAATTTCAACCTTCTAGCTCCTTCCCCAGGCAACTTTTTTTCAGGAGGCCCCTAGGGGCCCCAAACCACAACAGATCAATTCAGGGTGCCACCCTGATCATACAGTTACATTTTAGTGCAGAAACTCCATTCAGAACTCATCAGGGTGGCTGTTGTGTCATAAGACCACCGACTGACACTACACACACTCACTTAGGCTTTAAAAGCAGAGAAAACGTCTGGAACTGTCTTTCTGGCTGTGATGTGGTGCAAAGTGAGACCCCATTGTGGATAAAGCTGGTCTCCTGGGTCAACAGGTCGGTGAAGGCTTTCTGATCAGCGCTTCAAGGCTCAAACCAGCAGTTTCTGTGTGTTAGAGGCATTAAAGTGTGAATGACTGAAGCTGAACTCCAAACGGCTTCAAACTCGCACAGAACACTCAGACAGACAGCTGAATTAAGAATCTGAAATTTCAACCTTCTAGCTCCTTCCCCAGGCAACTTTTTTTCAGGAGGCCCCTAGGGGCCCCAAACCACAACAGATCAATTCAGGGTGCCGCCCTGATCATACAGTTACATTTTAGTGCAGAAACTCCATTCAGAACTCATCAGGTGGCTGTTGTGTCATAAGACCACCGACTGACACTACACACACTCACTTAGGCTTTAAAAAGCAGAGAAAACGTCTGGAACTGTCTTTCTGGCTGTGATGTGGTGCAAAGTGAGACCCCATTGTGGATAAAGCTGGTCTCCTGGTTCAACATGTTCAGTGGAAGCTGTCTGATCAGCTTTTGCAGGCTCAAACACACAGTTCCGCGGTTTGAGGCCTTACAGTGTAAGTTGACTGAGTTGAGCTTGCAAACGGCTTCAAACGCATACAGAGGCTTCAGACGGCTGTTTCTGCATGTCAGAGGCATCACGGTGAAATTGCTGAGTCGAGCTCCAAATGGCTTCAAACTCGCGACAGAACACTCAGACAGACAGCTGAATCAAGAATCTGAAATTTCAACCTTCTAGCTCCTTCCCCAGGTAACTTTTTTTCAGGAGGCCCCTAGGGGCCCCAAACCACAACAGATCAATTCAGGGTGCCACCCTGATCATACAGTTACATTTTAGTGCAGAAACTCCATTCAGAACTCATCAGGTGGCTGTTGTGTCATAAGACCACCGACTGACACTACACACACTCACTTAGGGCTTTAAAAGCAGAGAAAACGTCTGGAACTGTCTTTCTGGCTGTGATGTGGTGCAAAGTGAGACCCCATTGTGGATAAAGCTGGTCTCCTGGGTCAACAGGTCGGTGAAGGCTTTCTGATCAGCGTTTCAAGGCTCAAACAAGCAGTTTCTGTGTGTTAGAGGCATTAAAGTGTGAATGACTGAAGCTAACTCCAAACGGCTTCAAACTCGCATCAGAACACTCAGACAGACAGCTGAATTAAGAATCTGAAATTTCAACCTTCTAGCTCCTTCCCCAGGCAACTTTTTTTCAGGAGGCCCCTAGGGGCCCCAAACCACAACAGATCAATTCAGGGTGCCGCCCTGATCATACAGTTACATTTTAGTGCAGAAACTCCATTCAGAACTCATCAGGTGGCTGTTGTGTCATAAGACCACCGACTGACACTACACACACTCACTTAGGCTTTAAAAGCAGAGAAAACGTCTGGAACTGTCTTTCTGGCTGTGATGTGGTGCAAAGTGAGACCCCATTGTGGATAAAGCTGGTCTCCTGGTTCAACATGTTCAGTGGAAGCTGTCTGATCAGCTTTGCAGGCTCAAACACACAGTTCCGTTTGAGGCCTTACAGTAAGTTGACTGAGTTGATTGCAAACGGCTTCAAACGACACAGAGGCTTCAGACGCTGTTTCTGCATGTCAGAGGCATCACGGTGTGAAATTGCTGAGTCGAACTCCAAACGGCTTCAAACTCGCATACAGAACACTCAGACAGACAGCTGAATTAAGAATCTGAAATTTCAACCTTCTAGCTCCTTCCCCAGGCAACTTTTTTTTCAGGAGGCCCCTAGGGGCCCCAAACCACAACAGATCAATTCAGGGTGCCGCCCTGATCATACAGTTACATTTTAGTGCAGAAACTCCATTCAGAACTCATCAGGTGGTTGTTGTGTCATAAGACCACCGACTGACACTACACACACTCACTTAGGCTTTAAAAAGCAGAGAAAACGTCTGAACTGTCTTTCTGGCTGTGATGTGGTGCAAAGTGAGACCCCATTGTGGATAAAGCTGGTCTCCTGGGTCAACAGGTCGGTGAAGGCTTTCTGATCAGCGTTTCAAGGCTCAAACAAGCAGTTTCTGTGTGTTAGAGGCATTAAAGTGTGAATGACTGAAGCTAACTCCAAACGGCTTCAAACTCAAGCACAGAACACTCAGACAGACAGCTGAATTAAGAATCTGAAATTTCAACCTTCTAGCTCCTTCCCCAGGCAACTTTTTTTCAGGAGGCCCCTAGGGGCCCCAAACCACAACAGATCAATTCAGGGTGCCGCCCTGATCATACAGTTACATTTTAGTGCAGAAACTCCATTCAGAACTCATCAGGTGGCTGTTGTGTCATAAGACCACCGACTGACACTCACACACACTCACTTAGGCTTTAAAAAAGCAGAGAAAACGTCTGGAACTGTCTTTCTGGCTGTGATGTGGTGCAAAGTGAGACCCCATTGTGGATAAAGCTGGTCTCCTGGGTCAACAGGTCGGTGAAGGCTTTCTGATCAGCTGCTTCAAGGCTCAAACAAGCAGTTTCTGTGTGTTAGAGGCATTAAAGTGTGAATGACTGAAGCGAACTCCAAACGGCTTCAAACTCGCACAGAACACTCAGACAGACAGCTGAATTAAGAATCTGAAATTTCAACCTTCTAGCTCCTTCCCCAGGCAACTTTTTTTCAGGAGGCCCCTAGGGGCCCCAAACCACAACAGATCAATTCAGGGTGCCGCCCTGATCATACAGTTACATTTTAGTGCAGAAACTCCATTCAGAACTCATCAGGTGGCTGTTGTGTCATAAGACCACCGACTGACACTACACACACTCACTTAGGCTTTAAAAAAGCAGAGAAAACGCCTGGAACTGTCTTTCTGGCTGTGATGTGGTGCAAAGTGAGACCCCATTGTGGATAAAGCTGGTCTCCTGGTTCAACATGTTCAGTGGAAGCTGTCTGATCAGCTTTTGCAGGCTCAAACACACAGTTTCCGCGTGTTTGAGGCCTTACAGTGTAAGTTGACTGAGTTGAGCTTGCAAACGGCTTCAAACGCACACAGAGGCTTCAGACGGCTGTTTCTGCATGTCAGAGGCATCACGGTGTGAAATTGCTGAGTCGAAGCTCCAAATGGCTTCAAACTCACACAGAACACTCAGACAGACAGCTGAATCAGGAATCTGAAATTTCAACCTTCTAGCTCCTTCCCCAGGTAACTTTTTTTCAGGAGGCCCCTAGGGGCCCCAAACCACAACAGATCAATTCAGGGTGCCGCCCTGATCATACAGTTACATTTTAGTGCAGAAACTCCATTCAGAACTCATCAGGTGGCTGTTGTGTCATAAGACCACCGACTGACACTACACACACTCACTTAGGCTTTAAAAGCAGAGAAAACGTCTGAACTGTCTTTCTGGCTGTGATGTGGTGCAAAGTGAGACCCCATTGTGGATAAAGCTGGTCTCCTGGGTCAACAGGTCGGTGAAGGCTTTCTGATCAGCGCTTCAAGGCTCAAACAAGCAGTTTCTGTGTGTTAGAGGCATTAAAGTGTGAATGACTGAAGCTTAACTCCAAACGGCTTCAAACTCGCACAGAACACTCAGACAGACAGCTGAATTAAGAATCTGAAATTTCAACCTTCTAGCTCCTTCCCCAGGCAACTTTTTTTCAGGAGGCCCCTAGGGGCCCCAAACCACAACAGATCAATTCAGGGTGCCACCCTGATCATACAGTTACATTTTAGTGCAGAAACTCCATTCAGAACTCATCAGGTGGCTGTTGTGTCATAAGACCACCGACTGACACTACACACACTCACTTAGGGCTTTAAAAAGCAGAGAAAACGTCTGGAACTGTCTTTCTGGCTGTGATGTGGTGCAAAGTGAGACCCCATTGTGGATAAAGCTGGTCTCCTGGGTCAACATGTTCAGTGGAAGCTGTCTGATCAGCTTTGCAGGCTCAAACACACAGTTTCCAGCGGTTTGAGGCCTTACAGTGTAAGTTGACTGAGTTGAGCTTGCAAACGGCTTCAAACGCACACAGAGGCTTCAGACGGCTGTTTCTGCATGTCAGAGGCATCACGGTGTGAAATTGCTGAGTCGAGCTCCAAATGGCTTCAAACTCGCGACAGAACACTCAGACAGACAGCTGAATCAAGAATCTGAAATTTCAACCTTCTAGCTCCTTCCCCAGGTAACTTTTTTTCAGGAGGCCCCTAGGGGCCCCAAACCACAACAGATCAATTCAGGGTGCCGCCCTGATCATACAGTTACATTTTAGTGCAGAAACTCCATTCAGAACTCATCAGGTGGCTGTTGTGTCATAAGACCACCGACTGACACTACACACACTCACTTAGGCTTTAAAAAAGCAGAGAAAACGTCTGGAACTGTCTTTCTGGCTGTGATGTGGTGCAAAGTGAGACCCCATTGTGGATAAAGCTGGTCTCCTGGGTCAACAGGTCGGTGAAGGCTTTCTGATCAGCTGCTTCAAGGCTCAAACACAGCAGTTTCTGTGTGTTAGAGGCATTAAAGTGTGAATGACTGAAGCTGAACTCCAAACGGCTTCAAACTCGCGACAGAACACTCAGACAGACAGCTGAATTAAGAATCTGAAATTTCAACCTTCTAGCTCCTTCCCCAGGCAACTTTTTTTCAGGAGGCCCCTAGGGGCCCCAAACCACAACAGATCAATTCAGGGTGCCACCCTGATCATACAGTTACATTTTAGTGCAGAAACTCCATTCAGAACTCATCAGGTGGCTGTTGTGTCATAAGACCACCGACTGACACTACACACACTCACTTAGGCTTTAAAAAGCAGAGAAAACGTCTGGAACTGTCTTTCTGGCTGTGATGTGGTGCAAAGTGAGACCCCATTGTGGATAAAGCTGGTCTCCTGGGTCAACATGTTCAGTGGAAGCTGTCTGATCAGCTTTTGCAGGCTCAAACACACAGCTTCCAGTGTTTGAGGCCTTACAGTGTAAGTTGACTGAGTTGAGCTTGCAAACGGCTTCAAACGCACACAGAGGCTTCAGACGGCTGTTTCTGCATGTCAGAGGCATCACGGTGTGAAATTGCTGAGTCGAGCTCCAAATGGCTTCAAACTCGCACAGAACACTCCAGACAGACAGCTGAATCAAGAATCTGAAATTTCAACCTTCTAGCTCCTTCCCCAGGTAACTTTTTTTCAGGAGGCCCCTAGGGGCCCCAAACCACAACAGATCAATTCAGGGTGCCGCCCTGATCATACAGTTACATTTTAGTGCAGAAACTCCATTCAGAACTCATCAGGTGGCTGTTGTGTCATAAGACCACCGACTGACACTACACACACTCACTTAGGCTTTAAAAAGCAGAGAAAACGTCTGGAACTGTCTTTCTGGCTGTGATGTGGTGCAAAGTGAGACCCCATTGTGGATAAAGCTGGTCTCCTGGGTCAACAGGTCGGTGAAGGCTTTCTGATCAGCTGCTTGCAAGGCTCAAACACACAGTCAGGTTTCTGTGTGTTAGAGGCATTAAAGTGTGAAATGACTGAAGCTGAACTCCAAACGGCTTCAAACTCAGCACAGAACACTCAGACAGACAGCTGAATTAAGAATCTGAAATTTCAACCTTCTAGCTCCTTCCCCAGGCAACTTTTTTTCAGGAGGCCCCTAGGGGCCCCAAACCACAACAGATCAATTCAGGGTGCCGCCCTGATCATACAGTTACATTTTAGTGCAGAAACTCCATTCAGAACTCATCAGGTGGCTGTTGTGTCATAAGACCACCGACTGACACTACACACACTCACTTAGGCTTTAAAAAGCAGAGAAAACGTCTGGAACTGTCTTTCTGGCTGTGATGTGGTGCAAAGTGAGACCCCATTGTGGATAAAGCTGGTCTCCTGGTTCAACATGTTCAGTGGAAGCTGTCTGATCAGCTTTGCAGGCTCAAACACACAGTTTCCGCTGTTTGAGGCCTTACAGTGTAAGTTGACTGAGTTGAGCTTGCAAACGGCTTCAAACGCACACAGAGGCTTCAGACGGCTGTTTCTGCATGTCAGAGGCATCACGGTGTGAAATTGCTGAGTCGAACTCCAAATGGCTTCAAACTCGCACAGAACACTCAGACAGACAGCTGAATTAAGAATCTGAAATTTCAACCTTCTAGCTCCTTCCCCAGGTAACTTTTTTTCAGGAGGCCCCTAGGGGCCCCAAACCACAACAGATCAATTCAGGGTGCCGCCCTGATCATACAGTTACATTTTAGTGCAGAAACTCCATTCAGAACTCATCAGGTGGCTGTTGTGTCATAAGACCACCGACTGACACTACACACACTCACTTAGGCTTTAAAAAGCAGATAAAACGTCTGGAACTGTCTTTCTGGCTGTGATGTGGTGCAAAGTGAGACCCCATTGTGGATAAAGCTGGTCTCCTGGGTCAACAGGTCGGTGAAGGCTTTCTGATCAGCTGTCTCAAGGCTCAAACAAGCAGTTTCTGTGTGTTAGAGGCATTAAAGTGTGAATGACTGAAGTCGAACTCCAAACGGCTTCAAACTCGCAACAGAACACTCAGACAGACAGCTGAATTAAGAATCTGAAATTTCAACCTTCTAGCTCCTTCCCCAGGCAACTTTTTTTCAGGAGGCCCCTAGGGGCCCCAAACCACAACAGATCAATTCAGGGTGCCACCCTGATCATACAGTTACATTTTAGTGCAGAAACTCCATTCAGAACTCATCAGGTGGCTGTTGTGTCATAAGACCACCGACTGACACTACACACACTCACTTAGGCTTTAAAAAAGCAGAGAAAACGTCTGGAACTGTCTTTCTGGCTGTGATGTGGTGCAAAGTGAGACCCCATTGTGGATAAAGCTGGTCTCCTGGTTCAACAGGTTCGGTGAAGGCTTTCTGATCAGCTGTTTCAAGGCTCAAACACAAGTCAGTTTCTGTGTGTTAGAGGCATTAAAGTGTGAATGACTGGAAGCTGAACTCCAAACGGCTTCAAACTCGCACAGAACACCTCAGACAGACAGCTGAATTAAGAATCTGAAATTTCAACCTTCTAGCTCCTTCCCCAGGCAACTTTTTTTCAGGAGGCCCCTAGGGGCCCCAAACCACAACAGATCAATTCAGGGTGCCGCCCTGATCATACAGTTACATTTTAGTGCAGAAACTCCATTCAGAACTCATCAGGTGGCTGTTGTGTCATAAGACCACCGACTGACACTACACACACTCACTTAGGCTTTAAAAAGCAGAGAAAACGTCTGGAACTGTCTTTCTGGCTGTGATGTGGTGCAAAGTGAGACCCCATTGTGGATAAAGCTGGTCTCCTGGTTCAACATGTTCAGTGGAAGCTGTCTGATCAGCTTTGCAGGCTCAAACACACAGTTTCACGTGTTTGAGGCCTTACAGTGTAAGTTGACTGAGTTGAGCTTGCAAACGGCTTCAAACGCACACAGAGGCTTCAGACGGCTGTTTCTGCATGTCAGAGGCATCACGGTGTGAAATTGCTGAGTCGAACTCCAAACGGCTTCAAACTCGCACAGAACACTCAGACAGACAGCTGAATCAAGAATCTGAAATTTCAACCTTCTAGCTCCTTCCCCAGGTAACTTTTTTTTCAGGAGGCCCCTAGGGGCCCCAAACCACAACAGATCAATTCAGGGTGCCACCCTGATCATACAGTTACATTTTAGTGCAGAAACTCCATTCAGAACTCATCAGGTGGCTGTTGTGTCATAAGACCACCGACTGACACTACACACACTCACTTAGGGCTTTAAAAGCAGAGAAAACGTCTGGAACTGTCTTTCTGGCTGTGATGTGGTGCAAAGTGAGACCCCATTGTGGATAAAGCTGGTCTCCTGGGTCAACAGGTCGGTGAAGGCTTTCTGATCAGCTGCTTCAAGGCTCAAACAAGCAGTTTCTGTGTGTTAGAGGCATTAAAGTGTGAATGACTGAAGTCGAACTCCAAACGGCTTCAAACTCGCGACAGAACACTCAGACAGACAGCTGAATTAAGAATCTGAAATTTCAACCTTCTAGCTCCTTCCCCAGGCAACTTTTTTTCAGGAGGCCCCTAGGGGCCCCAAACCACAACAGATCAATTCAGGGTGCCACCTCTGATCATACAGTTACATTTTAGTGCAGAAACTCCATTCAGAACTCATCAGGTGGCTGTTGTGTCATAAGACCACCGACTGACACTACACACACTCACTTAGGCTTTAAAAAGCAGATAAAACGTCTGGAACTGTCTTTCTGGCTGTGATGTGGTGCAAAGTGAGACCCCATTGTGGATAAAGCTGGTCTCCTGGGTCA
The DNA here is from genome assembly GCA_024633595.2 of Lepomis macrochirus. Taxonomy (NCBI): domain Eukaryota; kingdom Metazoa; phylum Chordata; class Actinopteri; order Centrarchiformes; family Centrarchidae; genus Lepomis; species Lepomis macrochirus. The sequence continues at coordinate 720,815 of JALXJV020000027.1, read as the reverse complement.
ACAGGTCGGTGAAGGCTTTCTGATCAGCGCTTCAAGGCTCAAACACAGCAGTTTCTGTGTGTTAGAGGCATTAAAGTGTGAATGACTGAAGTCTAACTCCAAACGGCTTCAAACTCGCGACAGAACACTCAGACAGACAGCTGAATTAAGAATCTGAAATTTCAACCTTCTAGCTCCTTCCCAGGCAACTTTTTTTCAGGAGGCCCCTAGGGGCCCCAAACCACAACAGATCAATTCAGGGTGCCACCCTGATCATACAGTTACATTTTAGTGCAGAAACTCCATTCAGAACTCATCAGGTGGCTGTTGTGTCATAAGACCACCGACTGACACTACACACACTCACTTAGGCTTTAAAAGCAGAGAAAACGTCTGGAACTGTCTTTCTGGCTGTGATGTGGTGCAAAGTGAGACCCCATTGTGGATAAAGCTGGTCTCCTGGTTCAACAGGTTCGGTGAAGGCTTTCTGATCAGCTTTGCAAGGCTCAAACAAGCAGTTTCTGTGTGTTAGAGGCATTAAAGTGTGAATGACTGAAGTCGAACTCCAAACGGCTTCAAACTCGCGACAGAACACTCAGACAGACAGCTGAATCAGGAATCTGAAATTTCAACCTTCTAGCTCCTTCCCCAGGCAACTTTTTTTTCAGGAGGCCCCTAGGGGCCCCAAACCACAACAGATCAATTCAGGGTGCCGCCCTGATCATACAGTTACATTTTAGTGCAGAAACTCCATTCAGAACTCATCAGGTGGCTGTTGTGTCATAAGACCACCGACTGACACTACACACACTCACTTAGGCTTTAAAAAAGCAGAGAAAACGTCTGGAACTGTCTTTCTGGCTGTGATGTGGTGCAAAGTGAGACCCCATTGTGGATAAAGCTGGTCTCCTGGGTCAACAGGTCGGTGAAGGCTTTCTGATCAGCGCTTCAAGGCTCAAACAAGCAGTTTCTGTGTGTTAGAGGCATTAAAGTGTGAATGACTGAAGCTTAACTCCAAACGGCTTCAAACTCGCACAGAACACTCAGACAGACAGCTGAATTAAGAATCTGAAATTTCAACCTTCTAGCTCCTTCCCCAGGCAACTTTTTTTCAGGAGGCCCCTAGGGGCCCCAAACCACAACAGATCAATTCAGGGTGCCACCCTGATCATACAGTTACATTTTAGTGCAGAAACTCCATTCAGAACTCATCAGGTGGCTGTTGTGTCATAAGACCACCGACTGACACTACACACACTCACTTAGGCTTTAAAAAGCAGAGAAAACGTCTGGAACTGTCTTTCTGGCTGTGATGTGGTGCAAAGTGAGACCCCATTGTGGATAAAGCTGGTCTCCTGGGTCAACAGGTCGGTGAAGGCTGTCTGATCAGCTGCTTCAAGGCTCAAACAAGCAGTTTCTGTGTGTTAGAGGCATTAAAGTGTGAATGACTGAAGCTTAACTCCAAACGGCTTCAAACTCGCGACAGAACACTCAGACAGACAGCTGAATTAAGAATCTGAAATTTCAACCTTCTAGCTCCTTCCCCAGGTAACTTTTTTTCAGGAGGCCCCTAGGGGCCCCAAACCACAACAGATCAATTCAGGGTGCCGCCCTGATCATACAGTTACATTTTAGTGCAGAAAGTCCATACAGAACTCATCAGGTGGCTGTTGTGTCATAAGACCACCGACTGACACTACACACACTCACTTAGGCTTTAAAAAGCAGATAAAACGTCTGGAACTGTCCTTCTGGCTGTGATGTGGTGCAAAGTGAGACCCCATTGTGGATAAAGCTGGTCTCCTGGTCAACAGGTCGGTGAAGCTGTCTGATCAGCTTTGCAGGCTCAAACACGCAGTTTCTGTATGAGGCCTTACAGTGTAAGTGACTGAGTTGAGCTTGCAAACGGCTTCAAACGCACACAGAGGCTTCAGATGGCTGTTTCTGCATGTCAGAGGCATCACAGTGTGAAATTGCTGAGTCGAGCTCCAAATGGCTTCAAACTCGCACAGAACACTCAGACAGACAGCTGAATTAAGAATCTGAAATTTCAACCTTCTAGCTCCTTCCCCAGGCAACTTTTTTCAGGAGGCCCCTAGGGGCCCCAAACCACAACAGATCAATTCAGGGTGCCACCCTGATCATACAGTTACATTTTAGTGCAGAAACTCCATTCAGAACTCATCAGGTGGCTGTTGTGTCATAAGACCACCGACTGACACTACACACACTCACTTAGGCTTTAAAAAGCAGAGAAAACGTCTGGAACTGTCTTTCTGGCTGTGATGTGGTGCAAAGTGAGACCCCATTGTGGATAAAGCTGGTCTCCTGGGTCAACAGGTCGGTGAAGGCTTTCTGATCAGCGCTTTGCAAGGCTCAAACACAGCAGTTTCTGTGTGTTAGAGGCATTAAAGTGTGAATGACTGAAGCTTGAACTCCAAACGGCTTCAAACTCGCACAGAACACTCAGACAGACAGCTGAATTAAGAATCTGAAATTTCAACCTTCTAGCTCCTTCCCCAGGCAACTTTTTTTCAGGAGGCCCCTAGGGGCCCCAAACCACAACAGATCAATTCAGGGTGCCACCCTGATCATACAGTTACATTTTAGTGCAGAAACTCCATTCAGAACTCATCAGGTGGCTGTTGTGTCATAAGACCACCGACTGACACTACACACACTCACTTAGGCTTTAAAAGCAGAGAAAACGTCTGGAACTGTCTTTCTGGCTGTGATGTGGTGCAAAGTGAGACCCCATTGTGGATAAAGCTGGTCTCCTGGGTCAACATGGTCAGTGGAAGGCTGTCTGATCAGCGTTTGCAAGGCTCAAACAAGCAGTTTCTGTGTGTTAGAGGCATTAAAGTGTGAATGACTGAAGCTGAACTCCAAACGGCTTCAAACTCGCACAGAACACTCAGACAGACAGCTGAATTAAGAATCTGAAATTTCAACCTTCTAGCTCCTTCCCCAGGTAACTTTTTTTCAGGAGGCCCCTAGGGGCCCCAAACCACAACAGATCAATTCAGGGTGCCGCCCTGATCATACAGTTACATTTTAGTGCAGAAACTCCATTCAGAACTCATCAGGTGGCTGTTGTGTCATAAGACCACCGACTGACACTACACACACTCACTTAGGCTTTAAAAGCAGAGAAAACGTCTGAACTGTCTTTCTGGCTGTGATGTGGTGCAAAGTGAGACCCCATTGTGGATAAAGCTGGTCTCCTGGGTCAACAGGTCGGTGAAGGCTTTCTGATCAGCTGCTTCAAGGCTCAAACAAGCAGTTTCTGTGTGTTAGAGGCATTAAAGTGTGAATGACTGAAGCTTAACTCCAAACGGCTTCAAACTCACGACAGAACACTCAGACAGACAGCTGAATTAAGAATCTGAAATTTCAACCTTCTAGCTCCTTCCCCAGGCAACTTTTTTTCAGGAGGCCCCTAGGGGCCCCAAACCACAACAGATCAATTCAGGGTGCCGCCCTGATCATACAGTTACATTTTAGTGCAGAAACTCCATTCAGAACTCATCAGGTGGCTGTTGTGTCATAAGACCACCGACTGACACTACACACACTCACTTAGGCTTTAAAAGCAGAGAAAACGTCTGAACTGTCTTTCTGGCTGTGATGTGGTGCAAAGTGAGACCCCATTGTGGATAAAGCTGGTCTCCTGGGTCAACAGGTCGGTGAAGGCTTTCTGATCAGCGCTTCAAGGCTCAAACAAGCAGTTTCTGTGTGTTAGAGGCATTAAAGTGTGAATGACTGAAGCTGAACTCCAAACGGCTTCAAACTCGCACAGAACACTCAGACAGACAGCTGAATTAAGAATCTGAAATTTCAACCTTCTAGCTCCTTCCCCAGGCAACTTTTTTTCAGGAGGCCCCTAGGGGCCCCAAACCACAACAGATCAATTCAGGGTGCCGCCCTGATCATACAGTTACATTTTAGTGCAGAAACTCCATTCAGAACTCATCAGGGTGGCTGTTGTGTCATAAGACCACCGACTGACACTACACACACTCACTTAGGCTTTAAAAGCAGAGAAAACGTCTGGAACTGTCTTTCTGGCTGTGATGTGGTGCAAAGTGAGACCCCATTGTGGATAAAGCTGGTCTCCTGGGTCAACAGGTTCTGTCGTGAAGGCTTTCGTTTGACTCAGCTGTAGCTTGCAAGGCTTCAAACGCACAGAGTTTCAGACGTGTTTCTGCATGTCAGAGGCATCAAAGTGTGAAATTGACTGAGTCGAACTCCAAACGGCTTCAAACTCGCACAGAACACTCAGACAGACAGCTGAATCAAGAATCTGAAATTTCAACCTTCTAGCTCCTTCCCAGGTAACTTTTTTCAGGAGGCCCCTAGGGGCCCCAAACCACAACAGATCAATTCAGGGTGCCGCCCTGATCATACAGTTACATTTTAGTGCAGAAACTCCATTCAGAACTCATCAGGTGGCTGTTGTGTCATAAGACCACCGACTGACACTACACACACTCACTTAGGCTTTAAAAAGCAGAGAAAACGTCTGGAACTGTCTTTCTGGCTGTGATGTGGTGCAAAGTGAGACCCCATTGTGGATAAAGCTGGTCTCCTGGGTCAACAGGTCGGTGAAGGCTTTCTGATCAGCGTTTCAAGGCTCAAACAAGCAGTTTCTGTGTGTTAGAGGCATCACGGTGTGAAATTGCTGAGTTGAACTCCAAACGGCTTCAAACTCGCACAGAACACTCAGACAGACAGCTGAATTAAGAATCTGAAATTTCAACCTTCTAGCTCCTTCCCCAGGCAACTTTTTTTCAGGAGGCCCCTAGGGGCCCCAAACCACAACAGATCAATTCACGGTGCCACCCTGATCATACAGTTACATTTTAGTGCAGAAACTCCATTCAGAACTCATCAGGTGGCTGTTGTGTCATAAGACCACCGACTGACACTACACACACTCACTTAGGCTTTAAAAAAGCAGAGAAAACGTCTGGAACTGTCTTTCTGGCTGTGATGTGGTGCAAAGTGAGACCCCATTGTGGATAAAGCTGGTCTCCTGGGTCAACAGGTCGGTGAAGGCTTTCTGATCAGCTGCTTCAAGGCTCAAACAAGCAGTTTCTGTGTGTTAGAGGCATTAAAGTGTGAATGACTGAAGCTTAACCCAAACGGCTTCAAACTCGCACAGAACACCTCAGACAGACAGCTGAATTAAGAATCTGAAATTTCAACCTTCTAGCTCCTTCCCCAGGCAACTTTTTTTCAGGAGGCCCCTAGGGGCCCCAAACCACAACAGATCAATTCAGGGTGCCGCCCTGATCATACAGTTACATTTTAGTGCAGAAACTCCATTCAGAACTCATCAGGTGGCTGTTGTGTCATAAGACCACCGACTGACACTACACACACTCACTTAGGCTTTAAAAAAGCAGAGAAAACGTCTGGAACTGTCTTTCTGGCTGTGATGTGGTGCAAAGTGAGACCCCATTGTGGATAAAGCTGGTCTCCTGGTTCAACATGTTCAGTGGAAGCTGTCTGATCAGCTTTGCAGGCTCAAACACACAGTTCGCTGTTTGAGGCCTTACAGTGTAAGTTGACTGAGTTGAGCTTGCAAACGGCTTCAAACGCACACAGAGGCTTCAGACGGCTGTTTCTGCATGTCAGAGGCATCACGGTGTGAAATTGCTGAGTCGAGCTCCAAATGGCTTCAAACTCGCACAGAACACTCAGACAGACAGCTGAATCAAGAATCTGAAATTTCAACCTTCTAGCTCCTTCCCCAGGTAACTTTTTTTTCAGGAGGCCCCTAGGGGCCCCAAACCACAACAGATCAATTCAGGGTGCCACCTGATCATACAGTTACATTTTAGTGCAGAAACTCCATTCAGAACTCATCAGGTGGCTGTTGTGTCATAAGACCACCGACTGACACTACACACACTCACTTAGGCTTTAAAAAGCAGAGAAAACGTCTGGAACTGTCTTTCTGGCTGTGATGTGGTGCAAAGTGAGACCCCATTGTGGATAAAGCTGGTCTCCTGGTTCAACATGTTCAGTGGAAGCTGTCTGATCAGCTTTGCAGGCTCAAACACACAGTTCCACGCGTTTGAGGCCTTACAGTGTAAGTTGACTGAGTTGAGCTTGCAAACGGCTTCAAACGCACACAGAGGCTTCAGACGGCTGTTTCTGCATGTCAGAGGCATCACGGTGTGAAATTGCTGAGTCGAGCTCCAAATGGCTTCAAACTCGCACAGAACACTCAGACAGACAGCTGAATCAAGAATCTGAAATTTCAACCTTCTAGCTCCTTCCCCAGGTAACTTTTTTCAGGAGGCCCCTAGGGGCCCCAAACCACAACAGATCAATTCAGGGTGCCGCCCTGATCATACAGTTACATTTTAGTGCAGAAACTCCATTCAGAACTCATCAGGTGGCTGTTGTGTCATAAGACCACCGACTGACACTACACACACTCACTTAGGCTTTAAAAAGCAGAGAAAACGTCTGGAACTGTCTTTCTGGCTGTGATGTGGTGCAAAGTGAGACCCCATTGTGGATAAAGCTGGTCTCCTGGGTCAACATGGTCGGTGAAGGCTGTCTGATCAGCTTTCAAGGCTCAAACACACGCAGTTTGGCTTACAGTGTAAGTTAGAGTTGCAGCTTAAAGCTGTGACATGAGGCTTCAGACGGCTGCTGTCAGAGCATCACGGTGAAACTGGCTTCAAACTCGCAATGCACAGAACACTCAGACAGACAGCTGAATTAAGAATCTGAAATTTCAACCTTCTAGCTCCTTCCCCAGGCAACTTTTTTTCAGGAGGCCCCTAGGGGCCCCAAACCACAACAGATCAATTCAGGGTGTCACCCTGATCATACAGTTACATTTTAGTGCAGAAACTCCATTCAGAACTCATCAGGTGGCTGTTGTGTCATAAGACCACCGACTGACACTACACACACTCACTTAGGCTTTAAAAGCAGATAAAACGTCTGGAACTGTCTTTCTGGCTGTGATGTGGTGCAAAGTGAGACCCCATTGTGGATAAAGCTGGTCTCCTGGTTCAACATGTTCAGTGGAAGCTGTCTGATCAGCTTTGCAGGCTCAAACACACAGTTTCCAGCGGTTTGAGGCCTTACAGTGTAAGTTGACTGAGTTGAGCTTGCAAACGGCTTCAAACGCACACAGAGGCTTCAGACGGCTGTTTCTGCATGTCAGAGGCATCACGGTGTGAAATTGCTGAGTCGAGCTCCAAACGGCTTCAAACTCAGCACAGAACACTCAGACAGACAGCTGAATTAAGAATCTGAAATTTCAACCTTCTAGCTCCTTCCCCAGGTAACTTTTTTCAGGAGGCCCCTAGGGGCCCCAAACCACAACAGATCAATTCAGGGTGCCACCCTGATCATACAGTTACATTTTAGTGCAGAAACTCCATTCAGAACTCATCAGGTGGCTGTTGTGTCATAAGACCACCGACTGACACTACACACACTCACTTAGGGCTTTAAAAAGCAGAGAAAACGTCTGAACTGTCTTTCTGGCTGTGATGTGGTGCAAAGTGAGACCCCATTGTGGATAAAGCTGGTCTCCTGGGTCAACAGGTCGGTGAAGGCTTTCTGATCAGCTGCTTCAAGGCTCAAACAAGCAGTTTCTGTGTGTTAGAGGCATTAAAGTGTGAATGACTGAAGCTTAACTCCAAACGGCTTCAAACTCGCGACAGAACACTCAGACAGACAGCTGAATTAAGAATCTGAAATTTCAACCTTCTAGCTCCTTCCCCAGGCAACTTTTTTTCAGGAGGCCCCTAGGGGCCCCAAACCACAACAGATCAATTCAGGGTGCCACCCTGATCATACAGTTACATTTTAGTGCAGAAACTCCATTCAGAACTCATCAGGTGGCTGTTGTGTCATAAGACCACCGACTGACACTACACACACTCACTTAGGCTTTAAAAAGCAGAGAAAACGTCTGAACTGTCTTTCTGGCTGTGATGTGGTGCAAAGTGAGACCCCATTGTGGATAAAGCTGGTCTCCTGGGTCAACAGGTCGCTCAGTGAAGGCTTTCTGATCAGCTGCTTCAAGGCTCAAACACAAGCAGTTTCTGTGTGTTAGAGGCATTAAAGTGTGAATGACTGAAGCTGAACTCCAAACGGCTTCAAACTCGCGACAGAACACTCAGACAGACAGCTGAATTAAGAATCTGAAATTTCAACCTTCTAGCTCCTTCCCAGGCAACTTTTTTTCAGGAGGCCCCTAGGGGCCCCAAACCACAACAGATCAATTCAGGGTGCCGCCCTGATCATACAGTTACATTTTAGTGCAGAAACTCCATTCAGAACTCATCAGGTGGCTGTTGTGTCATAAGACCACCGACTGACACTACACACACTCACTTAGGCTTTAAAAAGCAGAGAAAACGTCTGGAACTGTCTTTCTGGCTGTGATGTGGTGCAAAGTGAGACCCCATTGTGGATAAAGCTGGTCTCCTGGGTCAACAGGTCGGTGAAGGCTTTCTGATCAGCTGCTTCAAGGCTCAAACAAGCAGTTTCTGTGTGTTAGAGGCATTAAAGTGTGAATGACTGAAGCTGAACTCCAAACGGCTTCAAACTCGCACAGAACACTCAGACAGACAGCTGAATTAAGAATCTGAAATTTCAACCTTCTAGCTCCTTCCCCAGGCAACTTTTTTCAGGAGGCCCCTAGGGGCCCCAAACCACAACAGATCAATTCAGGGTGCCGCCTGATCATACAGTTACATTTTAGTGCAGAAACTCCATTCAGAACTCATCAGGTGGCTGTTGTGTCATAAGACCACCGACTGACACTACACACACTTACTTAGGCTTTAAAAAGCAGAGAAAACGTCTGAACTGTCTTTCTGGCTGTGATGTGGTGCAAAGTGAGACCCCATTGTGGATAAAGCTGGTCTCCTGGTTCAACATGTTCAGTGGAAGCTGTCTGATCAGCTTTTGCAGGCTCAAACACACAGTTTCCGCTGTTTGAGGCCTTACAGTGTAAGTTGACTGAGTTGAGCTTGCAAACGGCTTCAAACGCACACAGAGGCTTCAGACGGCTGTTTCTGCATGTCAGAGGCATCACGGTGTGAAATTGCTGAGTCGAAGCTCCAAATGGCTTCAAACTCGCACAGAACACTCCAGACAGACAGCTGAATCAGGAATCTGAAATTTCAACCTTCTAGCTCCTTCCCCAGGCAACTTTTTTTTCAGGAGGCCCCTAGGG
>JALXJV020000027.1:615248-711116 GCA_024633595.2 Lepomis macrochirus | reverse complement strand
CATCAGGTGGCTGTTGTGTCATAAGACCACCGACTGACACTACACACACTCACTTAGGCTTTAAAAGCAGATAAAAGCGTCTGGAACTGTCTTTCTGGCTGTGATGTGGTGCAAAGTGAGACCCCATTGTGGATAAAGCTGGTCTCCTGGGTCAACAGGTTCGGTGAAGGCTTTCTGATCAGCGTTTCAAGGCTCAAACAAGCAGTTTCTGTGTGTTAGAGGCATTAAAGTGTGAATGACTGAAGCGAACTCCAAACGGCTTCAAACTTCGCACAGAACACTCAGACAGACAGCTGAATTAAGAATCTGAAATTTCAACCTTCTAGCTCCTTCCCCAGGCAACTTTTTTCAGGAGGCCCCTAGGGGCCCCAAACCACAACAGATCAATTCAGGGTGCCGCCCTGATCATACAGTTACATTTTAGTGCAGAAACTCCATTCAGAACTCATCAGGTGGCTGTTGTGTCATAAGACCACCGACTGACACTACACACACTCACTTAGGCTTTAAAAAGCAGAGAAAACGTCTGGAACTGTCTTTCTGGCTGTGATGTGATGCAAAGTGAGACCCCATTGTGGATAAAGCTGGTCTCCTGGTTCAACATGTTCAGTGGAAGCTGTCTGATCAGCCTTTGCAGGCTCAAACACACAGTTCCCGCGTGTTTGAGGCCTTACAGTGTAAGTTGACTGAGTTGAGCTTGCAAACGGCTTCAAACGCACACAGAGGCTTCAGGCGGCTGTTTCTGCATGTCAGAGGCATCCGCGGTGTGAAATTGCTGAGTCGAGCTCCAAATGGCTTCAAACTCACACAGAACACTCAGACAGACAGCTGAATCAGGAATCTGAAATTTCAACCTTCTAGCTCCTTCCCCAGGTAACTTTTTTCAGGAGGCCCCTAGGGGCCCCAAACCACAACAGATCAATTCAGGGTGCCGCCCTGATCATACAGTTACATTTTAGTGCAGAAACTCCATTCAGAACTCATCAGGTGGCTGTTGTGTCATAAGACCACCAACTGACACTACACACACTCACTTAGGCTTTAAAAAGCAGAGAAAACGTCTGGAACTGTCTTTCTGGCTGTGATGTGGTGCAAAGTGAGACCCCATTGTGGATAAAGCTGGTCTCCTGGGTCAACAGGTCGGTGAAGGCTTTCTGATCAGCGTTTCAAGGCTCAAACAAGCAGTTTCTGTGTGTTAGAGGCATTAAAGTGTGAATGACTGAAGCGAACTCCAAACGGCTTCAAACTTTGCACAGAACACTCAGACAGACAGCTGAATTAAGAATCTGAAATTTCAACCTTCTAGCTCCTTCCCCAGGCAACTTTTTTCAGGAGGCCCCTAGGGGCCCCAAACCATAACAGATCAATTCAGGGTGCCGCCCTGATCATACAGTTACATTTTAGTGCAGAAACTCCATTCAGAACTCATCAGGTGGCTGTTGTGTCATAAGACCACCGACTGACACTACACACACTCACTTAGGCTTTAAAAAGCAGAGAAAACGTCTGGAACTGTCTTTCTGGCTGTGATGTGATGCAAAGTGAGACCCCATTGTGGATAAAGCTGGTCTCCTGGTTCAACATGTTCAGTGGAAGCTGTCTGATCAGCCTTTGCAGGCTCAAACACACAGTTTCCACGTGTTTGAGGCCTTACAATGTAAGTTGACTGAGTTGAGCTTGCAAACGGCTTCAAACGCACACAGAGGCTTCAGACGGCTGTTTCTGCATGTCAGAGGCATCACGGTGTGAAATTGCTGAGTTGAACTCCAAACGGCTTCAAACTCGCACAGAACACTCAGACAGACAGCTGAATTAAGAATCTGAAATTTCAACCTTCTAGCTCCTTCCCCAGGCAACTTTTTTCAGGAGGCCCCTAGGGGCCCCAAACCACAACAGATCAATTCAGGGTGCCGCCCTGATCATACAGTTACATTTTAGTGCAGAAACTCCATTCAGAACTCATCAGGTGGCTGTTGTGTCATAAGACCACCGACTGACACTACACACACTCACTTAGGCTTTAAAAAGCAGATAAAACGTCTGGAACTGTCTTTCTGGCTGTGATGTGGTGCAAAGTGAGACCCCATTGTGGATAAAGCTGGTCTCCTGGGTCAACAGGTCGGTGAAGGCTTTCTGATCAGCGTTTCAAGGCTCAAACAAGCAGTTTCTGTGTGTTAGAGGCATTAAAGTGTGAATGACTGAAGCGAACTCCAAACGGCTTCAAACTCGCACAGAACACTCAGACAGACAGCTGAATTAAGAATCTGAAATTTCAACCTTCTAGCTCCTTCCCCAGGCAACTTTTTTCAGGAGGCCCCTAGGGGCCCCAAACCACAACAGATCAATTCAGGGTGCCGCCCTGATCATACAGTTACATTTTAGTGCAGAAACTCCATTCAGAACTCATCAGGTGGCTGTTGTGTCATAAGACCACCGACTGACACTACACACACTCACTTAGGCTTTAAAAGCAGATAAAACGTCTGGAACTGTCTTTCTGGCTGTGATGTGGTGCAAAGTGAGACCCCATTGTGGATAAAGCTGGTCTCCTGGGTCAACAGGTCGGTGAAGGCTTTCTGATCAGCGTTTCAAGGCTCAAACAAGCAGTTTCTGTGTGTTAGAGGCATTAAAGTGTGAATGACTGAAGCGAACTCCAAACGGCTTCAAACTTCGCACAGAACACTCAGACAGACAGCTGAATTAAGAATCTGAAATTTCAACCTTCTAGCTCCTTCCCCAGGCAACTTTTTCAGGAGGCCCCTAGGGGCCCCAAACCACAACAGATCAATTCAGGGTGCCGCCCTGATCATACAGTTACATTTTAGTGCAGAAACTCCATTCAGAACTCATCAGGTGGCTGTTGTGTCATAAGACCACCGACTGACACTACACACACTCACTTAGGCTTTAAAAGCAGAGAAAACGTCTGGAACTGTCTTTCTGGCTGTGATGTGGTGCAAAGTGAGACCCCATTGTGGATAAAGCTGGTCTCCTGGTTCAACATGTTCAGTGGAAGCTGTCTGATCAGCCTTTGCAGGCTCAAACACACAGTTTCCACGTGTTTGAGGCCTTACAATGTAAGTTGACTGAGTTGAGCTTGCAAACGGCTTCAAACGCACACAGAGGCTTCAGGCGGCTGTTTCTGCATTGTCAGAGGCATCCACGGTGTGAAATTGCTGAGTTGAACTCCAAACGGCTTCAAACTCCGCACAGAACACTCAGACAGACAGCTGAATTAAGAATCTGAAATTTCAACCTTCTAGCTCCTTCCCCAGGCAACTTTTTCAGGAGGCCCCTAGGGGCCCCAAACCACAACAGATCAATTCACGGTGCCACCCTGATCATACAGTTACATTTTAGTGCAGAAACTCCATTCAGAACTCATCAGGTGGCTGTTGTGTCATAAGACCACCGACTGACACTACACACACTCACTTAGGCTTTAAAAGCAGATAAAACGTCTGGAACTGTCTTTCTGGCTGTGATGTGGTGCAAAGTGAGACCCCATTGTGGATAAAGCTGGTCTCCTGGGTCAACAGGTCGGTGAAGGCTTTCTGATCAGCGTTTCAAGGCTCAAACAAGCAGTTTCTGTGTGTTAGAGGCATTAAAGTGTGAATGACTGAAGCGAACTCCAAACGGCTTCAAACTCGCACAGAACACTCAGACAGACAGCTGAATTAAGAATCTGAAATTTCAACCTTCTAGCTCCTTCCCCAGGCAACTTTTTTCAGGAGGCCCCTAGGGGCCCCAAACCACAACAGATCAATTCAGGGTGCCGCCCTGATCATACAGTTACATTTTAGTGCAGAAACTCCATTCAGAACTCATCAGGTGGCTGTTGTGTCATAAGACCACCGACTGACACTACACACACTCACTTAGGCTTTAAAAAGCAGATAAAACGGGGGTTTTCAAGATGGCGGCTTAAGGGACAGTCGGGACGAGGGGCGCTGGCGCTTATTTTTACCTATTTCTCCAGTTTATACCCTGCAAAAAGCGACAAGGCAGTCTCTCTTCGTCGGCTAAACTTGCAATGAGTATTAGTGATTATTTTTTAAGACCGTCCGAGAACATGCCACGAAGGAAAAACGTTGTGACGGAGACGACAGGGGAATCGAGCGGAGAAGCTAATGAGGCTACTGGCGGTTTGGCTAGCGAAAAGGTTTGCGACTCTGAGAGGATGGACCCAGCTCTTCAGGAGGTGATTCGTGCGGTAACCGAAAACCTTACGAAGGTTTTCGAAGACAAATTAAGGGACCAACTTGATCCGATATCGAGATTTATGCATGATTACCGGGAGCAGCTTCAAGAACACGAGAAGCGCATCACAGAGGCAGAATCCCGTATCTCCACCCTGGAAGACGAAACAGCCCCTGTCGTTAATAAGCTGAAGTCACTGGAGAGACAGGTGAAGGAGCTTACGGATCACATTGATGACATGGAAAATAGGGGCAGGAGACGAAACATACGCATAATTGGGCTCCGAGAGTCTGCGGAATACGCGGAAGGGAATGATCCCGCTTTATTCTTTGAGAAGTGGCTCCCAAAAGTGCTGAACATCCAAACGGAAACCGGGAAGCTAAAAGTGGACAGAGCTCATCGCACCGGAGGCCCGGTCCCCGCCGCTGGCCAAAGGCCACGTCCAGTCCTGGTCAGGCTTCACAACTACCGCGACAAGGAGAGGATCATGCGCGCGTCTTTGGAGAGGGGCAGGAGTGGGCAACCCCTGGAGCACGACGGCGCCTCTGTGATGATCTTTCAGGACTTCTCAGCGGCTGTTGCACAGAAGCGTAAAAGCTTTGATGGCGTTAAGAAACGTCTGAAAACCGTGGATGCCAGCTACAGGCTCCTCTACCCCGCCAAGCTTAAAGTCACTCACCGTGGTACTACAAGGGTGTATCAGACCCCAGCTGAAGTTGAACGACTTCTGGATATGCTTAAATAAGCCCCGCTGTCAGCGCCATGGGACACATAGGTACTTCGTTTTACTGTTTTATACACCTATGTGAATTCAAATTATTGTGATGAATAGTATTCTTATGCAGAGACATTATGCTTGTCGTTACATATTACTTTTTTGTAAAATGGGTAAATAATGGTTTTGTTATCTATCGCCGGCCCCTTTCCTTTTTTTTTTTTCTTTTTTTGGTTGTTGCTCTTGAATTAGCTAAACAGGTGACTGTTTGTTGTCAGAAGACCTACACACTTGCTCTTCACCGTTTGGAGAAGTAATAGTGTATCTGTTATGCCAATGTTAGGCGATGTTTGTTGGCAGTTAGTTAGTTTTACTGTTTGTTTCATGTTATTCCAGCTCTTTTTGAAGTATAGAGGGGGAGGGAGGAGAGAAAAATGTTCGATCTCACTATACCAAAGAAACTATGTCAGAATCCATGCGCTTTGTCTTTATAGCTAAATGCTATTATGTCAGCACTTAATATTTGTACATGGAATGTTAATGGCATTCACACACCTCTTAAACGGAGAAAGGTCTTAACATATCTTGAAAGGGCACAGGTTCAAGTAGCTTTTTTACAAGAAACCCATTTGGATGCGAAAGAACATGCAAAATTGCAACAGGGTGTTTTCAACCAGGCCTTCTTTTCCTCCTTCACATCTAGAAGCAGAGGTGTTATCATTCTGATCCGGACAAATGTACCATTTAAACTTATAGACTGCATAAAAGATACCGGTGGGAGATATATCATTGTGAAGGGTATTCTGTTTGGGGAGGAGATCGCTTTTATGAATGTCTACTACCCCCCTGGTCAACCAGGCAAATTTCTAATGTCTGCTTTTACAAAACTGGTGGAACTGAACATCAAGAATACAATTGTGGGTGGAGATTTTAATTGTCATCTCTCCCCCTTGGTTGATAAATCCCCAACTGGGAAATGTCGTATTTCATCTCAGGCCCAATTGGTTTTGACTTTGTGCGAGGAGTTGGCATATGTTGATGTGTGGAGAACACAACATTTAACAGATAAGGAATTCACATTCTTCTCCAAAGTACATTCTTGTTATACAAGAATTGATTATTTTTTTGTCCCCAGGCAGTTACTACCATCAGTCATTTCTAGCTCGATCGGCAACATAATAATATCAGACCATGCGCCTGTGTACATTAAATGTAACATTGGAACTGTGACCAGTCGATCAAGACGGTGGCACTTTGACCCCCTCTATTTTGTATGATGGAAAATTTAAAACTTATTTTGCAGAGGAATTTAAGCATTTTCTCTCAGTTAATGCAGCATCCACCGATGATCCATCATTACTGTGGGAGACCTCCAAAGCTTATTGCAGAGGCCTCATTACTACTTTCACAAATGGTAAAAGACGCAGGCAAGCAGAACAAAGATTAATTTTGGAAGCCAAATTGAAGAAGGCTGAGCAAGTTTATCAAGTTAGACCCTCCACGGAGAAACTCAAAGAAATCCAGACTCTCCGCTCAGCGCTAAACTGCCTACTAACAAATGAAGCAGAGAAAAAAATGAGATTTGCAAAACAAAAACTATATGAACACGGTGACAAGCCTGGGAAATATTTGTCATACGTGATCAAAAAGAAATCAGACTCTCAAAATATAGCATTCATTAACGACAGGAATGGCAAACAACTCTTTGACTCAAATGATATTAACAACACCTTCAAAAAATTTTCACGAGAATCTCTACAAGTCTCAGATTTCTAATGACACTACAGAGCTAATGAACACCTTTTTTCCAACTTTAACCTTCCTTGTTTGACAGAAATCCAAAAATCAACATTAGATAGTCCTATAACCATTAAGGAAGTCACGGAAGCCATTAAAGGTCTGCAGTCTGGAAAACGGCAGGACCTGACTTTCTTATTGTAGAATTTTACAAGGAGTTCATCACCCTACTAGTCGAACCGCTGCTGCACATGTTTAACGACTCTTTTCGAAAAGGTCACTTGCCCATGTCATTGAGGGAAGCCAACATATCTCTAATACTTAAAAAAAATAAACCACCGGAAGATTGTGCCTCGTACAGGCCAATTTCCTTATTGAATGTAGACTTAAAGATCCTTTCAAAAATATTAGCGAAACGTTTGGAGATCCTACTCCCAACACTTATCAATGAGGATCAAACTGGCTTCATTAAGGGACGATGCTCCTTTAATAACATGCGTAGGTTGCTCAACGTGATCCAGTTCTTTAATCAAAGTGCAATGCCTGGTCTAGTTGTTTCCCTAGACGCCGAAAAGGCATTTGATCGCGTTGAGTGGCCATATCTCTTCTACACTATGAGAAAGTTTGGCCTGGGGGAAAATTTTGTTAATTGGATCAGAATACTTTACAGTGAGCCCTGCTCAGCTGTTATTACTAATGGTTTACGATCGCCAAATTTCCAGGTGCAAAGGGGAACACGCCAAGGCTGCCCCTATCAGCCTCTGCTTTTGCTCTGGTTATGGAGCCTCTGGCGAGGCGGTCAAGGACCCATGGGGGATATGTGGTCTGACCATTGGGGAGAGACAACACAAGATTACTTTATATGCTGACGACGTGCTCATATTTCTATCTCAGCCTGAGGACTCTATCCCACATCTCATAGAGACCATAAACAGGTTTGGGGATTTTTTCGGACTATAAAATCAATTTCAACAAATCAGAGGTCATGCCACTAGGTACATTAAAACATCAACCATCTATACCTGCTCCATTTCCTTTCACTTGGTCCCCAGAAGGATTTTCATACCTGGGAATAAGAATTACCCCCTCATTTGACAAAATGTATAAGGCCAATTTCATCCCCTTATTTGAACGGATTCGGTTGGATCTTGAAAGATGGAGAGCGCTGCCTCTCTCGTGGTTGGGCCGCGTGTCTCTTCTAAAAATGAATGTCTTGCCCAGACTTTTATATCCCATACAAATGATTCCAGTTCTTTTTCTCCATTAAAACAATTAAGGCTCTAAATGGATGGCTAAGTTCTTTTATATGGGCAGGAAGGAAACCTCGCTTAAAAATTTCTACACTGTGCCTCCCGTCCGCGAGTGGAGGCCTTGATCTCCCAGACATACGAAAGTATCAGATCAGCGCTCACATGCGTGCTGCTGCTGATTGGACAGGGGGGCCTGCTTCTCTGTGGCTCGATATAGAAAGCTCTATGTCCAGGTTCCCTTTAAAAAATTTACTTTTTTTGGGAAAAAACTACACTATAAAAGCGTACTGCAGTAACCCCATTACTATTAACACTGTGAGGGCATGGCAGATGGTCCAAAAACTTGAGGACAGGTTCCAAATTATATCACCTCTCACACCTATTTGTGATAACCCGATGTTTCTACCAGGCTATGGACTCTGGCTTCAAAATATGGTCAATAAAGGGAATTCGTGCGGCTTTCTGACTTGATGGAAGGAAACACATTATTATCATTCCCCAACTATTGGATAAATATGATATTGGGAGGCAGGATTTCTTTCGCTATTTACAAATTAGAGATTTCATACAGAAAAAACCACACTCGATGTGGACCAAACAATTTCAGTCTGTGAAAAACAGCTTTTTTCCTCCAGGGTAAAACTTCAATCAAGACCTTTTACAACTTGCTGAAAGAGCACCCCTTACCAAATACTTTTCACCTAAAAGAAGTTTGGGAAAGGGAATTGCAGCGGGCAATAAATCAGGAGGGATGGGATGAGGCTTGGAAGAATGCAAAGTCTTTAAGTATTTGCAATCGGGTTAAGGCCATACAACTTAAAATTTTACACCGTATGCACATCTCTCCTTCTCAGCTGAAGTAAATTCAATGCAAGCCTCTCACCATTTTGTCTAAAATGTAGAGTGGATATTGGTAGTCTTACACATTGTTACTGGTCCTGCAGGGAAATTCAGCATTTTTGGCATATAATAAAATGTGAATTAGATAAGATTTTCTCTGTTTGCACACAATTCAACCCATTGTATTTACTACTTGGTCTAACCGACGCCGGTATTACTGGTAAATATCGGCGTCAACTCTACAGAATGCTTACTTTTTGTGCAAGAAAATGTGTGGTACTGAATTGGATTTCTGACAAAGCACCAAGTAGATCACAATGGCTAAATATAGTACTGGACTATATATCTCTGGACTATTTGTCGAAAGCAAACTGCACGATAAAGAAAATAACTTTTATAAAGTTTGGGAACCTTTTATTTCTTATGTAGGATTTGAAACTTCGGTTCTTCTTCGGAGAGGTTTTGTAATTTGAGGATGACCGAATTGTAAACATCTGAAATGTTTTGGTATAGACCATTTGTCTCCCATTGCTGTTTTGTTTTTGTCCTTTCTTTTCTCTCAGGTATGTATATGTGTGTATGTGTGTACCCATATGCTCGTATATAGGTATGTGACTTTAAGAGCTGGATTGTTCTTTTGTTCTTGTCTTGTATTATATTTGTTTGCTTGTCAAAACGTTAAAAACCAATAAATATAATTATAAAAAAAAAAAAAAAAAAAAAAGCAGATAAAACGTCTGGAACTGTCTTTCTGGCTGTGATGTGGTGCAAAGTGAGACCCCATTGTGGATAAAGCTGGTCTCCTGGGTCAACAGGTCGGTGAAGGCTTTCTGATCAGCGTTTCAAGGCTCAAACAAGCAGTTTCTGTGTGTTAGAGGCATTAAAGTGTGAATGACTGAAGCTGAACTCCAAACGGCTTCAAACTCGCACAGAACACTCAGACAGACAGCTGAATTAAGAATCTGAAATTTCAACCTTCTAGCTCCTTCCCCAGGCAACTTTTTCAGGAGGCCCCTAGGGGCCCCAAACCACAACAGATCAATTCAGGGTGCCGCCCTGATCATACAGTTACATTTTAGTGCAGAAACTCCATTCAGAACTCATCAGGTGGCTGTTGTGTCATAAGACCACCGACTGACACTACACACACTCACTTAGGCTTTAAAAGCAGATAAAACGTCTGGAACTGTCTTTCTGGCTGTGATGTGATGCAAAGTGAGACCCCATTGTGGATAAAGCTGGTCTCCTGGTTCAACATGTTCAGTGGAAGCTGTCTGATCAGCCTTTGCAGGCTCAAACACACAGTTTCCACGTGTTTGAGGCCTACAATGTAAGTTGACTGAGTTGAGCTTGCAAGCGGCTTCAAGCACACAGAGGCTTCAGGCGGCTGTTTCTGCATGTCAGAGGCATCCGGGGTGAAATTGCTGAGTTGAACTCCAAACGGCTTCAAACTCGCACAGAACACTCAGACAGACAGCTGAATTAAGAATCTGAAATTTCAACCTTCTAGCTCCTTCCCCAGGCAACTTTTTTCAGGAGGCCCCTAGGGGCCCCAAACCACAACAGATCAATTCAGGGTGCCGCCCTGATCATACAGTTACATTTTAGTGCAGAAACTCCATTCAGAACTCATCAGGTGGCTGTTGTGTCATAAGACCACCGACTGACACTACACACACTCACTTAGGCTTTAAAAAGCAGATAAAACGTCTGGAACTGTCTTTCTGGCTGTGATGTGGTGCAAAGTGAGACCCCATTGTGGATAAAGCTGGTCTCCTGGGTCAACAGGTCGGTGAAGGCTTTCTGATCAGCGTTTCAAGGCTCAAACAAGCAGTTTCTGTGTGTTAGAGGCATTAAAGTGTGAATGACTGAAGCGAACTCCAAAGCGGCTTCAAACTCGCACAGAACACTCAGACAGACAGCTGAATTAAGAATCTGAAATTTCAACCTTCTAGCTCCTTCCCCAGGCAACTTTTTTCAGGAGGCCCCTAGGGGCCCCAAACCACAACAGATCAATTCAGGGTGCCGCCCTGATCATACAGTTACATTTTAGTGCAGAAACTCCATTCAGAACTCATCAGGTGGCTGTTGTGTCATAAGACCACCGACTGACACTACACACACTCACTTAGGCTTTAAAAGCAGATAAAACGTCTGGAACTGTCTTTCTGGCTGTGATGTGGTGCAAAGTGAGACCCCATTGTGGATAAAGCTGGTCTCCTGGGTCAACATGGTCGGTGGAAGGCTGTCTGATCAGCGTTTGCAAGGCTCAAACACACAGTTCCGCTGTTTGAGGCCTTACAGTGTAAGTTGACTGAGTTGAGCTTGCAAACGGCTTCAAACGCACACAGAGGCTTCAGACGGCTGTTTCTGCATGTCAGAGGCATCACGGTGTGAAATTGCTGAGTCGAGCTCCAAATGGCTTCAAACTCACACAGAACACTCAGACAGCTGAATCAGGAATCTGAAATTTCAACCTTCTAGCTCCTTCCCCAGGCAACTTTTTTCAGGAGGCCCCTAGGGGCCCCAAACCACAACAGATCAATTCAGGGTGCCGCCCTGATCATACAGTTACATTTTAGTGCAGAAACTCCATTCAGAACTCATCAGGTGGCTGTTGTGTCATAAGACCACCGACTGACACTACACACACTCACTTAGGCTTTAAAAGCAGATAAAACGTCTGGAACTGTCTTTCTGGCTGTGATGTGGTGCAAAGTGAGACCCCATTGTGGATAAAGCTGGTCTCCTGGGTCAACAGGTCGGTGAAGGCTTTCTGATCAGCGTTTCAAGGCTCAAACAAGCAGTTTCTGTGTGTTAGAGGCATTAAAGTGTGAATGACTGAAGCTGAACTCCAAACGGCTTCAAACTCGCACAGAACACTCAGACAGACAGCTGAATTAAGAATCTGAAATTTCAACCTTCTAGCTCCTTCCCCAGGCAACTTTTTTCAGGAGGCCCCTAGGGGCCCCAAACCACAACAGATCAATTCAGGGTGCCGCCCTGATCATACAGTTACATTTTAGTGCAGAAACTCCATTCAGAACTCATCAGGTGGCTGTTGTGTCATAAGACCACCGACTGACACTACACACACTCACTTAGGCTTTAAAAGCAGATAAAACGTCTGGAACTGTCTTTCTGGCTGTGATGTGGTGCAAAGTGAGACCCCATTGTGGATAAAGCTGGTCTCCTGGGTCAACAGGTTCGGTGAAGGCTGTCTGATCAGCGTTTCAAGGCTCAAACAAGCAGTTTCTGTGTGTTAGAGGCATTAAAGTGTGAATGACTGAGCGAACTCCAAACGGCTTCAAACTCGCACAGAACACTCAGACAGACAGCTGAATTAAGAATCTGAAATTTCAACCTTCTAGCTCCTTCCCCAGGCAACTTTTTTCAGGAGGCCCCTAGGGGCCCCAAACCACAACAGATCAATTCAGGGTGCTGCCCTGATCATACAGTTACATTTTAGTGCAGAAACTCCATTCAGAACTCATCAGGTGGCTGTTGTGTCATAAGACCACCGACTGACACTACACACACTCACTTAGGCTTTAAAAAGCAGATAAAACGTCTGGAACTGTCTTTCTGGCTGTGATGTGGTGCAAAGTGAGACCCCATTGTGGATAAAGCTGGTCTCCTGGGTCAACAGGTCGGTGAAGGCTTTCTGATCAGCGTTTCAAGGCTCAAACAAGCAGTTTCTGTGTGTTAGAGGCATTAAAGTGTGAATGACTGAAGCGAACTCCAAACGGCTTCAAACTCGCACAGAACACTCAGACAGACAGCTGAATTAAGAATCTGAAATTTCAACCTTCTAGCTCCTTCCCCAGGCAACTTTTTTCAGGAGGCCCCTAGGGGCCCCAAACCACAACAGATCAATTCAGGGTGCCGCCCTGATCATACAGTTACATTTTAGTGCAGAAACTCCATTCAGAACTCATCAGGTGGCTGTTGTGTCATAAGACCACCGACTGACACTACACACACTCACTTAGGCTTTAAAAAGCAGATAAAACGTCTGGAACTGTCTTTCTGGCTGTGATGTGGTGCAAAGTGAGACCCCATTGTGGATAAAGCTGGTCTCCTGGGTCAACAGGTCGGTGAAGGCTGTCTGATCAGCGTCTCAGGCCTCAAACACGCAGTTTCTGTGTGTTAGAGGCATTAAAGTGTGAATGACTGAGTCGAACTCCAAAGCGGCTTCAAACTCGCATCAGAACACTCAGACAGAGAGCTGAATTAAGAATCTGAAATTTCAACCTTCTAGCTCCTTCCCCAGGCAACTTTTTTCAGGAGGCCCCTAGGGGCCCCAAACCACAACAGATAAATTCAGGGTGCCGCCCTGATCATACAGTTACATTTTAGTGCAGAAACTCCATTCAGAACTCATCAGGTGGCTGTTGTGTCATAAGACCACCGACTGACACTACACACACTCACTTAGGCTTTAAAAGCAGATAAAACGTCTGGAACTGTCTTTCTGGCTGTGATGTGGTGCAAAGTGAGACCCCATTGTGGATAAAGCTGGTCTCCTGGGTCAACAGGTCGGTGAAGGCTGTCTGATCAGCGTCTCAGGCCTCAAACACGCAGTTTCTGTGTGTTAGAGGCATTAAAGTGTGAATGACTGAGTCGAACTCCAAACGGCTTCAAACTCGCACAGAACACTCAGACAGACAGCTGAATTAAGAATCTGAAATTTCAACCTTCTAGCTCCTTCCCCAGGCAACTTTTTTCAGGAGGCCCCTAGGGGCCCCAAACCACAACAGATCAATTCAGGGTGCCGCCCTGATCATACAGTTACATTTTAGTGCAGAAACTCCATTCAGAACTCATCAGGTGGCTGTTGTGTCATAAGACCACCGACAGACAATACACACACTCACTTAGGCTTTAAAAGCAGATAAAACGTCTGGAACTGTCTTTCTGGCTGTGATGTGGTGCAAAGTGAGACCCCATTGTGGATAAAGCTGGTCTCCTGGTTCAACACGTTCAGTGGAAGCTGTCTGATCAGCCTTTGCAGGCTCAAACACACAGTTTCCGCGTGTTTGAGGCCTTACAGTGTAAGTTGACTGAGTTGAGCTTGCAAACGGCTTCAAACGCACACAGAGGCTTCAGACGGCTGTTTCTGCATGTCAGAGGCATCCGCGGTGTGAAATTGCTGAGTCGAGCTCCAAATGGCTTCAAACTCGCACAGAACACTCAGACAGACAGCTGAATCAGGAATCTGAAATTTCAACCTTCTAGCTCCTTCCCCAGGTAACTTTTTCAGGAGGCCCCTAGGGGCCCCAAACCACAACAGATCAATTCAGGGTGCCACCCTGATCATACAGTTACATTTTAGTGCAGAAACTCCATTCAGAACTCATCAGGTGGCTGTTGTGTCATAAGACCACCGACTGACACTACACACACTCACTTAGGCTTTAAAAAGCAGATAAAACGTCTGGAACTGTCTTTCTGGCTGTGATGTGGTGCAAAGTGAGACACCATTGTGGATAAAGCTGGTCTCCTGGGTCAACAGGTTCGGTGAAGGCTGTCTGATCAGCGTCTCAGGCTCAAACACGCAGTTTCTGTGTGTTAGAGGCATTAAAGTGTGAATGACTGAGTCGAACTCCAAGCGGCTTCAAACTCGCACAGAACACTCAGACAGACAGCTGAATTAAGAATCTGAAATTTCAACCTTCTAGCTCCTTCCCCAGGCAACTTTTTTCAGGAGGCCCCTAGGGGCCCCAAACCACAACAGATCAATTCAGGGTGCCACCCTGATCATACAGTTACATTTTAGTGCAGAAACTCCATTCCAGAACTCATCAGGTGGCTGTTGTGTCATAAGACCACCGACTGACACTACACACACTCACTTAGGCTTTAAAAGCAGATAAAACGTCTGGAACTGTCTTTCTGGCTGTGATGTGGTGCAAAGTGAGACACCATTGTGGATAAAGCTGGTCTCCTGGGTCAACAGGTTCGGTGAAGGCTGTCTGATCAGCGTCTCAGGCCTCAAACACGCAGTTTCTGTGTGTTAGAGGCATTAAAGTGTGAAATGACTGAGTCGAACTCCAAACGGCTTCAAACTTCGCACAGAACACTCAGACAGACAGCTGAATTAAGAATCTGAAATTTCAACCTTCTAGCTCCTTCCCCAGGCAACTTTTTTCAGGAGGCCCCTAGGGGCCCCAAACCACAACAGATCAATTCAGGGTGCCGCCCTGATCATACAGTTACATTTTAGTGCAGAAACTCCATTCAGAACTCATCAGGTGGCTGTTGTGTCATAAGACCACCGACTGACACTACACACACACTCACTTAGGCTTTAAAAGCAGATAAAACGTCTGGAACTGTCTTTCTGGCTGTGATGTGGTGCAAAGTGAGACCCCATTGTGGATAAAGCTGGTCTCCTGGGTCAACAGGTCGGTGAAGGCTGTCTGATCAGCGTCTCAGGCCTCAAACACGCAGTTTCTGTGTGTTAGAGGCATTAAAGTGTGAATGACTGAGTCGAACTCCAAACGGCTTCAAACTCGCACAGAACACTCAGACAGAGAGCTGAATTAAGAATCTGAAATTTCAACCTTCTAGCTCCTTCCCCAGGCAACTTTTTTCAGGAGGCCCCTAGGGGCCCCAAACCACAACAGATCAATTCAGGGTGCCGCCCTGATCATACAGTTACATTTTAGTGCAGAAACTCCATTCAGAACTCATCAGGTGGCTGTTGTGTCATAAGACCACCGACAGACAATACACACACTCACTTAGGCTTTAAAAAGCAGATAAAACGTCTGGAACTGTCTTTCTGGCTGTGATGTGGTGCAAAGTGAGACCCCATTGTGGATAAAGCTGGTCTCCTGGTTCAACACGTTCAGTGGAAGCTGTCTGATCAGCCTTTGCAGGCTCAAACACACAGTTTCCGCGTGTTTGAGGCCTTACAGTGTAAGTTGACTGAGTTGAGCTTGCAAACGGCTTCAAACGCACACAGAGGCTTCAGGACGGCTGTTTCTGCATGTCAGAGGCATCACGGTGTGAAATTGCTGAGTCGAGCTCCAAATGGCTTCAAACTTCGCACAGAACACTCAGACAGACAGCTGAATCAGGAATCTGAAATTTCAACCTTCTAGCTCCTTCCCCAGGTAACTTTTTCAGGAGGCCCCTAGGGGCCCCAAACCACAACAGATCAATTCAGGGTGCCACCCTGATCATACAGTTACATTTTAGTGCAGAAACTCCATTCAGAACTCATCAGGTGGCTGTTGTGTCATAAGACCACCGACTGACACTACACACACTCACTTAGGCTTTAAAAGCAGATAAAACGTCTGGAACTGTCTTTCTGGCTGTGATGTGGTGCAAAGTGAGACACCATTGTGGATAAAGCTGGTCTCCTGGGTCAACAGGTCGGTGAAGGCTGTCTGATCAGCGTCTCAGGCCTCAAACACGCAGTTTCTGTGTGTTAGAGGCATTAAAGTGTGAATGACTGAGTCGAACTCCAAACGGCTTCAAACTCGCACAGAACACTCAGACAGACAGCTGAATTAAGAATCTGAAATTTCAACCTTCTAGCTCCTTCCCCAGGCAACTTTTTTCAGGAGGCCCCTAGGGGCCCCAAACCACAACAGATCAATTCAGGGTGCCGCCCTGATCATACAGTTACATTTTAGTGCAGAAACTCCATTCAGAACTCATCAGGTGGCTGTTGTGTCATAAGACCACCGACTGACACTACACACACTCACTTAGGCTTTAAAAAGCAGATAAAACGTCTGGAACTGTCTTTCTGGCTGTGATGTGGTGCAAAGTGAGACCCCATTGTGGATAAAGCTGGTCTCCTGGTTCAACATGTTCAGTGGAAGCTGTCTGATCAGCCTTTGCAGGCTCAAACACACAGTTTCCGCGTGTTTGAGGCCTTACAGTGTAAGTTGACTGAGTTTGAGCTTGCAAACGGCTTCAAACGCACACAGAGGCTTCAGACGGCTGTTTCTGCATGTCAGAGGCATCACGGTGTGAAATTGCTGAGCTGAGCTGCAAATGGCTTCAAACTCGCACAGAACACTCACATAGACAGCTGAATCAAGAATCTGAAATTTCAACCTTCTAGCTCCCTGCCCAAGCAACTTTTTTCAGGAGGCCCCTAGGGGCCCCAAACCACAACAGATCAATTCAGGGTCCCACCCTGATCATACACTTGCATTTTAGTGCAGAAACTCCATTCAGAACTCATCAGGTGGCTGTTGTGTCATAAGACCACCGACTGACACTACACACACTCAATTAGGCTTTAAAAAGCAGATAAAACGTCTGGAACTGTCTTTCTGGCTGTGATGTGGTGCAAAGTGAGACCCCATTGTGGATAAAGCTAGTCTCCTGGGTCAACAGGTCGGTGGAGGCTGTCTGATCAGCGTTTCAAGTCTCAAACACGCAGTTTCTGTGTGTTAGAGGCATTAAAGTGTAAGTGACTGAAGTTGAGCTGCAAACGGCTTACAACGCACACAGAGGCCTCAAACGGGCTGTTTTTGCATGTTAGAGGCATCACAGTGTGAAATTGCTGAGCTGAGCTCCGAATGGCTTCAAACTCGCACAGAAGACTCACATAGACAGCTGAATCAAGAATCTGAAATTTCACCCTTCTAGCTCCCTGCCCAAGCAACTTTTTTCAGGAGGCCCCTAGGGGCCCCAAACCACAAGAGATCAATTCAGGGTCCCACCCTGATCATACACTTGCATTTTAGTGCAGAAACTCCGTTCAGAACTCAGGTGGCTGTTGTGTCATAAGACCACCGACTGAAGACTACACACTCACTTGGGCTTTAGAAAGCAGGTAAATTGTCTGAAACTGTCTTCCTGGTTATGATGTAGTGCAAATTGAGATCCCATTGTAGAAAAGCTGGTCTCCTGGGTCAACAGTTCAGTGGAAGCTGTCTGATCAGCCTTTGGAGGCTCAAACACACAGTTTCTGCATGTTTGAGGCCTTACAGTGTAAGTGACTGAGTTGAGATGCAAACGGCTTCAAACGCACACAGAGGCCTCAAACAGACTGTTTCTTGCATGTTAAGGCATCGAAGGGGGGGGAATCGCCGAGCTAAGCTCCAAACGGCTTCAAACTCGCACAGAACACTCACACAGACAGCTGAATCAGGAATCTGAAATTTCAACCTTATAGCTCCTTCCCCAAGCAACTTTTTTCAGGGGGCCCCTAAGGGATTCAGAGTGCCACCCTGATCATACAGTTGTATTTTAGTGCAGAAACTCCATTTAGAACTCATAAGGTGGCTGTTGTGTCATAAGATCACTGCAGGAGACGCCACAATTGCTTAGGCCTTAAAAAGCACTATCTATCCATCTACTACACGTCTCCACTAAATTGATCTATATAAATATAAAACTATATTTACACATTGTGTAAAGCACAAGCTGATTTTTATCATGTAACATTTGACACGATAAAGGTAGAGTTGTTTAAAAACTATTCAAACAATGAATCATTTCTAACTTCATACTAACATTGTTTGTTCTACATGAATATTTTTAAGCAGGGACTTGTTTCACAGCTGAGAACTGTCATTTCTTTAAACTGAAGAAGGAGGTTATTCCCAGAACTGACACACACACATTGGGGTTGGATTAAAACAAAGGTCACTCTGAATCATGTACTGCAGAATACACTTTTGGTCACTAGATGGAGACAAATGAACATCTTTTAACAAAATAACACTAGTCATTGTGTTGTGTCCTTTTCATGCTATCTACTCCATCACATCTCTGAGGGAAATAGACACAAACTGGGGTTAGAATAAAGTCAGAATAGGGAAAGCATTCTAAAGGTGTCACTTTGGGTCACCATTTTCCACCAACACCATAGGTCACAATTTTCAGAAGTTCTATAAAACATTTGATTAATGGGAGAATACTTACACAAATAAGAACTATTTACAAAGTTGAAAACTGTTTTACACATTAACGACCATTTCAAAAACTGTCTCGTCACCGTTGTCTGCCAGGGTGCAACAGAGTTTCTTCCCAAACCGTGAAGCGGTCAGACGACAAGGGGAGAGTGATTTAGATGGATTAATACTCTTAACCCCACCACACAACTAATAAGGAAATACCAAAAGTAATGAGGATTTATGAAGCAACGCCACTTTGTTCTGATATTGAAAGCTACTGTCTCTCTAAAGTGATAAAATGTCGTCAGTTAGGATGCCCCAGCTGTGATTTGAATTTGTTTCTATTGTTTGTGTTCCACACATTTCAGCACTCATGTTTGATCACTGTCAGTCACTTCAACTGATTTTGACTTTACGCTGCCAAGAAAATATATATACATAAAGCGATTCTTTGTTTAATTCTAATGACTTTATAGATTATTTTGTTAACTTAATAATAAGACACCAGAGCGATCTGGTGAGTTTGAAGTTTACTACCACTACTAATACTGCTACTACTTTGTTTAATGATTATTGGCAACTCAGAGATATTATGGAATGCTTTAACAGAGAAGCTTCTGAAAACAACCGGAAAAAGAAAGAATAAAACCTTAAGTGAATGTCTTTCTGAAGGTTTATTGTACTACAAGCATCCTGATGGGTTTTCCCTTTTAGCCTTAAGATATATGAAGGAAAAAGAATAATGAATATATATCTATACATTCTTCTTTTTCTTTCATATATCCTATATATCTATATCTATATCTATCTATATATATATATGTATATATATAGATAGATATAGACAGATATAGATAGATATATAAAACCCTACCTGTCTTCTAGTACAGTGTTACCTAAACCCAGCTGTCGTTATTTTTGTTCACTGTTGCTGTTGCTGTTTAATATCTCAAGTCTCCCTCGATCCTCACACACTTTATCCAAACATTTTTGGTCCTGCATCTGTGGTTATATATTGCCGTAGTTCACATACCTTCATATAATTTGTAAAGACACTTGACTTGCAGTGCTTGAACTATCCTGTCCTAAACACTGATGCAAAAGTCCTTCCAAGGGCCAGTTTCACAAAGATAGACTTTGACTATGGCTTAGATATAGCAGATAGTCAGACTTCAGATAGACGTCTAAATCAGACCGTTGCACAAAGCACTTAAGACTCTGACTATCTTAAGTAGGACTACATTGCAATGCATTCTGGGTAAAATAAGAGACTTTTCAAAACAAAAAACATGGCGGATCGAGTAACCACAGTCAACCGCTCAGTGCAGTTTACCCCAGCGGAAAATATTTTCCGGAAAATATTTTCCGGAAAATATTTTCCGCTGGGAACATGAAGACAACTGAAAGAGAAAGCCACCACAAGTCACTAATAGGCTCTAAAGACTGAGAACAAACGGAGAAACTCTGGATGCTGCCAATCACATGTTGACGGTGGAAACAGCCATACGGGGCCGTGAGTAAAACGAGCTGATCGAATTTATGAATGAATGAAACCCCAGTGCAGAGAACAGTCTTCAGCAATCTTCAGCCAACAAGAGTCTGACATGCAAAGACAGCAGCACAATGTGCACGATGATAGTGATCTAATCAATCCACCTATAGATCACAGTGCTCATGATAACATGAATATAGTTATTCAAAGACAAAGTGACATTGCTGAACTTATTATTTCACAACAGAAACTGTCTCCTACCTGCAAGGGAAGTTGCAGTGTTTGATGGTAACCCACTGACATATCAGTCTTTTATCCATGCATTTGAACACTTGATCGAATAGAAGACTAAAAACAATCAGGACAGGTTCTATTACCTTGAACAATTTACATCAGGTCTGCCAAGAGATCTGGTTAGAAGCTGTTTACATATGGATGCAAATAGGGGCTACACTGATGTTAAAAAGCTTTTAAAGGAACATTTTGGGAACGAAATGAAAATTTCAGGAGCTTATTTGGAAAAGGCCTTAAACTGGACAGCAATTAAAGCTGAAGATGGGAAAGCGCTGCACACTTATGCAATGTATTTGCGAGGATATTGTAATGTGATGCAGGATTTATTGTACATGGATGAACTTGATATCCCATCAAACTTGAGGCTGATAGCATCTAAGCTACCCTACAAGCTGCACAACAGAGAAATGAAAGAAGAGCCAAATTTCAACACCTAGTGGAATTTATTGAAAAACAAGCTAAAATGCTATTAGACCCGTTGTTTGGAGACATTCAAGACTCTGCTAAAAAGGTTTTCCCAAAGAGCCGAGTTTTGAACTGAAGGGGAGAAGTAGCAACTTTGCTACTTCAGTGGCAGTGAATACTGAAAATACAGACTGGACTGTAAGACAACCTTTAGTCCAGCAGCAGCCTCGAGCTTTGCCCAATGTTACTGCCTTATGTGGATTCTGCCATGCAAAACATGCCCTGACTGACTGCTCACAATTCAAAATCCAGCCACATGGAAAAAAAGGTTGATTTCTTGAGAAATAGTGGTTATTGCTTTGGTTGCCTAATGAAAGGACATCTGAGCAAGAATTGCAAAAGAAGAATCATGTGTCAAGTTTGTCAGAAGAGACATCCAACTGTGCTCCACATTCAAAGAGTAAAAGCACCAAATCAAGAAAAACAACCAACTGAGACAAATGAAATGCTAATTAGTAGTGCTCTTGTTTCAGCAGGTGAGGCAACTGGGGCCGGGAGGGACTGTGCACTTTCAGGACGGGAAAGTGGAGTGTGTGGTGTCAACGTTACCGGCGGAGTTCCCTCAGCCACTGACAGCACCCCGCCTTGTCAAGAGGAAGAGCCAGAGAGTCAAGAAGAGAATACAGGTAACAGCGGGTGGTTGTTTTAAAGAAATCAGTTTGTTTTTTTACTTTTCCTTTATGCCCTCGATTTGATGCTAATAAAGTCAAGTTGATGTATTCTAATGTGAACCATTAAGCATGCTAGCCAGCAAATAAACGTGAACAACGTAATGGCTCAGCCTATAATACAAGGAACCTGTGGTCTAGATCTGCAATATATAAAACGTTAATGTAGGAATCAGATTCATGATGCAAGTAAGGTAATTTTATGTCTACTTATTTTTAGTGACCCTGTCATTGACTTGGGACTGAAGCAAAGAGGGGACGGGAGATGAAGAGTCGGAGTCAGCGTCCGCATCAGCTTCAGCATCAGCATCAGCATCAGCATCAGCATCAGCTTTAGCATCAGCATCAGCATCAGCTACAGCTGCTGGTCCCATGGTTTGCCCATCGGTGTCGAGTGCTAGACAAACAATACAGAAATCTTGAACTAGAAGAGAGGAAATTGCTGCTGGAGATTGAAGTCTTACAGCTTCAGAGAGATAAATTAAAATTAGAGTTGCACAAACAGTCGCTGGAGTTGTGAATATCTTGAGTACTTCCATCAGGGCATTTTAGGCTAATTATTTTCTTTCCTTTTTGAAAACTGGTTTCAAAAGTGAATATATTGAGTAGGCCTACTTCTAATATGTCTAAAATATGTAGAATTTGTTACAGTAATTTATTGATTATGTATTATTATTAGAAACTTGAGAAAAATTTAAAAAATTAATTTATATGTCTATTAAGTTGGTTGCTACTTATTTAAGCCTAATAAGTAAGAGAGGCAATATGGTGGCCCACTTTAATGTGATTTTTGTTGTTGTTTCAGACATTGAAAATCCTGTCAATATACATCTGACGCACATATCAACCAGTTCCATTCTGCTCCTCTAAATCTTCTCTGTCCTCCAGTTCATTGTGATTGTCATCTCTGATATCCTCTCCTTCAGGGTCAGGTAGCCGGAGATCCCTAATGATTATGAAGTAAACAATTTTGATTATAGTTGTAGCATGTGGTACACAGTAATTCAATTAGCTGAAAATGGCTAGCAATTTAAATTTTTGTTATCAGCTAGGCCTACCTCGCTATGTTATGCAGCACAACAGTAGCACAAATGATGTTACACACTCTGTCAGGTGCCATTCGCAATTCCCCGTGTAGACAATGGAAATGGCCTCTTCAGTACACCAAATGCCAGTGTTACGAGTTGAACAGTGTGCTGCGTTGTAGTTTCTCTGTGCAGGTGTAGTAGGATTCAGGAAGGGAGTCAGGAGCCATGGTTTTAGAGGGTAGCCAGAGTCCCCCAACAGGACCCCATTGATAATGCCTTGTTCGAATGCAAGGCAAAGTTGAGAATTTTTTTAAAAGCCCTTTCCCTTCTCATAGCTCTCTCCATAACATCGTCAGCAAACCACAAATTATGAGCCATTTTCCCTTTTCTTTTGGCAGTTTGTAATGTAACTGGTTGTTGCTGCTGGTTGCCAAGGTAACATAGAGTCTTAGACCTAAATTAGCCTGGGGGTAAGGTGTCTAATTTTTTTGGTCTAAATTAAGTCAGTCTTTATTTTTGTGAAACAGTCTAAATTGCATTAGACTAGTCTATGAGCAAATTTTAGACTAGTCTAACACTATAGACCGGTCTAAAATGGCTTTGTGAAACCGGCCCCACAGCCAGCCGGCCTCGCAAAGTCGGCTTTACAAGACCCACCACGGCCCTGTCCTGTCTGCAGTTACTTGTCTGTCTGTGGCTACCTGTCTGTCTGTAGTCACCTGTCTGTCTGTAGTCACTAGTCTGTCTGTGGTTAACTGTCTGTCTGTGGTTACCAGTCTCTCTGTACCTGTCTGTCCGTAGTTACCTGTCTATCTATGGTTATCTGTCAGTCTGTGGTTACGAGTATGTTTGTGGTTACTTGTCTGTCTGTGGGTACCTGTCTGTAGTTACCTGTCTTTATTTACCTCTGTCTGTGGTTACTAGTCTGTGGTTACAAGAATTTTTGTGGTTATCTGTCTGTAGTTACCTGTCTGTCTGTAGTTACCAGTCTCTCTGTAGTTACCTGTCTGTCTGTGGTTACCTGTCTGTCTGTGGTTACCTGTCTATGGTTACCTGTCTGTGGTTACCTGTCTTTGGTTACCTATCTATGGTTACCAGTCTGTGGTTAACTGTCTGCAGTTATCTGTCTGTAGTTACCTGACTGTCTGTGGTTACCTCTCTGCAGTTACCTGTCTGTCTGTGGTTACCTGTCTGTCTGTGGTTACCAGTCTCTCTGTACCTGTCTGTCCGTAGTTACCTGTCTATCTATGGTTATCTGTCTGTCTGTGGTTACGGGTATGTTTGTGGTTACTGGTCTGTCTGTGGGTACCTGTGTGTGGTTACCAGCCTGTGGGTACCTGTCTGTAGTTACCTGTCTGTGGTTACCTGTCTGTCTGTGGTTACCTGTCTATGTTTACCAGTCTGTCCGTGGCTACCTGTCTGAAGTTATCTGTCTGTTGTTACCAGTCTGTGGTTACCAGTCTGTGGTTACTAGAATGTTTGTGGTTATCTGTCTGTAGTTACCTGTCTGTCTGTGGTTACCGATCTGTCTGTGGTTACCTGTCTATGGTTACCAGTCTGTGGTTACCAGTCTGTCTGTAGTTACCTGTCTGTGGTTACCTGTCTGTCTGTGGTTACCTGTCTACAGTGTTGGGCAAGCTACTTGGAAAATGTAGTGAGCCAAGCTACTAGCTACTCTACATTAAATGAAGCTTCACTACACAGAAGCTACCCCCCAGTGAAATGTAGCAAGCTAAGCTACAGCAATGTGGCAAAAGTAGTTTAGTTACATCTAAGCTCCCAGAATGCAGGGTTACTTGTGGTTCCTAGAGTCTCCTAAAGTAGAATGGGAGCCAGAGCGTTCAGCTATCAGGCTCCTCTCCTGTGGAACCAGGTTCCAGTTTGGGTTCGGGAGGCAGACACCGTCTCTACATTTAAGAGTAGGCTTAAGTCTTTCCTTTTTGATAAAGCTTATAGTTAGGGCTGGCTCGGGTGCGTCCTGAACCATCCCTTAATTATGCTGCTATAGGCTAGACTGCCGGGGATTTCCCATGATGCACTGAGCTCCTCTCCTCTTCTCTCTTTCTCTCTTAGTGCAACCTCATCCCATTATGCATGTTACTAACTTCGATTTTTCTCCCTCTCCGTGGTGCGTGTGCATCCCCTCCTGTCAGCTTCCTGCGGGTGTTGCTGGCTCTGGAGCTGTGGAGTCTGGATCTGTGGTTGGGAGTCTCCTGCTGCCCCGTGTTCCTGCTCGATGCCCTCTGCTACAGTTGCAATTGCTATTACTAGTCCTATTGCTATTATTACTGTTATTATTATTATCATTAACATTACTGTATATCTGTATATCATTTTTCATTCAGTCTATAGCACCATTACCTTTATTGTCTGTACCTCTATGTGTATACTGTGTAGGTTGCCTCCCTCTGCTCTCTCTCTCTTGCTCTCTCTCTCTCTTTCTCTTGCTCTCTCTCTCCCCTCACCCCAACCCGATCGAGGCAGATGGCCGTCCCACCCTGAGCCATGGTTCTGCTCGAGGTTTCTGCCTCTTAAAAGGAAGTTTTTCCTTGCCTGTGTCGCCTAGTGCTTGCTCTTGGTGGGAATTGATTGGCTTCTGTAAATAACTGAGTACGGTCTAGACCAGCTCTTTATGAAAAGCGCTGTGAGATAACTGTTGTTGTGATTTGGCGCTATATAAATAAAATTGAATTGAATATTATTATTTAATTCAATTAATTGATTATTAATTAATTCTATATTTTTTATAGTTTATATGTGACTTTATGCTCTGGCAACATTGCAACCTAAACATTCACGGCAAAGAAAAAGCGAGAGAGAGAGAGACTCCGTCGCACGTGTCTTTATTCCTCTGCAGCAAAGTCGCAAACATCAGCCCAATGATCGGTACGTGATGTCACCATCACAGGGAAACGCTTCTGCCGGCTGCACATACAGGTCCGTGTGTGGCGGTGGTGTCACTTACTGATCCTTCAGAAATGCTTTGGAAAATGTAGCGTGTGTGGAAGCTACCGCGCTACTCGGTCAATAAAAGAGCTTCGTTACTGAAAAGCTATTTGACTCAGAAAATAGCGACGCTACCACCAAGCTACTGAGAAATGTAGTTAAACTAGTAACGGCGCTACTTGTAGCGACGCTACTGCCCAACACTGCCTGTCTATGTTTACCAGTCTGTCTATGGCAACCTGTCTGGTTATCTGTCTGTGGTTACCAGTCTGTGGTTACAAGAATGTTTGTGGTTATCTGTTTCTAAAACGTTTCTAAAACCGTTTCTGTATGCTGTAGACCAGTGTTTCTCAACGGGGGCGGTACCGCCTCAGGGCGTTCCGAGGACGATGGGGGGCGCTGGAAGCAATATTTTAGAAAAGGGGGGGCTGAGCTGCTTTTGGGGGGCGTTTGTTGATTGGAAATTCTAAGGTTAAGATTCACAACAATACAAGTTTAAACTTTGAACTACTTGCAAAAAATTGTGGTCTGCAACATTAAAACCTGCCAGTTTAGTCCACTGCGACTGGACGAGACTGTGCATTTTTTCCTCCATCAGCTACTTGTGGTGCAGCTTCGTGCTGCCTTCACGAGAACGAGAAGTCAGAGTATTATCTCTAAAATTTTACCCACATTGTGTTTACTGTGTAAACTCTAGAAAACCGACGCTCTCTTTCTAGATGGGAAAGTGTTTATTTCTCTGAGGAATATACCGCGAACATCTTGTTATCACAGTTGTTACACATTTACAAGAGGATATTCTGCTGTCGGACTGACCCTGAAAGCAACTTCGCTGCGACACCAGCGAATAACGTTGACCCTCCTCACGTTGTGAGTTGCAGACAGTTTGTGCCACAGCGGATATAGGAAGTTTCATTCAGCTATAAAAATGTAACGTTAAAAACTGAAGCCCTGTCCCGCTCTGTTGGGGACTGTTAGCAGCACTTTATCAGAGGTGCTGAAGTTAAGCTGTGTGGAATTATTCGTGAGCTTCCTGTGTGATCACAGGTGTGTCGGTTAGTTTCGTTTCCCCCAGCATGAGCACCTCATTTCTTTCAGTTTTGTCTGTCAGACGGCGAGGGGAAGCGAATCAGTAACATGATGCAGTACAGGGCATGTAGTAAAATATTATGAATCCTCTTTAAATAGGCTTTAAATGACATTAGTCTCCTATAACGTCTTTTTTTCTTTACATGTCAGAGAACACAGATCTGTGGCAGAGATTCTGAATGTGCAGAAAGTTTTGAACATGAGTAAGTTACAATGTTTCCCATACGTTCATTTATTTGTGGCGGCCCGCCACGATATCAACGCTGACCGCAACATATTTTTTTTTTTTACCAGGTCTAATTTAAAATAGACTGTATTTGACTGCAGAGCTGCAGGCAGCGCGAATTCGCGGAGCTCATCCTCTCGCTTGTCCCTCTCTCTCTCTCTCTCTCCCTCTTGAACACAGGTGCACAACGCAGCCAATGTCGGAGACCCAGCTAATAGAAGTTATTAGTAAGCATGTAAGCTGAGCTGAGCTGAGTTAATGTTAAAATACAGCTGGGTTTTCGAGGCTAGCATGCTGTACAGCTGCAGCACAGTTACACTGTCATTCTGTAGGAAACCCTGACAGGAGCTAAAGTCCGGTCATTACTGAATTAAAACGGATTAATTTATCACTGAGATGAAAAGGGGCCATAAACACATTTACTTCCCCACAAAAGAGGAGGTAACTGAATCATGTGTGTTGACTCAGCAGGGATGATAATAAATAAGTTGATCTACAGGAGAAAAATATTTAAAAGCAAGAAAAATGCCTGA
This sequence comes from Lepomis macrochirus, assembly GCA_024633595.2. NCBI lineage: Eukaryota > Metazoa > Chordata > Actinopteri > Centrarchiformes > Centrarchidae > Lepomis > Lepomis macrochirus. The sequence continues at coordinate 683,761 of JALXJV020000027.1, read as the reverse complement.
GAGCCTCACTACATTGTATTCTATTATAATTATATATTTTGAATTGTCACCTGAATTTCCACCCTAAACTGGTGCAGGCAGAAATTAGGGGTGAAATCTTCACCAGAATGCAGGAAATTAAGTGTTTAATGCTCAAAATATTCTGGGGGAGGACCCCCATACCCCCCACTTATTAAGTGCCCCATCCAAGAAAACAGGATTTGGCTTCAGACACAGTTTCTGGGAGGAACATTCACTTATTAGTTAAATATAATTACTTTTCACGTGGCTTTTTTGTTACCTTTTCCATGTTTTTAATAACAAAAGTAACAATAAAAAAATCAAAATATATTCAGGGCAAATAGTCAACATCTTTTTGATGGGGGGCGTTAAGGGATCAGAAAAGTGGATAGGGGGGCGCTGGGCCAAAAAAGGTTGAGAACCACTGCTTTACATGAATAATTCCCACAATAAATTGATGAAGAAAAGGCAGAAATTGGTGCAGAAAAACAACAGAATGCAGGAAATAAAGAGTTTAACACTTCAAGACTCCCCTGTTCAAAATGTTGCAGTTTTGTTGTTAAATTATTATAATTACACACCTGCCACAATTTAGCAACGTCAAAATGACACAGTTAATAGTGTTGTTCTGGGTTTTGTTGGGCCGTATAAGTAGAGGATGTTTACCGTTACGCTTTACAGACTTAAATTTGGGGTGAGGGGATGTCAATTACTATGTGAAGATATGAACTTTTATGGGCTGGGCTAAGCCCCCAATGTTTCAAGATCCCAAAAACGCCTCTGCAGGTAAGCCTGTGTGGATTGCTGGTGTGTGTGTCGCATTGAACATTACGTCGCGGCCATTGTGTGTGGCGTCACTATCTCTGGGTACTATCTGCAAAGGAAAACGGAGCAGGGCCAAGTAGCGTCGAGTCTCTCGATTTGCGCTATGGAACCCTTTTTACAGCAAGGCAGCATAGATAGTCAGAACACCGGCAACAGTCCAACGTTCAGTCCTGATGGTAAGATGTGGAACACTGATGTTGTGTGGTTGTGGACTGGTAATAACTTATACCATCTGCTAGGTTACGGTCTCGGCTTTGATTTGGATCACACTAGGGGTGGGAATCTCTGGGCACCTCACGATTCGATTCGATTACGATTCAGAGGGCTGCGATTCGATTATAAAACGATTATCGATGCATCATATTTTTTCTATACAGGATCCCTGGATAATTACCAAGCATTTTTTAATTGCTAAGTAGCTTAAAAGGACTAGTTTACATCTCTAGTTTACTTTATTAACCTCAGCTCATTTTATATACAGTCTATGCTCCAGGCATTCAATCCTGAATGACTTTTTGTTGTTCTGTCACTGTAACTATGTGTCAAGCGTCCTTGGGTCCCGTAAAAGTTGCTAAAAAGGATTATTTATTAATGTAACATTAGCTAAATTAGTAATGAAGTAATATTATTTATCAGCTGTCATTACTAACTAACCAGGGTTAGTCAAGTCAAGGGTTGAGAACATCAGGTACAAGCTGAGACTAAACTGGTGTACAGCTCTGTCCTGTACACATACTGTACATGCTGATAATTATATTTCAGTTTTCAGAAGTCTGACAACTGGTTGTTAATAAAATGGACCATGGAGCTGACTGTGTTTTAGTAGATCTTTGAAAGTGTCCAGACAGGGAGCGTTTCTGTGGGGATGAGTTCCAGACAGTGGGGGCGGTGATGCTGAAGGCTGCAGAGTCTGGTGTGGGGGACAGAGTGAGCCCTTGTACGGGGAGATGTTAGCTCGCGCTAACAGCCTTCGCTTTTCCAGCCGTTGGGGAAACTACAGACTTTTATTAACGGTCACACAGTGACCTACGCTGCACGTTTACTACCAGACTGAAACTTACTGCTAATATTTTTCACCACTAACTTTCACCATCATGTTCTGCCACTTGCTCTCTCTCATTCGCTCGGCCTCACACACACAGCTGCATAGCGTCACCATACTCGCAGTGTGCGAGTTAAAATAATTACTTGCGCATTGATATTCTTGCAAAGAAATCCCAGATTAGCTGATTTCTTGTGTGGAGCCCAGTGTTAACTCCCTGTGGCTGCATTTCTTCAGCTTCATTGCCTTCTGCTGGGTCTGCGTCCTTCTCAGGGTCCAGGAGGTTTGCCAATCTACATATGTTGGTGAAGCACTGCTGTGGCTTTGATGAATAAGATCACTTTCTCTAGTGAATAGAGGAGGTATTTCACTGATTGTAAAGGTTGTACCTAATAGATAAATTGAAAGCAGTCTACCAACAAAATTACAGTAGTCCTACTATTTAGATGAGACAAAGATATGCACATATCCCACTGGTGTCATTAGGAATGACTTTAAGAGATACCCAGTCACCAAGCAGCCAGCCACTCTGGCCCCTTTCTTCCAGATAAGCACTGATGTCACTGTAGACATGCTTAAGTGTTAGAAATAAAACACTAAAAGGATGGATGAAACAAAATTATTCCTTCCAAATTTATATTTGTATGCCTATTGGCCTGAATTTATTTTTAGTTGTGAACGTAAGTATATTTGTCTGAGTGCAGTGCTAAAAAGGGACTCACATAAGCTACTTAAATAATAGGCCTTACTAACTAATAATCACAGCTTTAAAATATGTTGCCAAATGAATCCCCCTATTCCTTATTTTGCAAACAAAGAGATTAAAAATATTGTGAAGCCGTGTTCTGGTGCTGTTTCAGAAGAATTCATGGGACTTATTCAAATTGCCCCTGATTTGAATAATTTTATATTTAGGTTAAGGTCCACTAGATGGCGCTGCAATGACGGCGATAAGGTTTGTTGTCCTTTAGTCAGGATGGCCCGAAATACTGTATACCTTGTGCTGAGGATGAAAGCATTGTTGTGAATTATTTTGGAGCATTATAGCCTAAATTGTTATCATTAATTGCTAGAGTAAGGGTGGTCCACATAGTCATTATTTAAAATGTTATTTTATAGTGTAAAGTTAGGATCACAGTGTTAAAACCCTATAGTTCTGGGTGTGTGTGCTCCTTTCTGTATCTAACTGCCCAGGCTAAACAAGTTGCACATGTTTGTGTGAGTGAGCAGGTTCGTGTGCTTTGGGAGCAAAGGGAGTGAGCAGCATAAGATAGCAAAAGGCATCATCAAAACACCTACTGGGGAGTTTTTGAGGGTTGTGTTGCGGAACATGCATCTATATAGTCCATCTCATTTTTGATGTATACTCATGTACTCACATATTATGACTTATGTACTCACATATTATGGGTTTTTGTGTTTATTGTATGTACTGGATACACATTGATTGGTGTAGTCACTGAAACTTAATCACAGATCAATCAATCACTTTATAATCATTTAGAGATGCTGTATTGATCAGACGTGCATCTACTGTAACCAAGTAGAAATACAAGCTGTGAATTGGTATGGTTTCTCATGTCATTCAACATGTACGGGAGTGAACTGTGTAGTATGACCAAAGGTAAACTCGCAAGTGAACTTAGAGTGAACTTGGGAGGCAGAATGATATAAAAAAGGAAAACATCTTGGGCAGATCATGTAGCAGGTGTCAATGCCCAATAGCAGAAGGAACATCCCAGCCTATCAGAAGTAAATATGTGTCTTGTCCAGTAGCAGAAGGAACATCTTAGCCTATCAGAGACAGGAGGCAGGAGTACCAGCCACGGCACGTGGCATCCTTGGTGCCAACCTTGGTTGGACGGGTGCCAGGTACCTTCTAGAAGCAAGTCTGTGGCGAGGTTACTGTAGGATACGGCAGTGTAAGATGTGACGCAGTTCACTGCGTGGATGATCTAATTCTGTTATGATGTATGAAATCATTCAATACACGTATTGATTATGTTGATTATGTTGATTGTTTTTAAAAAATACAATGATAAAAGTTTAAGTTTTAATAGTGTCAAAAGTATGCCTTAAGACTTAAAAGAAAATACGGTGAGAGTGAAGTTGAAACCCAATGGTGAATTTCTAGTCCTGAAATATATAGAAAATATATAAAAAGGGACAAATTATGATAAAATAAGGCTAGAACGGGGGTCGGATGGCGCAATGGTTAAGACGCCCGCCTTTGGTGTGAGAGACCCCTGTTCAATCCCCTAGTTGCTCCAGAGGCGTGCGACTTCTGACATGAATAGCAATTGTAAGTCGCTTTGGATAAGCATCAGCTAAATGAATAAATGTAAATGTAAATGTAGAAAAACAACCAAAAAGCAGCATTGGATTCAATGAATAGTACACAAAAGTGGCCTCAAGTGGCATGGGATAAGAAATTTACCATTGGAGAGGAGTGGTCAGCGACCCCTGCAGGGGGAGTTACGGTGTGACACCCACTTTGTAGGTGGAGCGTATGGTAATATAAGGCGCTGCACGCTGACCACTGCTCAGTGTTTCATCCTGATCTGCTAGGATGTCACTCAGGTTTATTCGTCCTTTTTTGGAATAAACTCTTTTGCACCGACTCTTTATCGTCTCCAGTGAAGTTTTTTGACTACGATGAATCAGCTAAAGAAGAAAACTAATAGAGTATTATTTGTTAAGTTTATTACATTGGTGAAGGGTAAGGTCCAGGCTTTCACTGGCCCAGCCTGGCCTTATTTCTGACCCGACAGCATCACGTTGAGCCAGGTCACAATCAAATGCCTAATCATCATGTTCTGATCCCCTATGGCTTGGATGTTGATAGCATGGTATCCTTTGCGGCCTGGCCTTATTGGCTGGCTGGCCTGGCTCTTTTCCTTACTCTTATTACCATGGTTACCAAGCAGTTAGGATAGGATCTGATGGTTAGGAAGTTTCTGTAACTTCTCTTCAGGGGCCACCTAGGGGCCAACAACAACTGAATTCAGAGTCCTGATCTGATGTAAACACAGAAGTCCCTTAAACCTGCATTCTATTGCAGGAGGCGACTGTGCCGGTTGCAAAAAGAAGTCCAGTTCCATTTGAAATAAGGGCAAAATAACCCTACCTCTCAGCTGATTAGTAAACACTTTCCTGATGACTTTATGTTCTCAGTTGCTAGTTTCATGTCTTCTTCAATACAACATGATGTTCATTTAGTAAATTTTGGTCCCATTTATTTTAAAATCCAAAAAGCAGAGAATGCTTCAGGACAGGATTATCTATGATTGACAAGTTGTTACCATAGCGACCTGTCAATCAGGCTAGAGCACCACTGAAAAAGCTTATTAGAAGCTGGATGTTCACTTTCTCTGGTGAGTAGCCTACATTTAGCTTCAAGACTGTTTTAAATACACATGCGTATTCTGTCACTGCACTTTCTAGCAGCAATTATTTAATAATGCACAGTTGTTTCCATGACTAGTTGTTGAGACTTCCAGCTTATGCAGTTTTTACATAACACATTAAGGAAAAGCCCACTGATATTATAGCCCACATATATTTATAGCCCACATACAGAACAGCTTTCATTATCAGCCTGTGCTAAGTAGTAGTAGTTTATACAGGAAACGGGTCTACTACCCAAATCATTTCAATCCAAATCAAAATATCAGCTTTTAAATTTTCTCTTTTTCACTATTAAATCTGCATCTGCCCCCAAAAACCCATATGCTCTGACTCTACAGGATGTACACAGATATCCTCCATCAAACAGGATTTAACCTTACACCACATGACTGAAACAATGCTTGCCTGGACCACACAATATCAATACATACTCCTGTTTACTGTAAATCACATTATACAAGCACAAACCTCAAGCCTCACCTCTAATCCAGTTCTATGAATCAGACTCTTCAATTATTCACACACAAAAACACATCCAGTACATATGCTACTTCACCGTCGCCACGTAAAGGCAGCTGTTGGAATCTTTATAAGTTATCTCATATTTACTTGGTACGTTGGAATACATTTATGAAATATAAAGCATTTACTAATATGAGTTTTTGAGTTTGTTACACAGGAAACTTGCAGTGGATGGGTGTCAGACAGGAGTCACAGAGCAGACACCCGAAGAAGCAGGTGCTGATATGTGACTGTGATAATATAGTTCCTGGAAACCTCTGTATAGTAACATATGCTAATCTAACAATGTCACAAGTTCCTCTTTCACTTAAAACTTACAGCCACAACCTGCTTCAGCTCCTCCTGTTTCTCTCCCTCCAGCTGTTGCACTAGTTTAGTTTCACAGTCCCGGTCCCAGTGACAAATGAGCGGACAAACGTTGCTAATGATGTTATGTAATAACAGTGCTCTGTGCTTTTCTCACGCACACGGTCGCCAGTCAGAAAAAAACCAACAAATACATTTCCTTAGTACAGGTAAAGCAAAAATATTAGCCTACCTGTGGGTGTTGAAGGGGTGAGCCACTCTGTTAACTTTTCCCAGGACTTGACAACACAGCAGATCATTAGTGAGGGAGCCCACCATACCGCCCAAAACCACATCATAGGCTGAGGCTGGATATTTCCACTATCGGCGCGAGCATCTTCGTCGATTGCCCAGCACAACACCGGGTCAGACAGCTAGCTAATAAATCCACTGTGCACTGCTGCTGCTACAGCTAAGTTAGCCTCAGGTTGTGCTGCGTCTGTGAGCGCACACAGTCGCTGCTAGACTGGCCTTGATGTCACGGTGCGCTGCTACACGAGGCTCCTCCGGTCCCTGGTTAGCTTGCTCATGATCTTCCAACTTCTACAACTTCTTCACCCTGATTCTCATCCTGGCTCCTTTTGAATAGATGGCACATGTCTCTGTTCTTTGCCTGTGTTTACTACAATCTTCTCTCACTGACTTTAACTACTACAACTTTTCCCACAGTCCGTTCGATTGCTGGGTTATTTGATGACCAACGTTAAGGGCGGGTTGTTACGTGCTTTCACACTTACGGTTGACCAATAATATAATTCCGTTTAGATTTAAAAAAATATCTCCTAGATTTTAAAAAAAGTGCTCCTAGGTCAAAAAGAAGCGCTCTAAAAGGCACTGAAAATATAAGTATGAATGTACTATGTGAATTTCAAGTATAACACGTTTACTACAAGTATATTAAAGATATATTCTCCTTCGCTTTAACATACTTCTCAAAAGTATATAAATTGGTAAATATATACTTAATTAAAATTTTAAAAAATATGCTTGAATAAAAGTATATTCTTTTACAATATTTTAGTCTGTTTATTAAAAATATATTTATTTAACTCTTATTTAATAGTAAATACTAACAGTAACATTAAATAGTACATTAAACAATTACACATTTAGTGGGTTAAAAATATATTTATGCCAAACATGCTTCATTGTGTATTCCTGAAAAATATTGTACTTATTTATGTAATTGCCACATGTTTCAGCCTGATATTTTTTAAAAGTCTGATTTTTAAAACACATTTTTTTAAATTAAAATATATTTTTCAAAAGGATGTTATTTCTTTTTTTCATTTCTTTTCTTTCTTTTATTTTTTTTAAATCAGGTAAATAGCTAGTTGAGATCAGAGACCTCTTTCATAAGGGTCACCTAGAAGGAAGCAACACATGTTAACTTAACAAACAACAACATATAGAAATAAGCATACTTTTAATCATAATGTAGTTATACTTGTTTCTGTTTGTAAACAGTAAACACGTGTACAGAGGGGCGAAGTGTGCCCTCACGCCCAGCCCACTAGCGCAGTGCATTCAGTTGGACCAATTAGAATCAAGGTTTTCAAATCGACGACCCAATCACATAGCGTGAAAGTCCGCTTCACGAAAGTTAACGTGTTTACTGTCATTGAGAGATGGAAGCTATTTCTGGCCAGAAATAATTTCATTTCTCAGGTTTTCTTCGTGGGCGGCACGGTGGTGCAGTGGTTGGCACTGTCGCCTCACAGCAAAAAGGTCGTGGGTTCAATCCCAGGTTGCCCAAGCCTTTCTGTGTGGATTTTGCATGTTCTCCCCGTGTCTGTGTGGGTTCCTCCCACCATCCAAAGACATGCAGGCTAGGTTAATTGGTGACGCTAAATTGTCCTTAGGTGTGAGTGTGAACGTGAGTGGTTGTTCGTCTCTGTGTGGCCCTGCGATGGACTGGCGACCTGTCCAGGGTGTACCCCGCCTTTCGCCCAATGTCAGCTGGGATGTTATTTCTTTTTTTCATTTCTTTTCTTTCTTTTAATTTTTTTTAATCCAGCCCCCCCTGTACGCAGGATAAGCGGTTGACGATGGATGGATGGATGGAGGTTTTCTTTGTTTTACTTTACCTATTCGTACGTGGCGAAGGTGGACACCGCAGACATAATAAGAAAAGAAAACAGAAGAGAAGAATATCCAGTCAGCTCCCTGCAGTTAAATGTGAATAGAGCTAAAGAGGCGTGCCTGGCAAGTACAAGCAAGGAGAGGAAAGAAGCAGAGACTGCCAGCAAAAATCGTCTTACTTGGTAAGTTGTGTAAGTTAACACTAGAACGGCCATGACGGTCATTTTGACCGTTTTGAATTTTATATCTGCAATAACTTTGTTGAAAAAATAAATAAAATCCTGCTGGTACCTGACTTTTCCTAAAAGTGTCTGTATTTTCATTTAAAATGTTTTTCATACAAATTACACATAAGGAGAAAAAAAAACACAACATTTTTACCTATTTCGGCCAGAGACGGTCATTTTGACCGCACTGAATTTCGCGGTATTCTTTTGTTACATTTCCCGCGGTTGACCTTTGTCTCTCTCACTGTCAACATTAAGGTCAATAGCGGTCGTGAGTGTTTGCATATTTGCTAATTTCTAGATTAAATTGGTTGATAATAGGCTAATAATACCTGACTAAGTTATCTATAGGCTATATATATTGCTCCGCCAAAATGTCTAAAATGAATGAGCGTAATGAAGAGGAACATGACTGGAACCATGGCCCTGGAGATGCTTCAGAACTTGAACAGTGATGATTCAGATGCAGGGGAACAACTGGAGGAGGAAAATGACAGCGATGCTTCCTGGGTGCTTCGTAAATATTTCTTCCCTCATCAGAGAGTGATTCAGAGTCAGAGTCCACATCCAGGAAAAAGAGGCGTCTGCTATCATCAGACACGGTGGATCCAGATGTGCCATTCATGTCGGATGATCCTGGTGAGCTCCGCTGCCCTGTCCTGCGCTGTGTGTTTTGCTGCAGGCTGTTAGTTCTGCCGGTCCTGTTGTTGTTGTTGTTGTATTATTGTTCTATTATTATTGTTATAGACCTTCCCGGATCAGTGGTTCTACCTGCTCTTGAGCCAGCTGTGCTCAGTTCGTCCTTAGAGGCATCTCAGCCAGAGACGGCTGTGGAAAAGGGGAAGGATGGGACGGTGTGGACGGTCCTTCAGCCAACTGAACGTCCAGGGAGAAGGCAGAGCCAAAATGTCCTGACTGAAGCTGCTGGCCCCACAGCGCACGCCAAGCGCAACATCGAAGATGCGCTCACAGCCTTCTTGTGTGTGTTTGATGATGGCATGCTGAAGCACATCAGGGACTGCACTGTGGCTGAGGCACATCGGCATCATGGTGACAGCTCATGGGACCTCACAGTGGCTGAATTAAAAGCCTTTATAGCCCTGCTATATATCCGTGGCGCACAGGGTGCAAAAAACATAGACATAGACAGCCTGTGGTCAGAAAAATGGGGCTTTTCATTTTTCAAAGAAACCATGGGCAGAAACTGCTTCAGGGAGATAATGAGGTTCCTGCGGTTCGATGAAAAGGAGACCCGACGTGTGCGCCTGCAGGATGACAAATTTGCCCTGGTGTCGGCCACATGGAACAAGTTCGTTCAGAACAGCATTGCCTGCTACAAGCCCGGTGCCGACATCACAATTGATGAGCAGCTGTTTCCCACCAAGGCCCGGTGCAAATTTATTCAGTATATGGGGAATAAGCCTGATAAATTCGGCATCAAATTTTGGCTGGCTGCTGATGTTCAAACCAAATACATGCTGAACGGGGCTCCATATCTGGGAAAAGAGGAGACACGGAGCAGGGGTCAGCTGGTGGGAGAGAGTGTGGTGCTGAGGCTGGCGGAGCCATTCCTTGGGAAGGGAAGAAATATCACCACCGATAACTTCTTCACGTCTCTCAAACTGGCCACCGCCTTACAGGCAAAGAAGACCAGCCTGGTTGGCACTGTGGGGAAAACGAAACGTGAGTTACCCCCTTCCGCGAAAGAACAAGCGGAGCTGTTTAGCACAAAGGTGCTGAAATGTGCTGACGCAACGCTTACCATCTACCAGGGAAAGCCGAGGAAGAATGTGTGTATTTTGAGTTCCGTGCACACAAGCGTGAGCATCACCGATGGGCCGAAGGCAAAGCCCGAGTCGGTGACGTACTATAACAATACCAAGTACGGCGTGGACGTCCTCGACCAGATGGCAAGGGCATACTCGGTGAAAGGCGGCACACGTAGATGGCCAGTCGCTGTGTTTTATAACATCCTCGACCTGGCTGGGATCAATGCCCACATCCTCTTCAAGGAGTGCACCAGCAGTAAATTACCTCGGAGGAAGTTCATGCAGCAACTTGCAGAGGAGCTGAGAGCACAGTTCATGGAGGAGAAAAGAGCAGTATGGCAGTTGGCACAAGGTTCCAGTCTGCAGCTGAAGCAACCACTACAGCAGACACCAAAGCGGAGGCAGTGTCAGGTTCGGAGAAGCTGCAGTCAAAACAAAACCCACGACACTTGCTGCAAATGCCGCAAACCCGTGTGTGGAAATTGTGCGAGGAGAAAGGAGGTCACTTGCCTTGACTGTGAAGCTTAAATAGCTAAGCACTATATTGATTTAAATAGTTAACATCCAATTTTTAATATAGGCTAATGTTTTTATGTTTCTGTAGCTTACGCTTCTTTTTAGATCAGCTCGTTTCCAGCTTTTTCTATTAGCCAATTTCATTGTTATTATATTAAAAATAAAATGTTTTATAATTAAATAATAATTTTAGTTGTTATTATCATTCTGAGTTACGTTGAATGGATATGGAAATATAGCCTAGGCCTATATATAGTATATCTGCCGTGAATATGCGATAATTACGGTAGACTACTAATTATATTTTATATATATATGTATATGCATAATTAAATGTACAGTTTGGTGTTGTTTTGTTTTTTAAAAGATATCCTAATACAATAAATGCATTAATCTCTCAATTGAGTATTTGTCATTAAAGATATAGAGCTTGGAATCTAGCGGTCAAAATGACCGCTTGTGGCAGTTCTAGTAGTTTTGGAATTCTGGCGCTTCTAGTGTTAACTGAAGTTGAGCTCACTCTGGGTTGGGATATATTTTCCTTGGTTGATAGCTCTGGTGTGCATTAGCTAATGCTAAGCACGTAGATTAATATATTTGTTAGCTAGTTAGTTAGCATTTTAATAGTTTCATAATCAAGACAGGAACTTTTGTCTGCCTTATAGTGTTGGGAGAAATGTTAATGCGTAACAAAAGAAACACAAATAATGTTAATATTACAGTAACGTATTGCTTTTTGTTGCAAAGCAGTTTTTAATGTTAGTAAAATTTCGGTAATACAACGTTCCAATCTTAGAACCTGTTGCTGGTATTTGATGCATGAGCTTTTAATAAGGCAGGCCTGTACGTGTGTGTATGAGCCCTCAATTCTGCTTTTGCACTGTTAAAATGACCAGTGAGGTCTTTATCAGAGTAATAAATGCAGCTAATATGTTGCTGCCTTTGTGTTAAAGGTTCACATTTTTATAGTCTACCTTAATAATCACATGTCCATGTTTACAGTAAGTTATTGGTCACTGTAATCATTATTCCTGGCTGTAAAGACATCACCACAGTTGTCATTTTTGTATAAATTCATTCTAAAGTTTCACTGAAGCTACTATGAATCATCAGCTAAACATCTGTGTTAGACTATTCAAAGGTGGATATCTTCTAAAGGTACTCTGTTTTTTTTAGAGATTTCTCTTCACTGCAACAATGGAGGGGGAATCATTACAGTGACCAATAACTCAGTTACAACAGCAATGTTAAAGCGTACATGTGTATGTGAGAATTGTTTTAAAGAGGTGGTATTATTCTCATTTTCAGGTTCAAAATCCTAATTAGGTGTTGTACCAGAACAGGTTTACATGGTTTAATTTTCAAAAAACACTATATTTTTCTCATACTGCACATTGCTTCAGCTCCTCTTTTCACCCTACACTGTAAAATTATTGACTGTAGATTTACAGTAAATTACAGGCTACTAGTTGCATTACTTTCACAGTAAGTTACTGTATGTAAATTTACAGTAAATTACTGGGAACTAATTACATTACTTCCACAGTATGTTACTGTATCATTTTACCGTCCATTCTTGTGAAATGACAGCTGTATACTGTGATCTCACAACCAGTCAACGACCAGTACAGTACTGTGATTAAGCAGTATGCTGCTTTAAATTTAATGTATTGAACTGTAACTTCACAGTCAACGACCAGTACAGTACTGTGATTAAGCAATATGCTGCTTTAAATTTAATGTATTGAACTGTAACTTCACAGTCAACGACCAGTACAGTACTGTGATTAAGCAGTATGCTGCTTTAAATTTAGTGTATTGAACTGTAACTTCACAGTCAACGACCAGTACAGTACTGTGATTAAGCACTATGCTGCTGCTGTAGAAATACTTCAATACTACTCAAATGTGCTATAAATTTACACTTAAAACCCCCTCCAGCGAGTTTTAACTGCCGCTTTTGGTGAACGTTCTTTCTCAAACAGAGAATGGGGGTGTGGTTAATAGTCGAACGTAATACATGACGACGAAAAACTGACCTGCTGGAGTGTTCTCTAAGGATATACTGTTTAACATCACTACACTGTAAAGTTCAGTCCACTTTAGCAGCTGGGAGCAGCTGTTAATTACCCATGATAGGAACTAATGTGCGCGTATCAGCTGTTTTCAATCACATAGTCGATGGTCCTGTCACGCACTGCACACGATAACTCCCACTACGTTTTATGGTGTGCTTACTTTACTGCGTAGTCAAGCAACCTTTGCAACTTTAAACACAAAATTGATCTATTTCTCAAAAAATATTTAGCAAACTATGTGGATAATCAACATTGTAAGGAAATGACTCAGAAAAATATGAAATATCATAGAAATGTCAAAATATACTGGAGGGGGGCTTTAAAATATGTTCAATACTGTAGATTTGACTCTTTCAAAAATTTTATCTGTTTAATAAACCCATTATTAACCTACATATTTGAAAAATACATTACATTCAAATAAACACAAAACCATGATCTATTTTACACATTTATTTTGCAGTTTAAATAAACTTTGCACAACAGTGCAACTACTGCATTAATGTTTGAATAATTTTCATTTAGAATCTTTACATATCAAATTTTTTTAAATTTAAAAGTTGAAGCAACAGTATTTAAAGACGTTACTTAGGGCACTAAGAAACTGTAATGAGCATCTCTCAAAAATGTTTGACATGTTATAGACTTAACAGCTGACTAACTGAGCTGCAAACGGTTTGTGCTGTGGTACTAATTAAAATAAACGTTAGCTGCAGCCCTACTTTATTAAAAAAAATTGCATTTGTTTTTTTATCACAACAGAATTTTAAAGACATTTCACCTCCAGTTTAACATGAATTAATTCAAAAACAGAACAGTGAATTATTAAAAACACAAACCGTAAACCTTCAACTCATGCTGTATGCATGTCTTGACTTTCACAGTATCTATGCTGACATCCACTCAAAGTCAATGAGCTTCCTGATGAGTGTACACACTTGCTGGTTGATTTGTCCTCGCTGTCTTTTTGATTTTGTGCCCGTCTCTGGATTAATGCCCAAAAAGCACCTAAACAAAAACACAGAAGGAAAGCAGTTAGTTTCATTCAGGTGGGAGGATAAAGTTATCATTTCCCAAACAGTCCCCCAGCTTTCAGTGGGTCACTGGTGTTGTATGACAGAGCTGAACAAGGGCTATATAGGGTGGTAGGGGGTAGGTAACCTCAAATTGGGCAAATGCAAAGTGCAAAAAATCCTGTCATTCTGTCATAGGTGCCGAGGCATGGTCTTGTGAGGGAAAACCAATAATGAAGCCCTTCAGAGGGCGGAGCATGTAAAAAAATGGAACTTTAACTTCAACCCTACAAAATTACTGAAAACTGAACACATAGAATTTTTAAAACAGCTTCTTCTCCAGCACAAACACACAAGCTGAGTCAGGGTATATGCAGGAATCTTGAAGTAAAATTCAATACCTTTTTAAGACCTTTTCAAGACTTTTTCAACATATTTTAAGACTGCAGCGCCACTTTGAACTAACCGATTAAATCAGCCACACATCTTTTAGAAGGGAAATTTAAATATATTTATAACATGTTGATTGCCTATATGTCATCAGGTTGTAACACCACCTAAAAATTGAAGCATTCACCAACTTTCTCAGTTGCCTATAACAGCCTGTATGAGCCAACAGTTTTCTTCTTGAAGGTCTGGTTAGATTTTTCTGCAAAAAGCAGCTGTCTTACAAAAGCTATGATGTTTATGTAGCAACATTACAGCAAGTCATGTGAAACACAGTGTACGTTCACAGTGTACAGCTGGTTTAAACTAGACAATGTGAGCTTGCCTGCAATGATATGTGTGACAACTTTAATCGATCAATACAACAAAATTCAAACAGACCAGGAGGGAACAAAGATGAAGAGAATAAACTGAGTGATGAATAACGGCGGTGTAGCACAGGCACAACCTGGAGGAGGAACTAGTCTAAATGACTGGATTAGTATAATAATATAACATTAAATTAAAAGTATAATCTTAATTTAATGGTAAACTGTAAGATTGACATTAATATATTCATTATGTTACTATATTCAATATAATTTCATATAATAGAATATAACTTACTACTAGTTTAATATAAATTCAAATTACAGCTGTTTGGGTTGTTTTTTATTCATTAACTTTGTGCAGAAAACCTTCATTTCAGGCTGCTAACTCGTAAATAATCAGAAGAGTTTCTGCAGAACATTGAGTTCAACATTTATAAAGTTTGTTGCAGCACATCAAGCATTTTTTTAATCCCGCTCCATCCAGGCTGTGATTGGTCTGTTCACGCTGACACTGACAAGGTTATCAGCTTTATGAAAAGTTCAACTTGTTTCAATAAAAGGCAGCGATTTAGCTAAATATCCAGCTAACGTTAGCCAAACCCACGCGCTGCTTGAATTCTCCCTGCTGTCTTCTGTCTCACAGATTCAGCTGCTGGCGGCGCGTCTCGCTCTTGGTTTTCAGGAACGGGGCTGTTCAGGTGGCCGCAGAGCGACCGGCCACCCGGGTTAATCCCGTTACTCCTGATCGCCACTCCGACTATGTTTTGGACGATTAGCACTGAGGGTCCGGCGGGGAGGGAGGTTACTGTCAGTTGTACTCCTAAAACTTTTTCCGGTTTGCACGGATCTATTTTTTGGGCGTTTAAGAGAGAAACAGGCGCTCAGTGGATCCCTGCGCCGGATGTTACAGAGACGAATCACAGTCGCTGCTCTCTGCCTGTCGAGTGTTTTTGGCTGTGTGCTATAAAAAAAAACGTTCACCGACACTTTTAGCAGACTAACTTTGGGGCAAACAGGATTTTCACACTGAAAAAAATTTAATACCTTGTAAAATGGCGATTAAGACTTTTTAATACTTTTTAATGGCCTTAATTTTCGCAAAATTGATTTATCACCTTTCAAGACTTTTTAAGACCCCGCGGACACCCTGTGAGTCTATAACGCACTTATAGTTGGGGTCATTATGAGTAGCGTGCTTTGGTCATGGGCTGCTCACAACACAACACCCAAACATCACTGCCCTCAAGCACAATAGTAATGTAGACCGTCAGCGTCAGCATACTCCAAATTAAAATTGTAGTAGCTGGCAAAAACGACAGCCAAACCACTGATGAAGTCCTGGTGAGGTCCCATGACCACTTGGCCCTCCACAGACAGCATCCATGCACTGGGCTTCATTATGTCACCTGAAACAAAATCAGACATACTCATCAGGCACTACTGAAAAGGAATCAATATGGTGGACCATAATAGCGGAGGGCTGTTTCTGGGACACGCTGTGGCATGTCTAATGTGAGCACAAGCACTTGTGACTAGACCACCTCAACACGGTGCAGGGTTTCCCTTTGTGAATTCAGGGTAAGAATGAAATAATTTTTCTTTAAAAGAGAAGTTATGAAAATATTTGTGTATGCTCTTAGTTAATGGTCTTAGAAAGAAAGAAAATCAGCCATGATCAGAAAGCCACTTTTTAAAAATCGCGATCTGCCTACATTTTAAATATTGACATTTTAATTTCAGGTAGCTCAACATAATCTGGACTCGCTGGAAAAGGAAGTATCTACTGGAGCTTAGATCAGCAAAAAACAGAGAGCTCACAATACCACAGATGTATGTGAAGATGTAAAAAAATACACTGTTTACAATTTGGTTTAGCCAGGAGATTAAGAGCTGCAGGGATAGTGTTTTCAAGGAAGTTAGGGATGAAGGACAAAATTGTTGTCTACTAGATGAGTGTGCACAACCAAAGAGACACTTGCTGGATCAGTACCAATGCAAATGACTTGATGGTGTGAAATGCATAAAAAAAATTAAGAAGACATCAACCTTACCTTGGACAATCAAGCGAGGGGTGCTTGGTAGCATTACCGTCCTTTCAATGTCAGTGGCTGTGGCACACACCTGCAAATATAGAAAGAAAAGAACAAGACTCAACTGTTAACATATCTTGTACCCATAGGTTTCTCTTTTTTTTGTCAGTACACATTTTGCAAAGCTTAGATTGTGATCATGGATTATGAATGAAGTACTCAGTACACTCACCAAGAAATTCAGCTATCACTATAAGGAACACCTGCTTATTCATGCAATTATCCAATCAGCCAATCATGTGGCAGCACTGTATACTATAAAATCACGCAGATACAGGTCAGGAGCTTCAGTTAGTGTATAACTTGTGTAATGCATAACTTATACATTAACATGACTTATGTTAAGGAGTGTTTCCAACACCTCGTGGAATTCATGCCATGAATCATTAGCTGTTTTGAGAACAAAGGGTGGCCCTAACCAGCATAAGTATAGTGTTCCTTATAAAGTGCTTGGTGAGTGTATGTCTACAAATAAAAAAACATTCCTAATGTGAGAGTGAAAATAAAACTTACATCAACATCAACCACAATGGCATCTTTGGGTTCTTTGAAGTACGCCATCAGGAGGAGAAGAACACATGCAGCCTTGTCTGAAGTCTCCGGTTCAAAATCAGCCAGAACATCTTTCACCCCTTGATGACCTTTGACTTCTTGGCAGAACTTCATAATGGTGTTGCATTTGTTATCCAGGGCCTCTCGAAACTTCACAAGGATGGAGACATCAGTCAAAAGACTGAAGTGGGAAAAAATGCCTTTTGGTGAAAAGAGAAAAGGCCATTCCTCCTTTACCATTGCAATGGCTGGTGGTGCAGGTACACTGTTCAGACAGCGGCGCTGAATGACGTAGGTCTTCTCCATCAGAGGTTCGGCTCTCTCAGCACCACTCATCCCTTCCTCTGAGTAGATGTTAAGGAGATGATTTTTGATACCATCCAATGATGCCTCAGTTTCACCAGGCGGAATTTCTGCAGGACACCACCTCACACAGCCATACTGATCCACAGGGCCTCTTGCCATGCCTCTATCTCCCTCTGGTACCTCACGGCGTGGCCTTCTCTCTCTGCGTCGTCTCGCAAGAATATTGTTTCTGTTTTTATATTCTACCCTAGTTTTAAGTTGCTGCAGAAGAGAATAACAACCATCTCCGAGGATGTCTCCATTTTTTGCAACATCAGCGAAACTTTTCGGATGGCTCCTCACAATGCTTCGCACAACCTGATGACATATTGCTCTAGTGGGGTTACAATCATGCTCAAACATTTGATCCACCACGGTCTTCACCATATCTTTTCTGTCTCTTGGTGATGGTCTTGTTTTATTTGTTATTGCCTTTCGAATTGCTGCTGACATCCTATCCCAGTTGACCTGGAAGTCTGCATGCCACGGTCTGCCAAGCTGCAAGGATGTAGATGAAACAGTGTCTTGAGTGCATGGGGAGACTGATGGTATGGTGCAAGGAGTGCTTGAGGAGCTGGGGATAAAGGTTGGAGAGGGGACAGGAACCAGTTCCAAATGCACCACTGCAAGTCCTACAAATGAGAGAACAGATTACGTGGAGCTAGAATGTATCTTAACTTGAAGGAAAAAACACTGAATGTTAGAGAAAATAAATATATTTAACATTAATATTTAAAAGTATTAAGTAAAAATTGTATCTGTAAATCTGCACAGCATGGCTTTACTTTTGAGTGATTGATATTGCTTTTTACTTGAAACAAATAGATTTTACTTAATTTGTATCTAATATAATTTTAAAACTATGTCCATATTATTTCTATTATAGTCTATTTTTATGTAATGCACCCTGACATGTAATGTCTTTATTGTACAGCACCCTGAGCTGCTTTTCTTGTATATAGGGTGATATATAAATAATGTACATTATTGTTGTTGTTATTGTTATTATTATGGTTGTGGGTTGGGGTCCATGACAAAAGTTTTCATTTGAAGGTATGCTATGGTCTAATAAAGTTTGGGAACTACCGCACTAGACCAACAAATCTGTGGCTGAATAGTCCCCAACAAATGAACTACTTCCTCCTGTTGTGTAATGTTTGATTTAAAAAAACAACAACTCTTTTCCCATAAAAATCTGCCCCACGAAGGTAGGGAGGTCACAAAGTATTAGGAGACTGACACAAAGTTTGGGGATTTTCCTGGAATTGATAAGAAAGTTGTGAAATATTGCTGGCCATTAAAAACATTGTTTCGAACTATAGTATTATCGTTTATTCAACGTTTCATGGGATAGTATGACAATGCAGTTACCTTGAAATCCGTTCAGTAATTTTCGACACTGAATAGGTCTAAGGTATCTCTCTAGATCCTTTTCTTGTACCAAAACAAGGTCTTCCTTGGTTTCCACACCAAGGTCTTGCAATCCATCCAGCAGTGAAGTCAGAGTTTCATCAGAGAGACCCGGTAAGAATGATAACACCACTTCTTTCATCATTTCTTGATCCATTTTCTGAGGAGACAAAGAGTTTGTGGAGACATACAAACAATCCCATTTGTCAATTTAGAATGGTTTTATACATCTCCGTCTTAATCAAATTGCCACCGAGAATCAGGTAAATCAAAGGCAGAAGATTGTTGAATTAAACTGTGTTTTTTTAAATTGTAGTTTTAAGTTAAGTTTTCCAATATTTCTACAACAATAATCACAAAGTACACTCTCCCTTTGCACTGTATACTAACTGGAGGAAACACAATTCACCATAGAAAACACATTTTGTCAGCACAAAAGTGGCTCAAGCAAAAAGAGGATATTAATTGTCTCTGTGTAATGAACCAGGACATTTAAACAGCAAAAAACAGTTTAGAAAGGTTGAAGGTTGAATTTAATAAAGACAGGGAAAGCCATTTAATCTTTGTTTTTCTATAGCTGTTTTTCTGCCATACCTAAAATCTCTGGGAACCTTAACATTGACTATGTGATAACAGAATGACTTTAAGCTTAAATTATATACAATGTTAAAATAACTACATGTTACTCCCATCACCGTGATAAGAACATTGGTGAACATTTGGCAGTAGAAGAAAGGTATACGCACTTTAAAACATTAAAAAGAACACCCAAGTTTACATATTGAATATGCGTGTTTACCTCACCAGCTTGCTACACTCTTCAAATCTTTTGCCTCTTCTCTCAAATGTCAGTTCAAACTCCCTCTGGAAAAGAATGGTGAAGAGCAATTAGTAATACATCATACATTTTATATGATGGAAGAGGATAATAGTCTAGCAAATCCTCTTGCTTGACGCAAACATAATCTTCTTGGGCTGTTCCTAATTCACAATACACACCAATGTCACTCAACTTCACAAACGTATGTTTCTGAGTTATAAAGTGCACAGACTCGTTGAGAGCAATGATGAGATTCATTTTTCCAACAGAAAGTTCTCCATCAGTACTCTCAAGCAAAACAAACATCCCCTTTCGGTAAATGGTGCCTTTCACTGTGACTTCATTGCAAGCTACTGCAGACTGAGACTCAAAGTTTTGACCAGCTACAGATGCCCTGATCCTGTCGTTGTAATCACTCACATAAAACTCTGTACCCTTTTCAACATTCACAGATGAAGGGAAGAGACTGCCTGCACTTAAGTAGGCTTGGAAGAGCTGGTGTCTTTCTGCAAGTGTTTTGCAAAGATTCTTAAAGTTGTGCAATTTTCTGGCACACTGCTTGAAGAAGATGTGTTTGCTCTCGAAACGCAATGTCCACAGGCGTATAAGTGGACCAAAGTGAAGAATAAGCTCTGGGTAATGGCACAAATAGTGATGCTTGGGTTTTAACGGACTTTCAGGGAAAAGCGATTGGCGACTTAAGACATATTCTTCAATGAGGACTTTCAGATATGCCACTTGACCTGCTGTAATAGCTGGTGCACAAACAAGCTCCACAATCTCCCTCAGCTGCAGAACAAGTTGCCATACTTCATTATCAGAAGGATTTTTAATTCGGTCACCCACAAAAAGAGGTAGCAACCGTAGAAAGCACCAGTTCTGCACTGCATGTCCACTTAATCTTTCACTCCCAGGGGACATGTCTGCTGGTTTGCTGCTGGCATCATTCCTTTGATATTTGAATTGGTTTTTGCATCTGTTTAATTGTAAGTAGGTAAAGTACTTCTCTTGAACCAGGTGACCAACAAACAAAGCAAGGTCATAAGACACAATACCCTCAAACAAGTCATGACCCAGACATGGAGGGAGCCCTGGCTGGCAAACATGAAAATAATTAAGCTTGTTAAAAGGAGAGTCCATTTTGATGCCTCATGCAGAGACAGTAGCACTGGTATCTAAGACTCGCGACAGGACAGGCAAACCAAGCAATTGCTTGGGGCCCCGAGCTGGACTGGGGCCCCAAGACAACGACTGTTTAAGAATAAAATGCAACGACAAACTGTGAGCGTCCGCGCCCCTTTGATAGATAGTCAATGCAGTAAAGTGCAATGACACTGTTATCGGAATCCCCCTCAAGGGGGCCCCTCTCAGTAGTCGCTGACAACCATAGGCTGACAACAGCGGCAAACACGTTATCTCTGCTGCCGGCAAAATACGAACCGCCTCGTCGGCAGTCATGAAGCGGAACTATGCCTCGGGAAGCCAGAAAGAAATAAGAGAAAGGGTGAAGAGGATAAGAAAAAACAAGACAGTGGTAAGTTATAAATTACACTGGATAAAAATAGCTCTACTTGTCTTGTACAAATGGTGTAATTTTGCAGCAGGTAACTTTAACGACGTTAGGCTAGCAAAAATATGTTTATGTGTTAGCTAACGTAATTATACCTGCCTCACGGTAAATGCTGCTTAGTTGTAACAAACAATTAATGCAACTTTTTTTTCGAACGAACGGATACGGATTATATGGTTACATACAGTAATATCTATGTTTTTTGACGGGATAAGGAAGACGCAGATCTGTTCCAGAATCACTGTTTATCGTATTTAATGACATGACATTGCTATAGCTTTGTAGGTTTTGATGAAAGTGGCATAGCATGCTAACTATTCCACCGTGATAACCTATATGACATTATTTTTATAAGTTATCATATCAATAGATCTTGAACAGTTACTTTATTCTGTGTGGCAATTTTTACACTGTTACATTTTGAAGTAGTCTACTACAGTATCAGGACAACCCACATGTTTTACTGTGGTACTGTTTATTATTATCTATTTTACAAGGCATATAGTCATCTGTTGCAACTTTATAACCATCCAGATAATGTTTATAGTTTATAGACAGTTTACAAACCAACTAGTTAGTAACCCGTAACAAAGTGTTAGGAATACCTGGTCCGTCTATCGTTTATAGATGCTTTAAAAATGGTTTCTTAAAGGTTTACAAACATTTTTTAATCATTACCCAATAGTTAATATAATATATGATATATATAATGTGTGTTACAATAAACTGTTAATGGACAGGAGGTCAGAGTGGAACAAGGTGGAAACAGGATACTGCAAGAGCAGTATTTGCACTGTAAAAAAAAATTATTTATATAAAGTGTGGGTGAACTTTAACTGTATGGCTATGCTGTGGTTCCTGTAGGCTTTGCGTGCGTGTGTGCGGTGGGGTTGGGGGGGGCCTCCATGTCCATTTTGCTTGGGGCCCCCAAATTCCTTCAAACGGCCCTGTCTCTATACATATGAGTTTTCAAAACATTTGCTTTGCGATACATACGTGAGCATTCAGGCACACCGCAATGATAAATATAGTTAGGAGCATTGCTATGCAGCTTTGAGTGCTGAATAAACTCAATAACAGTCTCAGACACATGCTCACACAAACTGACTTTACAGTTGAACATTGTGTTCTATTTAGTTGACAAAATATAGGTCTGACAGGGATTTAAAACTAGAAATCCTGTGGGCCAAAGTCCATTTTGATCACAAAAGGATATCAATTAACACTACTGAACCATGTCAAAAGTAACATACATAGACATTAACGTTAGTTAAACCTGAAAATGTGATCTACCATTACAGAGGTTGCCAACCTTAAAATTTAAAAGGTGTGTTACATTGGCTGGAAAGCTAACTTACTCAAACACAATCACACACAAAAAATATCAAACCCCAGTACTTACAAACGTGTATCTTACAGCTACAAATCAGTGCTAGTTATTTGGACTGTCTAGCTGAGTTAATGAATTTCAAACACAAATAGGAGTGCCACTTGGTCTAGCAGCGGGAAAATTTCCCGCAGTAGAATTTTCCAGACAAGGCCGTAAAGATTTTACTTGAAAAATGTTAACTTCCATCAGACAATCGACTTGAGTTGTTCCTTTTACAGTTGACAAGACAGGCAATGGGTGCTTTGTGTCATTATCACACCCAGCACGGGAGAAAATTATGAAGGTTGTCAACCTTAAATTGAAAGTGTGTCACTTAGCTAGAAAGCTAACTTAAGTTAACTTACTTCACCACCCAGTATGTTACTTAAGTCTTGTCACCACTGCTCTAAGGTAACGTTAGCTCACAAATACCACCGTCAGTCACAAAATATACGAATTAACCCCAGTACTTACAAACGAGTAGTCCTATCTTACAGCTACAAATCACTCCTAACGATAGTTCTTCAGACTGTCGAGCTAAGTTAATGTACTTTCAACAACAAATAGGCCTATGAGTGCCGCTGTATCTAACAGCGGGAAAACTGCCAGCAGTGGAATTTTCCAGACAAGACCGTTGAGATTTTACTTGAAAAATAACTTCCATCAGACAATTGACATGCGCATTGTTCATTTAACAGTTGACAAGACAGGCAACGGCTGCTCTGCATCACACTCACACACCGCAGGGGAGAAAATTACGAGCTTACATACAGATCAATGTGATGTCTCAAACGTTATCTCTGCCATTTTCCATTACTCTATATTTTCTGTAGTTGATAATACCTGTAAATGTATTAAAGCCACAACTTACCGTACTTCATTGCCCAGTGGTCTTCTCATCTTAAAAAGCACTGCACCAAATGCGGGGGAAGGGAGGGGGGGGCTATAGTGGGAAAGACGTTAACGTTAGTTAGCTTATTTTTCACAGCTAGCTAACGTTACTAACTTCATAGAGTAACGTTAGATTTAACACTAACTTAAAACCAACGTCTGTTCATTTCTTGTTTAAAACATTAACGTTTGCGTTCTCAAACCTACCAAGAGTGAAGTTAACTTTAACCCTGCTTTAACCACTGTTATCTTTGTAATTTAACTCCTCTACAAAAAAACATATAATTAGCAACAGAATGTACAACTAGCTATTTGGTTAATACAGTTAAATAACACACACTGCTATTTCTTTTTTTTTTTTTTTTTTTTTTTTTTTTTTTTTGATGTTTCTGTGCTGGCCTTTATTTTTAAGTATCTAGTTTACATTTCTTTTTTTTTTATATATATATTTTTATTGATTTTTCACAAACAATAAACAAACAAGCCCAGCCACTACCAACATACAAAACAGGAGAAAATTATCCACACACACAAACCGCACATCACATGTTACATCACACAATGTACATCACCGTTTACAACAAAACACATACATATATAAAAAAAAAAATTAAAACATTTTTTTATAAAAAAAATAAATAAAAAATTAAAAAAATAAAATTCAAAAGAATTTATGACCTGGTAAAGACATAATGTGGTCTCCCACCCTGCAACAAACCAGCAAGATCACCAGGAAGGTGATCAAGAAAAGGTTGCCAAACATTATAAAACAAATTGGCATTGCCCCTCAATATGGCACTGAGGCGTTCCAGAGGAAAAACCTTAAATATTTCTCTGTACCACTGTGTGACCGAGGGAGGTTTTTCCTCAATCCACTGGAACAAAACACAACGCCTTGCTAGAAGTAAGAGTTTACCCATTAACAACAGTTGCCCTGCAGATAGAGAGAGCTTCTCTAGATGTAGATTCAGAAGGAACAAGACTGGTTCTGATTTAATTGTCTTGTGAAAAATTGAACTTAGCTCCTGAGAAATATTCCTCCAATACCTGAGTATTAAGGGACATTGCCAAATACAGTGATAGTAGGTCCCTACTTCTTTCTTACACTTCCTACAGAAGGGAGAGACTTGAGGGTTGATCTTGTTTAGAAAATGAGGAGTGCGCTGCAATCTATGTAATATCCTGTACTGACTCTCTCTAAGTCTATTACACATAAACAGTTTCTTAACAGATTCAAATGCACCTAACCAGGTATCAGTGTCAAGATCAATCTCCAAATCCCTTTCCCATGACTCCCTGCTTTTGTTAACATTGTCACAATTAAGAGAGTATAGTTTTCCATAAAAAAGTGAAATAAATTTCCTGTTATTGGAAGCAATTGAATTAAAAGTAAGGAGGAGGTCATCAATTGGACTCTCTATTGACTGGTCTGTTGAGAGAACATGATTGGACTGTACAAAGTGTCTAATCTGAAGAAAACCAAAAAAGTGGTTATGTGGTATTTGGTATTTATTTTGAAGTTGTGAAAATGACATAAAACACACTGCTATTTCAAAAAACCCATACATTTAGTTGACAAAAAGTGACATTTCAACACTTACCGTAACTTAACTGTGTCGGGATGAGAGAGGCGAAAGCTCCGAATGACGCAGCTCGAAAAGTCTTTATTCACAGTAGTTTCCTGTAACAGCCCCGCCTACACTAATTTCACAATAAAATTCTGAACACGGTATAATATTGTGAAATATCACAGTAAAAGCCTGTGAAGTGATAATAATGTAATTTATTGTGAAATATACTGTACCATCCTGTGAAATCCTGGAAATAATTTACAGTGTATGAGTTGTACACTCCGCTCTTGAGCTACAGAGTGATGCATCTTACTCGTACAAAATCTTTGTTGGAGTTGCACATGTACAGTTCCCAGGTAAGGACTACTAGCCAATCAGAAGCAGAGAAGGGCGGGTCGTAAGAAACAAGGTGGCGTGATCCAATTCAAAGCTGCTTCAGACTGCGACCGTAACCTAGCAGATGGTATAAGTTACTACCAGTCCACAATCACACAACATCATTGTTCCACATCTTACTATCAGGACTAAACGTTGAACTGCTGCCGGTGTTCTGATGATCTATGCTGCCTTGCCGAAAAATGCTTCCAAAGCGCAAATTGATAGACTCAACTCTACTCTGCCCTGCTCCATTTTCCATTGCAGATAGTACCCAGAGATAGTGACGCCACACACAACTGCCGCGACATAATGTTCAATGCGAATGTTCACACCGGCAACACAGCTCTTAAAATATGTACAATCTATGGTTAAAACGTTTCAATATTCCTCAATGTAAAGACAGATAAGCGGTATGAAAACATTCCAGCTGTGTTTTCCTCTGCCGTTGTTGCTGCAGCGGTCTGTGTGACAGCGGGAGCAGAGGGCTCTGTGAGCGGCCAGCTGGCCAGCCTCACACACGCCGCCACTTGAGGAGCTCCTCAACTCCGAAAATATTCACCACATTTTTGTTTCACCATCACTTCTCATGAAACTGTCAATATTCGAAATCTACACAGCTGATTTCTCACCTCAAAACTTCTCAGAAGTGGATTTAGTCATGAAATTCCATACGAAAACTGTAAAATATAAAACTAACTGTTGCTGGCCTCTGTCTGGTGCACGCAATGATGATGCAGTGAATGGTGAATATTCTCTCTGACTAATCAGCAGTCTGTTGTGTTTTCACGTTTTATTTTTAGTATCCCTCAACTCGCTTGGAAACTCGACAGAGGTGAGGTGATACGAAAAAAAGAACCTGGAAGCAGATACAGGTGCAATATTTCTACAATGGAAACCCAAACAAAGGCGAGTCGAGCCAAAGGACCTCAGCTCAGACTAGCTTGGTTTGAGGGTGGACCCCGCCCGCTGCTTGGCAAGCTTTATGACACGTTTGCATTGTGACGTCACAAGTAAAGGACTACAAACGAGCTGTTTTCAAGCAGTTCTGAGCACGAAGAGTCCCTTTGGGCTTTTTCACTTTGCAAACCTGTTACATGCACAAAAAAAGATATATAACTCAATAAAGGAGAGAGAAAAAGCCAAAAACCATAATAACAATCTTAATAATCTTAATAATCTTAATAATCTTTAAGACACGCTTGAAATAATGTTTTTATGTACTGTAATGCCTGACCCAACAATATAATAGCATGTGATGTTATATAAAAAAGTTGAACCTACCCTTTGCCAACTTTAACCAACTTAATGCTAAACCCAGAGTTGGAATTTCCTGAATTAGCTGAAGAAAATTAAATAAAGAGTAATATTTTTTTATAAGAATAGAATTACAGTTTTATGTGTTTATAATGACACGCAAATGAAGAACTAAACTAGGTGGAATTACTGGCCTAACTATCTCATTTGCAACTGCATTTCTTTTCTTTTAGAGCTTCCTGGGATCATTGCCTCACTCCGATGGCTCAGAGGCCACAAAAATCTCAAAGGACCACCTGGACCCTCACAAGCTCAATGTGCTCATAGGTAGGGCTGGGTATCGTTCAGATTCAGGTTCAGAAGATTTTCGATATCGATACCGATAGAGCCACAGCCGCCCAGTTAATGTTAGTAACAGTTACAAAAACCTTGGGATATAGTACACGGTTAATATACCTAGTTTATTTTGTGATTTATGCTGCTTACTGTTTCTATTACTTTTGTTTCTCTGAGATTAGGACAATTTTGGAAAAAATGGGCCTGTGGAGGAAGGCGACTTCCCTCCAAGCAAAAAAAAGTGGGACGATTTAAAAAAACAACAAAGTATGTATGTGTGATTTAAAACTTATATATTCTGTATACATTTTTTTATAATTTTTGTATAAATTGTTCACTGTGTAGCATAAAGAGAACTACAAACTGCATTCATCTTACAACTCTGTTTTAATATAATACATACATTTACCTTGTATGTTGTATATTAATTTCATTAATTTCAGCCATGCACGTTAATAAACACAGTTGGTGAAATTAGTTTTTCTGCTGTAGTTATTTACCTTGATTGATTTCCTGTGCCTTAGGATTGCAAGGGTCCAGGGTCAGGAGAGGGTGTAGGGGTTAAGGGGGCCCACTGCACTGCAACTTGGCCCTAGTTTGTCCTCATGGATGAGGTGTTGGGACAGATAGAGGCATTCCACCACCCCACCTGTCGTAATTGCCTCTATCCCTGAGGACACACCAGGGCCAAGTACTGCAGTGGGTGACCAGGAGGAGTAGGATGAAGAGGAGGAGAAGAGCCAGCCGAGAAAGAGGGACAGAGAGGATGAGCTGCTTCAGTTTCTTAAGGAAGACATGAGGTTGAGAGAGGCAGAGGAGAGGAGAGCACAGAAAGAATGGACAGGCAGTTCTCTCTACTAGAGAGACTTGCTGAAAAATAATCCTTGAGGAGCTAACAGGCAGACTAGCAAAACTTTAGCTTGCTTAACCTTTAGGCTAAATAATGTAACACCAGAGCTGCAGAGTGTTCACATTCTCTCACGCAACACATCGATTTTCTCACGCAGTGAAAAACAAATGTCAGAGTCGGGGCTAGTGAACATCTTGTTCCCCGAGAGGGGGAATGAGACACTGCGTCGGTGACGACACTATGGGAACGCCCTTGGGCGTGGCAGAGCTGAACTATGAATGAAACTACTCCAATCCTATTGGTACTGCTCAAACGGTAGCGTGTGACGGCATAACCATCACACGCTATTCACGTCACACGTGAATTGATGATCTTGTATATAAACACACCGGCACACAATACTCATTAGCTATTGGACTCTGGGCAGGGCTCAGATGACCTCACGGCAAGCCATCCTACTTCTGACACCATATGCGGCCAGAGGTGAGAGCAGTTATGTTGCTCCTTTTAACTTAAAACAAACATTGAAGAAATTAATGCAAAGCATTAAATAATACAATTTAATTATGACTGAACAATTACACATACTTCATTTATAAAATTAAATCTTGAGTATTGGTTAATACATTAATCAAAGTATTGGTGAAATTATGTACTAAACTGAAATACTATATGAGTATATGGCTGTGTCAGCTGAATTGATGATCATAATAATATAAACAAAGGTTTACCAAATGTATGGCTTATTATACTGTATCCATATTTACAGCTGTATCCTATGATCTGTGATGTGCTGCTGACTAGTGTTTAATGTAGGTCAGTTTTCTTGAGGCTGTTACAAGGGAACTTGTGGTTGTTACTAATCTTTATTCATATAAAGGGAAACACAAAATTCAGGTGGCAGATGATGATTCCAAATATAATAGAATATAATGCAGTAAAGCTCTCAGGCACTCTGTGTTGCTTTTAGATATAGATATTTTTTCTCCTGTAGTTTAACTTTTACAAGGTTATTTATTTGATCATTATACAACACAAGGTTGCTGTATAATGAAACAAAAGTTTAAAGTCCCTTCATGCTGCGCGCACAGAACTTAACAAATGAATATATTAATATTTAAATACACATCAAATGTGTATACAAATATTTCATCATGTCTTTGTTTGGGAAAGTAACCTCTTTAAATATGACTGTGGCACCTTTACTCACCTCAATTATATTAAATAACTTTAATTCAGTTCTTTTCAAACTCTTGCACTTTAACTCGTGTCTTTCAGCAGGTCTGCTGATGTTGAAAACTTTCTGTACACTCAGAATCTCTCCCACATATCTGTGTATGTAAAAATAGTATGAAAAAAAGTCATACTATTACGAGAATATCATTTATGAGAATTCATCATTTATGAGAATTCATAACCTATTTTTAAACAGTCTACCTGCCCTATACTGTGCTGTGTATAGGGCCTGCAATGTTGCTCTGCTGATTTGGCCCCTGCAGACTGTCTGCAGACACAGTCTGCAAATGGTTATTTGGAACTGGATGAGAGGAGTAAGTGGATAAACTGAACTTACAAAAATCTCACCACGTATCCACACAAATGGTCACTCCAGCACCTCAAAGTACAGCTCACAGTAATGAAGTGAATGCAGTGAAGAGATGCAGTGAAACGTAGTGAAGAGACGGAGTGAAATGCAGTTAAGAGACGCAGTGAAAAGACGCCGTAAAATGCAGTAAAGAGACGCAGTAAAACGCAGTGAAGAGATGCAGTGAAATGCAGTGAAGAGATGCAGTAAAACGCAGTGAAGCGATGCAGTGAAACGACGCAGTGAAACGCATAAAGACATGCAGTGAAACGCAGTGAAGAGATGCAGTAAAACGCAGTGAAGAGACGCAATGAAGACACGCAGTAAAACGCAGTGAAGAGACACAGTAAAATGCAGTGAGACGCAGTGAAATGTAGTGAAGAGACGCAGTGAGACGCAGTGAAGAGATGCAGTGAAATGCAGTGAAGAGACGCAGTGAGACGCATTGAAGAGACACAGTGAAACACCGTCAAGAGACGCAGTAGAATGCAGTGAAGAGAAGTAGTGGAATGCAGTGTAGAGATGCTGTAAAACGCAGTCAAGAGACGCAGTGAAAAGACGCAGTGAAAAGACGCAGTGAAAAGCAGTGAAGACATGCAGTGAAGAGATGCAGTGAAATGCAGTGAAGAGATGCAGTGAAGAGATGCAGTGAAACGCATGAAGAGATGCAGTGAAACGCAGTGAAGAGATGCAGTGAGACGCAGTGAAGAGACGCAGTGAAATGCAGTGAAGAGACACCGTGAAATGCAGTAGAATGCAGTGACGGGGCGCAGTAAAATGCAGTGGAATGCAGTAAAGAGATGCAGTGAAACACAGTAAAGAGACGCAGTGAAACGCAGTCAAGAAACACAGTATAACGCAGTCAAGAGACGTAGCGAAAAGACGCCGTAAAATGCAGTAAAGAGATGCAGTAAAAAGCAGTGAAGAGACACAGTAAAATGCAGTGAAGAGACGCAGTGAAACGCATGAAGACATGCAGTGAAACGCAGTGAAGAGATGCAGTGAAATGCAGTGAAGAGATGCAGTAAAACGCAGTGAAGAGACGCAATGAAACGCATGAAGACATGCAGTGAAAGGCAGTGAAGAGACGCAGAAAAACTCAGTGAAGAGACGCAGTGAAGAGACGCAGTAAAACACAGTGAAGAGACACAGTGAAACGCAGTGAAGAGACGGAGTGAGACGCAGTCAAGAGACGAGTCAAGAGACGCAGTCAAGAGACGCAGTGAAAAGGCGCCGTAAAATGCAGTAAAGAGACGCAGTAAAACGCAGTTAAGAGATGCAGTGAAACGCAGTCAAGAAACGCAGTATAACGCAGTCAAGAGACATAGTGAAAAGACGCCGTAAAATGCAGTAAAGAGACGCAGTAAAACGCAGTGAAGAGACACAGTAAAATGCAGTGAAGAGATGCAGTGAAACGCATGAAGACATGCAGTGAAACGCAGTGAAGAGATGCAGTAAAACGCAGTGAAGAGACAAAGTGAAACGCAGTCAAGAGACAAGTGAAAAGGCGCCGTAAAATGCAGAAAAGAGACGCAGTAAAACGCAGTTAAGAGACGCAGTGAAACGCAGTCAAGAAACACAGTATAACGCAGTCAAGAGACGTAGCGAAAAGATGCCGTAAAATGCAGTAAAGAGACGCAGTAAAAAGCAGTGAAGAGACACAGTAAAATGCAGTGAAGAGACGCAGTGAAACGCATGAAGACATGCAGTGAAACGCAGTGAAGAGATGCAGTAAAACGCAGTGAAGAGACAAAGTGAAACGCAGTCAAGAGACATAGTGAAAAGACGCCGTAAAATGCAGTAAAGAGACGCAGTAAAACGCAGTGAAGAGACACAGTAAAATGCAGTGAAGAGATGCAGTGAAACGCATGAAGACATGCAGTGAAATGCAGTGAAGAGATGCAGTAAAACGCAGTGAAGAGACGCAGTGAAGAGACGCAGTGAAATGCAGAGAAGAGACACAGTAAAATGCAGTGAAGAGACGCAGTGAAATGCAGTGAAGAGACGCATTGAAATGCATTGAAGAGACGCAGTGAAACGCAGTGGAATGCAGTTGTCAGGTTTAGACACCTAAAATATCAAACAAGGAAGAAAGACGATAGTTAATGGCTTTTTACTCGCGAGGAGAATGGACAGAGATGTTCTCAGTTACAAACTCTAACCGCTCTGAGGCATCTCTGCCGCTTCCTCTCTTTTTATTATTATTAAGGAGGTCCCTAGTTACATACACATTGTTGCTACATGGGAAAAGGGGATAAGCAGCAACATGAACTGTGAGACAGTTAGATTAGCATATGTTGCTATGGCTATGGTGCTGTACAGAATGTTCCAGGAACTCTGTATGTTATAACAGCTGCATATCAGTAGCTGTTTTGGTTCTTGCGTCTTTGGGTGTCTGCTCTGTGACTCCTGTCTGACACCCATCCACTGCAGGCTTCCTGTGAACACTTCTCTGTAACAAACTCAAAGACTCATATTAGCACATGCTTATGCACTTCATTGTACAGTATTGAACATGATGAGTGAAGAGCAAATATGAGATAAGTTATATACATGATGATTCCAACAGCAGTGAAGAGACGCAGTAGAATGCAGTGAAGAGACTCAGTGGAATGCAGTGAAGAGACGCAGTGAGACGCATTGAAGAGACTTAGTGAAACGCAGTGGAATGCAGTAAAGACATGCAGTAAAACGCAGTGAAGAGACGCAGTGAAGAGACGCAGTGAAAAGACGCCGTAACGTGCAGTAAAGAGATGCAGTAGAATGCAGTGAAAAGACGCAGTAGAATGCAGTGAAGAGACGCAGTAAAATGCAGTGAAGAGACACTGTGAAGAGATGTAGTAAAACGCAGTGAAGAGACTCAGTGAAATGCAGTGAAGAGACACAGTAAAATGCAGTGAAGAGATGCCGTGAGACGCATTGAAGAGACGCAGTGAAATGCAGTGAAGAGACGCTGTGAAATGCAGTAGAATGCAGTGACGGGGCGCATTAAAAAGCAGTGGAATGCAGTAAAGAGATGCAGTAAAACGCAGTGAAGAAACAGAGTGAAACGCAGTTAAGAGACGCAGTGAAAAGACGCCGTAAAATGGAGTAAAGAGATCCAGTAAAACGCAGTGAAGAGACGCAGTCAAATGCAGTGAAGACACGCAGTGAAGAGACGCAGTCAAATGCAGTGAAGACACACACTTACTGTTTTGTTTATTAGGGCCCGAGCACGAACCGTGCGAGGACCCTATTGAAATTGTAAGGATTATTAGGGCCGAGCACGAACGCGCGAGGACCCTATTGAAACTGTTAGGATTATTTTTTTTCTTTTTCTTTCTTTTTTTCTGCAAAGTAAGCCCCTTTTCGCGGCGCTAACATGCTCGAAAACTCACCAAATTTGGCACGCGTGTCAGGACTGGTGAAAAATTTCAGTATTTTGTGGGTTTCTAGGACGGGCAGGGCAAAATGGCTTCGCTAGCGCCACCTAGAAAATTAGAAAAATTAGCCCCTCGTCCACGTTCCACCTACATGCACGAAATTTGGTGGGGACGTGTATCATATCAAGACGCACAAAAAGCCTCAAGAACCCATACCCTAAACGTCAACAGGAAGTCCGCCATTTTGAATTTTGCCGCCATTTTGGGACGATTCACACTCCGTACTTTAACTAACTCCTCCTAGGGATTTTGTCGGATCGCCTTCAAATTTCTGCTGTGCATTCTAAAGGCATTGACGATGTAAAGTTGTGCTATCTACGCGTTTTCGTCAATGGGCGTGTCCGTGGCGTTGATGATTCGCCACGAAACAGGAAGTTGTTGCAACTTGGCTGTACATGCTCAGATCTGCACAAAATTTTGCATGTTAAAATAAGGGTCCCGCCCTGAACACATGTACATGCAGACATTGACCCACAGTCATAGCGCCACCTGCTGGCAACAGGAAGTGACCTTTAACAAAGCTGCCCCCGCCACATGTTTGACCTACATGTACGAAATTTCTGTGCCATATCTATCATGTCCAGACGCACAAAAAAGCCTCTTGGAGCGATGCCCTAAACCTGACAGGAAGTCGGCCATTTTGAATTGTGCGGCCATTTTTGGATGATTTACACACTCTGTACTTTAACTAACTCCTCCTAGGGGTTTTGTCCGATCGACTTCAAATTTCTGCTGTGCCTTCTAAAGGCATTGACGATGTAAAGTTGTGCTCTCTGCGCGTTTTGACCCATGGTCGTGTCCGTGAGCGTCGATGATTCGCCATGAAACAGGAAGTTGCTGTAACTTCATTGTACATGCTCAGGTTGGTACGAAATTTTACATGTTTGACAAGAGTGCCGCCCTGAACAAATCTACATGCCGACATTCACCCACAGTCATAGCGCCACCTGCTGGCAACAGGAAGTGACCTTTAAAAGCAGCCCCGAGGCATGTTTGACCTACATGTACGAAATTTCTGTGGCACATGTACCATGTCCAGACGCTACAAAAGCCTCTTGGAGTGATGCCCTAAACCCAACAGGAAGTCCGCCATTTTGAATTGTGTGTCCATTTTGGATGATTTTCACACTACGTACTTTGACAAACTCCT
Organism: Lepomis macrochirus; assembly: GCA_024633595.2. Taxonomy (NCBI): domain Eukaryota; kingdom Metazoa; phylum Chordata; class Actinopteri; order Centrarchiformes; family Centrarchidae; genus Lepomis; species Lepomis macrochirus. The sequence goes on along the minus strand of JALXJV020000027.1, from coordinate 649,583 downwards.
CCTAGGGGTTTTGTCGGATCGATTTCAAATTTCTGCTGTGCCTTCTAAAGGCATTGACGATGAAAAGTTGTGCTATCTGTGAGTTTTGTCAATCGGCGTGGTCCGTGGCGTGCGTCAAAGATCAACTCTTCACCATGACACAGGAAGTAGTTGTAACTTCAGTGTACATGCTCACATTGGCACCAAACTTTACATGTAGGATAACAGTCCCGCCCTGAACTCATGTACATGCCCACATTCACCCACAGTCATAGCGCCACCCGCTGGCAACAGGAAGTGAGGTACAAAATCTTCATGCAAAGTCCGGCGCGTAGCAAATGCACAGCCGCGACAGGCAGGGTCCACAATAGGCAACGCGGCCGCTCACACCTCGACGTGCTACATGTGCGAGGTCTACCATCGCTGCTTTGCAGCTTTAATTAGGGCCCGAGCACGAACCGCGTGAGGACCCTATTGAAATTGTAAGGATTATTTTTTTCTTTTTTCTTTTTCTGCAAAGTAAGCCCCATTTTCGCGGTCGCAACATGTCTCGAAAACTCACCAAATTTGGCACGCGTGTCAGGACTGGTGAAAAATTTCGTATTTTGTGGGTTTCGCGGACGGGCGTGGCAAAATGGCTTCGCTAGCGCCACCTAGAAAATTGTAAAATTAGCCCCTCGCCCACGCTTGACCTACATGGACGAAATTTGGTGGGGACGTGTATCATATCAAGACGCACAAAAAAGCCTCAAGAACCCATACCCTAAACTCAACAGGAAGTCCGCCATTTTGAATTTGGCTGCCATTTTGGGACGATTCGCACACTCGCATACTTTAACTAACTCCTCCTAGGGGTTCCGTCGGATCGCCTTCAAATTTCTGCTGTGCCTTCTAAAGGCATTGACGATGTAAAGTTGTGCTATCTGCTGCGTTTTGTCAATGGGCGTGTCCGTGGCGTTGATGATTCGCCATGAAACAGGAAGTTGTTGCAACTTGGCTGTATATGCTCAGATCTGCACGAAATTTTGCACGCTTGTCAAGAGCCCAGCCCTGAACACGTGTACATGCCGACATTCACCCACAATCAAAGCGCCACCTGCTGGCAACAGGAAGTGAGGTACAAAACCTTCATGCAACGTCCGAATCGCGTAGTAAATGCTCAGCCGCACAGGCAGACCTCCAGAACATGCAACGCCGTCGAATCACACCCCGACGTGCTACAGGTGCGAGGGTCCACCAACGCTGCTTGCAGCTTTAATTAGGGCCCGAGCACGAACCGTGTGAGGACCCTATTGAAACTGTTAGATTATTTTTAGGGCCGAGCACGAAGCGTCGAGGACCCTATTGAAACTGTTAGATTATTTTTAGGGCCCGAACGCAACGAACCGTGCGAGGACCCTATTGAAATTGTAAGGATTATTATTTTTTTTTTTTCTTTATTTTTCTGCAAAGTAAGCTCAATTTTCGCGGCCGCAACATGCTCGAAAACTCACCAAATTTGGCACGCATGTCAGGACTGGTGAAAAATTTCGTATTTTGTGGGTTTCAGCGGATGGGCGTGGCAAAATGGCTTCGCTAAGCGCCACCTGGAAAATTAGAAAAAGCAGCCCTCGTCCACGTTCGACCTACATGTACGAAACTTCGGTGGGGACGTGTATCATATCAAGATGCACAAAAAGCCTCAAGAACCCATACCCTAAACTCGACAGGAAGTCCGCCATTTTGAATTTGCCCGCCATTTTGGGACGATTCACACACTCCGTACTTTAACGAACTCCTCCTAGGGAGTTAGTCGGATCGACTTCAAATTTCTGCTGTGCCTTCTAAAGACATTGACGATGAAAAGTTGTGCTATCTGCGCGTTTTCGTCAATGGGCGTGTCCGTGGCGTTGATGATTCGCCATGAAACAGGAAGTTGTAGTAACTTGGCTGTACATGCTCAGATCTACACGAAATTTTACACGTGTGACAAGAGTCCTGCCCTGAACACATGTACATGCCGACATTCACCCCCAGTCATAGCGCCACCTGCTGGCAACAGGAAGTGACCTTTAACGAAGCAGCCCCCGCCGCACGTTTGATCTACACGCACGAAATTTTGGGGGGACATGTATCATGTCAAGAGGTACAAAAAAGCCTCTTAGAGCGATACCCTAAACCCAACAGGAAGTCGGCCATTTTGAATTTTGCCGCCATTATTGGATGATTTACACACTCCGTACTTTAACTAACTCCTCCTAGGGATTTAGTCGGATCGACTTCAAATTTCTGCTGTACCTTCTAAAGGCATTGACGATGAAAAGTTGTGCTATCTGCGCGTTTTCGTCGATAGGCGTGTCCGATGGCGTCGACGATTCAGCCATGAAACAGGAAGTTGTTCTAACTTCTGTGTACATTCTCAGATCTGCACGAAATTTTGCACGTTTGACAAGAGTCCCGCCCTGAACAAATCTACATGCCAACATTCACCCACAGTCATAGCGCCACCTGCTGGCGACGGGAAGTGACCTTTAACGAAGCAGCCCCGCCGCACATTTGACCTACATGTATGAAATTTCTGTGGCACATGTATCATGTCAGAAGTATAAAAAAGCCTCTTGGAGCCATGCCCTAAACTCGACAGGAAGTCCGCCATTTTGAATTTGGTGGCCATTTTGGGACGATTTGCACACTCCGTACTTTAACGAACTCCTCCTAGAGATTTCGTCGGATCGACTTCAAATTTCTGCTGTGCCTTCTAAAGGCATTGAAGATGTAAAGTTGTGTGCTATCTGCGCGTTTTCGTCGATGGAGCGTGTCCGTGGCGTCGATGATTAAGCCATGAAACAGGAAGTTATTATAACTTGGCTGTACATGCTCAGATCTGCACGAAATTTTTCACGTTTGACAAGAGTCCCGCCCTGAACAAATCTGCATGCCGACATTCACCCACAGTCATAGCGCCACCTGCTGGCAACAGGAAGTGACCTTTAACGAAGCTGCCCCGCCGCATGTTTAACCTACATGCCGCGAAATGTTTTGGGGACATGTATCATGTCCAGGCGCAATAAAAGCCTCAAGAACCCATACCCTAAACTCGACAGGAAGTCCGCCATTTTGAATTTGGTGGCCATTTTGGGACGATTTGCACACTCCGTACTTTAACGAACTCCTCCTAGAGATTTCGTCGGATCGACTTCAAATTTCTGCTGTGCCTTCTAAAGGCATTGAAGATGTAAAGTTGTGCTATCTGCGGCGTTTTTAGTCAATGGAAGTGTCCGTGGCGTCGATGACTCGCCATGAAACAGGAACTTGTAGTAACTTGGCTGTACATGCTCAGATCTGCACGAAATTTTACATGTAGCATGACAGTCCCGCCCTGAACAAACCTACATGCCGACATTCACCCCCAGTCATAGCGCTACCTGCTGGTAACAGGAAGTGACCTTAAACGAAGCAGCCCCCGGCCCACGTTTTACCTACATGTACGAAATTTCTGTGGCACATGGATCATGTCCAGACGTACCAAAAAGCCTCTTGGAGCGATGCCCTAAACCCAACAGGAAGTCCGCCATTTTGAATTTTATGGCAATTTTTGGTGATTTACACATTCCGTACTTTTACTAACTCCTCCTAGGGATTTAGTCGGATCGTTTTCAGATTTCTGCTGTGCCTTCTAAAGGCCTCGACGATGAAAAGTTGTGCTATCTGCACGTTTTCGTCAATGGGCGTGTCCGTGGCGTGGCGTCAAAGATCAAGTTTTAGCCATGACACAGGAAGTGGTTCTAACTTCAGTGTACATGCTCAGATCTGCACGAAATTTTACACGCTTGACAACAGTCCCGCCCTGAACACATGTACACGCCGACATTCACCCCCAGTCATAGCGCCACCTTCTGGCAACAGGAAGTAAGGTACAAAATCGTCATGCAGCCTCGAGCGCGTCGAAAATTCATAGCCGCCCAGGCGGGGTCTACAATAGGCAACGCGACCGGCTCACACCCGGCGCGCTACGTGATGCGAGGGCCCGCTCATCGCTGCTTGCAGCTTTAATTTTTTCTTTTTTCTTTCTTTTCTGCAAAGTAAGCCCCATTTTCGCGGCCTCAACATGCTCGAAAACTCACCAAATTTGGCACACATGTCAGGACTGGTGAAAAATTTCGTATTTTGTGGGTTTCAGCGGACGGGCGGGCAAAATGGCTCGCTAGCGCCACCTAGAAAATTAGAAAAAATTAGCCCCTCGTCCACGTTCGACCTACATGCACGAAATTTGGTGGGGACGTGTATCATATCAAGGCAGCACAAAAAGCCTCAAGAACCCATACCCTAAACTCGACAGGAAGTCCGCCATTTTGAATTTGGTGGCCATTTTGGGACGATTTGCACACTCCGTACTTTAACGAACTCCTCCTAGGGATTTAGTCGGATCGACTTCAAATTTCTGCTGTGCCTTCTCAAGGCATTGACGATGTAAAGTTGTTGCTATCTGCGCGTTTTCGTCAATGGACGTGTCCGTGGCGTCGATGATTCACCATGAAACAGGAAGTTGTTGTAACTTCGCTGTACATGCTCAGATCTGCACGAAATTTGTACACTATTGACAAGAGTCCCGCCCTGAACAAATCTACATGCCGACATTCACCCACAGTCATAGCGCCACCTGCTGGCAACAGGAAGTGACCTTTAACGAAGCAGCCCCGACGCACGTTTGACCTACATGTACGAAATTTCTGTGGTACATGTATCATGTCCAGACGCACAAAAAGCCTCTTGGAGCCATGCCCTAAACTCAACAGGAAGTCGGCCATTTTGAATATGTACGTCCATTTTGGATGATTTACACACTCTGTACTTTAACTAACTCCTCCTAGGGTTTAGTCGGATCGACTTCAAATTTCTGCTGTGCCTTCTAAAGGCATTGACGATGTAAAAGTTGTGCTATCTGCGAGTTTTCGTCAATGGCGATGTCGTGGCGATGGCGTTAAAGATCAACTCTTCACCATGACACAGGAAGTGGTTGTAACTTCACTGTACATGCTCAGATCTGCACGAAATTTTACACGCTTGACAAGAGTCCCGCCCTGAACAAATCTACATGCCGACATTCACCTACACTCATAGCGCCACCTGCTGGCAACAGGAAGTGTGGTACAAAACCTTCATGCAAGCGCATACAAATTAGCGTAGCAAATGCATACGATGCACCGGCCGAGAGCTCCAGAATATGCAGACGCCGACGTATCACACCCGACGGCTACATGTGCGAGGGCCCGATCATCGCTGCTTGCAGCTTTAATTATTCTTTTTTTTTCTTTTTCTGCAAAGTAAGCTCCCATTTTCGCGGTCGTAACATGCTCGAAAACTCACCAAATTTTGCACGCATGTCAGGACTGGTGAAAAATTTCAGTATTTTGTTGGTTTCGCGGGCGGCAGGGCAAAATGGCTCGCTAGCGCCACCTAGAAAATTAGAAAAAATTAGCCCTCGTCCGCGTTCAACCTACATGCACCAAATTTGGTGGGGACGTGTATCATATCGAGACGCACAAAAAAGCCTCAAGAACCCATACCCTAAACTCGACAGGAAGTCCGCCATTTTCAATTTGGTGGCCATTTTGGGACGATTTACACACTCCGTTACTTTAACTAACTCCTCCTAGGGATTTAGTCAGATCGACTTCAAATTTCTGCTGTGCCTTCTAAAGGCATTGACGATGTAAAGTTGTGCTATCTGCTGGCGTTTTAGTCGATGGAGCGTGTCCGTGGCGTCGACGATTCAGCCATGAAACAGGAAGTTGTAGTAACTTCGCTATACATGCTCAGATCTGCACCAAATTTTGTACATTTGACAAGAGTCCCGCCCTGAACAAATGTACATGCCAACATTCAACCATAGTCATAGCGCCACCTGCTGGCAACAGGAAGTGACCTTTAACGAAGCAGCCCCAGCCACGCGTTTAACCTACAGTGTCACGAAATTTCTGTGGTACATCTATCATGTCCAGACGCACAAAAAAGCCTCTTGGAGCGATGCCCTAAACCTGACAGGAAGTCGGCCATTTTGAATTTTATCGCCAAGTTTTGGTGATTTACACACTCCGTACTTTAACTAACTCCTCCTAGGGATTTAGTCGGATTGACTTCAAATTTCTGCTGTGCCTTCTAAAGGCATTGATGATGTAAAGTTGTGCTATCTGCGCGTTTTTAGTCAATGGGCGTGTCCGTGGCGTGGCGTCAAAGATCAAGTCATCGCCATGACACAGGAAGTGGTTGTAACTTCACTGTAGATGCTCAGATCTGCACAAAACTTTACATGTAGGATAAGAGTCCAGCCCTGAACACATGTACATGCCGACATTCACCCACAGTCATAGCGCCACCTGCTGGCAACAGGAAGTGTGGTACAAAACCTTCATGCAACATCCAAATCGCGCTAGCAAATGCACAGACGCACCGGCCGAGCTCCACAATATGCAACGCGGCAGCATCACACCCGACGCGCTACAGGTCGCGAGGGCCGCTCATCGCTGCTTGCAGCTTTAATTTATTATTAGGGCCCGAAGCACTAGCGGTCGCGAAGGACCCTATTGAAACTGTTAGGATTATTAGGGCCCGAGCACTAAGCGTCATGCGAAGGACCCTATTGAAATTGTAAGGATTATTATTAGGCCCGAAGCACTAACCGTCGCGAGGACCCTATTGAAACTGTTAGGATTATTATTTTATTTTTTTTCTTTCTTTCTTTCTTTCTTTATTTTTTCTGCAAAGTAAGCTCATTTTTAGCGGCACGCAACATGCTCGAAAACTCACCAAATTTGGCACACATGTCAGGACTGGTGAAAATTTCGTATTTTGTGGGTTTCGCAGATGGGCGTGGCAAAATGGCTTCGCTAGCGCCACCTGCAAAATTAGAAAAATTAGCCCCTCGTCCCCGTTCGACCTACATGCACGAAATTTGGTGGGGACATGTATCATATCAAGACGCACAAAAAAGCCTCAAGAACCCATACCCTAAACTCGACAGGAAGTCCGCCATTTTGAATTTGGTGACCATTTTGGGACGATTTGCACACTCTGTACTTTAACTAACTCCTCCTAGGGATTTTAGTCGGATCGACATCAAATTTCTGCTGTGCCTTCTAAAGGCATTGAGCGATGTAAAGTTGTGCTCTCTGCGCGTTTTAGTCAATGGGCGTGTCCGTGGCGTCGACGATTACGCCATGAAACAGGAAGTTGTTGTAACTTTGGCTGTACATGCTCAGATCTGCACGAAATTTTGCACGCTATTGACAAGAGTCCCGCCCTGAACACATCTACATGCCAACATTCACCCACAGTCATAGCGCCACCTGCTGGCAACAGGAAGTGACATTTAACGAAGCAGCCCCCACTCACGTTTGACCTACATGTACGAAATTTCTGTGGCACATGTATCATGTCCAGACGCACAAAAAGCCTCTTGGAGCGATGCCCTAAACCAAACAGGAAGTCCGCCATTTTGAATTGTGCCGCCATTTTGGGACGATTTACACACTCCGTACTTTAACTAACTCCTCCTAGGGATTTAGTCTGATCGACGTCAAATTTCTGCTGTGCCTTCTAAAGGGATTGACGATGAAAAGTTGTGCTATCTGCGGCGTTTTACGTCGATGAGCGTGTCCGTGGCGTCGATGATTACGCCATGAAACAGGAAGTTGTTATAACTTCAGTGTACATGCTCACATCTGCATGAAATTTTGCACGTTTGACAAGAGTCCCGCCCTGAACACAAGTACATGCCGACATTTACCCATAGTCATAGCGCCACCTGCTGGCGACAGGAAGTGACCTTTAACGAAGCAGCTCCAGCCCACGTTTAACCTACAGTTACGAAATTTCTGTGGTACATCTATCATGTCCAGACGCACAAAAAGCCTCCTGGACCACTCCTCTAATCTCAACAGGAAGTCCGCCATTTTGAATTTTATGGCACAGTTTTGGGACGATTTACACACTCCGTACTTTAACAAACTCCTCCTAGAGATTCAGTCGGATCGACTTCAAATTTCTGCTGTGCCTTCTAAAGGCATTGACGATGAAAAGTTGTGCTTTGTGCGCATTTTCAGTCGATAGGCGTGTCCGATGGCGTCGATGATTCAGCCATGAAACAGGAAGTTGTTGTAACTTCACCATACCTGCTCAGATCTGCACGAAATTTTACACGTTTGACAAGAGTCCCACCCTGAACAAATCTACATGCCGACATTCACCCACAGTCATAGCGCCACCTGCTGGCAACAGGAAGTGACCTTTAACGAAGCAGCCCCGCCGCATGTTTTACCTACATGTACAAAATTTCTGTGGCACGTGTAATATGTCCATACGTACAAAAAGCCTCTTGGAGCGATGCCCTAAACCCAACAGGAAGTCGGCCATTTTCTATTTTAGCGTCCATTTTGGACGATTTACACACTCTGTACTTTAACTAACTCCTCCTAGGGATTTTAGTCGGATCGACTTCAAATTTCTGCTGTGCCTTCTAATGGCATTGACGATGAAAAGTTGTGCTATCTGCGCGTTTTCATCGATAGGCGTGTCCGATGGCGTGGCGTCAAAGATCAACTCCATCGCCATGATACAGGAAGTGGTTGTAACTTCACTGTAGATGGTCACATCTGCACCAAACTTTACAAGTTGGATAGGAGTCCCGCCCTGAACTCATGTACATGCCGACAATCACCCACAGTCATAGCGCCACCTGCTGGCAACAGGAAGTGAGGTACAAAACCTTCATGTAGCGTCCGAATCGCGTGGAAAATGCACAGCCGCACCGGCAGAGCTCTAGAATATGCAACGCGGCGGATCACACCCGACGACGCTACAGGTGCGAGGGCCACTCCATCGCTGCTTGCAGCTTTAATTTTTTTTTTCTTTTTTTCTGCAAAGTAAGCCCCATTTTCGCGGTCGCAACATGCTCGAAAACTCACCAAATTTGGCACGCATGTCAGGACTGGTGAAAAATTTCATATTTTGTGTGTTTCAGCGGATGGGCGGGGCAAAATGGCTCGCTAGCTCACCTAGAAAATTAGAAAAAATTAGCCCCTCGTCCACGTTCGATCTACATGCACGAAATTTGGTGGGGACGTGTATCATATCAGGACGCACAAAAAAGCCTCAAGAAGCCATACTCTTAAATCGACAGGAAGTCTGCCATTTTGAGTTTGGCGGCCATTTTGGGACGATTTGCACACTTCGTACTTTAACGAACTCCTCCTAGGGATTTAGTCGGATCGACTTGAAATTTCTGCTGTGCCTTCTAAAGGCATTGAAGATGTAAAGTTGTGCTATCTGCGCGTTTTCGTCGATGGGCGTGTCCGTGGCGTCGATGATTCGCCATGAAACAGGAAGTTGTTGTAACTCCAGTGAACATGCTCAGATCGGCACCAAATTTTGTACATTTGACAAGAGTCCCGTCCTGAACAAATCTACATGCCGACATTCACCACCGGTGATAGCGCCACCTGCTGGCAAAAGGAAATCACCTTTAACGAAACAGCCCCCGCCCCACGTTTCACCTACAGGCACAACATTTTTTGGGGACATGTATATATATAGGGGATCGAGCTGAATCTCCTGGTATAGGCCACGCCCATTTCTGCCTTCAATTTTTTGCGCAAAATCACGAAAACTGACTAGCCACTCAAAATTAACTCCTCCGAAACCGCAAGTCCGATCGACACCAAATTTGGCATGGACCATCTCTGGACACACATCATACTGGCTTGTGCTCCCCAGATCGATACGCAAAAAACTGTTTCCGCTAGAACCTCACGATTACTCACGCAAAACGCTAGCAACACTAACTGATGTCATATCTTTGCTTTGGAATGGCCAATCCACACCAAGCTCGGAGGACTTATGTGGGACGCCCCCCTGAGGGCCTGTGCAAAATTTGGTGCAACTAGCCTCTAGGTGGCGCTGTTTAACGCGAAAAATTAGTTCTGACATAACCGCAAGTCGCATTGACGTAAACTTTGTGCCAAATTGTTCAGCATGGTCCCCTGACCTCTGGTACCAAAGTGCATCCTAATGTGCCCATAGGTGGCGCTGTTATTGGGGATTAAACACAAAAAAGAATCCCATTGACTTACATTCATTTTATATCTCCACAACCACAGGTCCGATTGAAACCAAATTTTGGTCAAATCTTTCCCATGGGCCCCTGATGACACCTGCAAAATTTCTTGCAATTCAGCCTCAAGGTGGCGCTATCATCGAAGCTGGAATGCCGTGGGAAAGCCCATTGAAATGAATGGGATTTTCAATCATGGCACAATTTGAATGTGTTTTGAATGACCGATCAACACCAAACCTGGGGGCCTTATGCAGCATGACTTCCCCAAAGTCTGTGTGAAATTTGGTGTCAATCGGCCAAAAGTTGACTCTATTAATTGTATTTGAAAAAACACTCCCATTCACTTACATTCATTTTGTATCTCCAGTACCACTGGTTCAACTGACACCAAATTTGGATCAATTGTTCCCCATGGGACCCTGATGAAATGCTCACATCTGAACAAAACTTTACGTGCATGATAACTGTCCCGTCCCGAACACAGCTACACGTCAAAATTCATTTATATTCATAGCGCTGAGTGCAAAGGGAACACAGGAAGTGACGTATAACACTTTCATGCAGCCTCCGAAGCGCTTAGCAAATTCACAGCCTCACCGGCAGAGCTCCAGAATATGCAACGCGGCCGGATCACACCCTGACGTGCTACAGGTGCGAGGGCCCGCCCATCGCTGCTTGCAGCTTTAATTAGGGCCGAGCACGAAGCGTGAAGGACCCTATTGAAACTGTTAGGATTATATTTTTTTTTTCTTTTTTCTGCAAAGTAAGGCTCACTTTTCAGCGGTCGCAACATGCTCGAAAACTCACCAAATTTGGCACGCATGTCAGGACTGGTGAAAAATTTCGTATTTTGTCGGTTCAGCGGACGGGCGGGGCAAAATGGCTCGCTAAGCCACCTAGAAAATTAGAAAAATTAGCCCCTCGTCCACGTTCGACCTACATGCACGAAATTTGGTGGTGACGTGTATCATATCAAGACGCACAAAAAAGCCTCAAGAACCCATACCCTAAACTCCGACAGGAAGTCCGCCATTTTGAATTTGGCGGCCATTTTGGGACGATTGCACACTCCGTACTTTAACGAACTCCTCCTAGGGATTTAGTCGGATCGACTTCAAATTTCTGCTGTGCCTTCTAAAGGCATTGACGATGAAAAGTTGTGCTATCTGCGCGTTTTCGTCGATGGACGTGTCCGATGGCGTCGACGATTCAGCCATGAAACAGGAAGTTGTTCTAACTTCAGCTGTACATGCTCAGATCTGCACGAAATTTTGCACTTTTCACAAGAGTCCCGCCCTGAACACATGTACATGCCGACATTCAACCACAGTCATAGCGCCACCTGCTGGCAACAGGAAGTGACCTTTAACGAAGCAGCCCCACGCCGCACGTTTGACCTACATGCACGAAATTTGCTGGGGACATGTATCATGTCAAGACGCACAAAAAAGCCTCTTAGAACCATACCCTAAACTCGACACGAAGTCCGCCATTTTGAATTTGGCGGCCATTTTGTGACGATTCACACGCTCCGTACTTTAACGAACTCCTCCTAGGGATTTAGTCGGATCGACTTCAAATTTCTGCTGTGCCTTCTAAAGGCATTGACGATGAAAAGTTGTGCTATCTGCGCGTTTTCGTCAATGGAGCGTGTCCGTGGCGTCGAAGATCTCGCCATGAAACAGGAAGTTGTTCTAACTTCAGTGTACGTGCTCAGATCTGCACGAAATTTGGCATGTTCGACAAGAGTCCCGCCCTGAACAAATCTACATGCCGACATCCATCCGCAGTCATAGCGCCACCTGCTGGCAACAGGAAGTGACCTTTAACGAAGCAGCCCCCGCCGCACGTTTGACCTAAATGTATGAAATTTTTGTGGCACATTTACCATGTCCACACGTACAAAAAAGCCTCTTGGAGCGATGCCCTAAACCCGACAGGAAGTCCGCCATTTTGAATTTTACGTCAAGTTTTTGGTTATTTACACACTCCGTACTTTAAATAACTCCTCCTAGGGCTTTAATCAGATCGACTTCAAATTTCTGCTGTGCCTTCTAAAGGCATTGACGATGTAACGTTGTGCTCTCTGCGCGTTTTCGTCAATGGGCGTGTCCGTGGCGTCGATGATTCGCCATGAAACAGGAAGTTGTTGTAACTTGGCTGTACATGCTCAGATCTGCAGGAAATTTGCCACTATTGACAAGAGTCCCGCCCTGAACAAATCTCCATGCCGACATTTACCCGCAGTCATAGCGCCACCTGCTGGTGACAGGAAGTGACCTTTAACGAAGCAGACCCGGCCGCACGTTTTATCTACAGGCACGAAATTTTTGGGGGACATGTATCATGTCAAGACGTACAAAAAAGCCTCTTGGAGCAATGCCCTAAACCCAACAGGAAGTCGGCCATTTTGAATTTTGCCGCCATTTTTGCATGATTCACACACTCCGTACTTTAACTAACTCCTCCTAGGGAGTTACGCGGATCGACATCAAATTTCTGCTGTGCCTTCTAAAGGCATTGACGATGAAAAGTTGTGCTATCTGCGCGTTTTCGATCGATAGGTGTGTCCGTGGCGTCGATGATTCGCCATGAAACAGGAAGTTGTAGTAACTTCGCTATACATGCTCAGATCTGCCACCAAATTTTGTACATTTGACAAGAGTCCTGCCCTGAACAAATGTACATGCCGACATTCACCCATAGTCATAGCGCCACCTGCTGGCAACAGGAAGTGACCTTAAACAAAGCAGCCCCGCCACACGTTTGACCTACATGTACCGCAAATTCTGTGGTACCTCTATCATGTCCAGACGCACAAAAAGCCTCTTGGAGCGATGCCCTAAACTCAACAGGAAGTCCGCCATTTTGAATTTTATGGCAAAGTTTTGGATGATTTACACACTCCGTATTTTAACTAACTCCTCCTAGGGATACAGTTGGATCGACTTCAAATTTCTGCTGTGCCTTCTAAAGGCATTGACGATGTAAAGTTGTGCTATTTGCGCGTTTCGTCAATGGGCGTGTCCGTGGCGTGGCGTCAAAGATCAAGTCTATCGCCATGACAGAGGAAGTGGTTGTAACTTTACTGTAGATGCTCAGATCTGTACGAAATTTTACATGTTTAATAAGAGTCCAGCCCTAAACACATGTACATGCCAACATTCACCCACAGTCATAGCGCCACCTGCTGGCAACAGGAAGTGAGGTACAAAACCTTCATGCAACGTCGAATCGCGTAGAAAATGCACAGGCGCACCGGCAGAGCTCCAGAATATGCAAGCGGCCGCATCACACACCGACGTGCTGACAGGTGCGAGGGCCACTCATCGCTGCTTGCAGCTTTAATTATTAGGGCCGAGCACGAAGCGTCGAAGGACCCTATTGAAACTGTTAGGATTATATTTTTAGGGCCGAGACGAACCGTGCGAGGACCCTATTGAAACTGTTAGGATTATTTTTTCTTTTTTTTTTCTTTCTTTTTTCTGCAAAGTAAGCCTCACTTTTCGCGGCCGCAACATGCTCGAAAACTCACCAAATTTGGCACGCATGTCAGGACTGGTGAAAAATTTCGTATTTTGTGGGTTTCAGCGGATGGCGTGGGCAAAATGGCTCGCTAGCGCCACCTAGAAAATTAGAAAAATTAGCCCCTCGTCCACGTTCGACCTACATGCACGAAATTTGGTGGGGACGTGTATCATATCAAGACGCACAAAAAAGCCTCAAGAACCCATACCCTAAACTTGACAGGAAGTCCGCCATTTTGAATTTGGTGGCCATTTTGGGACGATTTGCACACTCGTACTTTGACGAACTCCTCCTAGGGATTTAGTCGGATCGACTTCAAATTTCTGCTGTGCCTTCTAAAGGCATTGACGATGTAAAGTTGTGCTATCTGCGCGTTTTCGTCAATGGACGTGTCCGTGGCATCGATGATTCGCCATGAAACAGGAAGTTGTAGTAACTTGGCTGTACATGCTCAGATCTGCACAAAATTTTACACGTTTGACAAGAGTCCCGCCCTGAACAAATCTACATGCCGACATTCACCCACAGTCATAGCGCCACCTGCTGGCAACAGGAAGTGAACTTTAACGAAGCAGCCCCGCCGCGACGTTTGACCTACATGTACGAAATGTCTGTGGTACATCTATCATGTCCAGATCGCACAAAAAGCCTCTAGAATCCATACCCTAAACTCGACAGGAAGTCCGCCATTTTGAATTATGGCCGCCATTTTGGAACGATTTACACACTCCATATTTGAACTAACTCCTCCTAGGGATTTAGTCGGATCGACTTCAAATTTCTGCTGTGCCTTCTAAAGGCATTGACGATGAAAAGTTGTGCTATCTGCGCGTTTTACGTCAATGGGCGTGTCCGTGGCATCAATGATTCAGCCATGAAACAGGAAGTTGTTGTAACTTGGCTGTACATGCTCAGATCTGCACCAAATTTGACACTATTGACAAGAGTCCCGCCCTGAACAAATCTACATGCCGACATTTACCCGCAGTCATAGCGCCACCTTCTGGCGACAGGAAGTGACCTTTAACAAAGCAGCCCCCGCCGCAGGTTTTATCTACACGCACGAAATTTCTGGGGACATGTATCATGTCAAGAGGTACAAAAGCCTCTTGGAGCGATGCCCTAAACCTGACAGGAAGTCCGCCATTTTGAATATTACGTCAAGTATTTGGTGATTTACACACTACGTACTTTAACTAACTCCTCCTAGGGATTTCAGTCGGATTGATTTCAAATTTCTGCTGTGCCTTCTAAGGGCATTGACGATGAAAAGTTGTGCTATCTGCGAGTTTTCAGTCAATGGGCGTGTCCGTGCGTGGCATCAAAGATCAAGTCATCGCCATGACACAGGAAGTGGTTCTAACTTAACTGTACATGCTCACATCGGCACCAAACTTTACAGGGACGATAAGAGTCCTGCCCTGAACACATGTACATGCCAACATTCACCCACAGTCATAGCGCCACCTGCTGGCAACAGGAAGTGAGTTACAAAACGTTCATGCAACAT
Organism: Lepomis macrochirus; assembly: GCA_024633595.2. Classification (NCBI taxonomy): domain Eukaryota; kingdom Metazoa; phylum Chordata; class Actinopteri; order Centrarchiformes; family Centrarchidae; genus Lepomis; species Lepomis macrochirus. The sequence goes on along the minus strand of JALXJV020000027.1, from coordinate 634,476 downwards.
CCGGCGCATAGAAAATTCACACCGCGACCGGAAGGTGCTGAATAGGCAACGCCACCTGCTCACACCCCGACGCTTACATGTGCGAGGGTCCGCCCATCGCTGCTTGCAGCTTTAATTAGGCCCGAGCACGAACCGTGCGAGGACCCTATTGAAACTGTTAGGATTATTAGGGCCCGAGCTAGCGAAACGCGAAAGGACCCTATTGAAACTGTTAGGATTATTTTTTTTTCTTTATTATTATTATTATTATTTTTCTGCAAAGTAAGCTCAATTTTCGCGGCGCAACATGCTCGAAAACTCACCAAATTTGGCACGCATGTCAGGACTGGTGAAAAATTTCGTATTTTGTGGGTTTCGCGGATGGGCGGGCGAAATGGTTCGCTAGCCCACCTAGAAAATTAGAAAAATTAGCCCCTCGTCCCCGCTCGACCTACATGCACGAAATTTGGTGGGGACGGTATCATATCAAGACGCACAAAAAAGCCTCAAGAACCCATACCCTAAACTCGACAGGAAGTCCGCCATTTTGAATTTGGTGGCCATTTTGGGACGATTTGCACACTTCGTACTTTAACGAACTCCTCCTAGGGATTTAGTCGGATCGACTTCAAATTTCTGCTGTGCCTTCTCAAGGCATTGACGATGTAAAGTTGTGCTATCTGCGCTGTTCGCCAATGGGCGTGTCCGTGTCGTCGACAATTCGCCATGAAACAGGAAGTTGTGGTAACTTCGCTATAAATGCTCAGATCTGCACCAAATTTTGTACATTTGACAAGAGTCCCGCCCTGAACAAATGTACATGCCAACATTCAACCATAGTCATAGCGCCACCTGCTGGCAACAGGAAGTGACCTTAAACGAAGCAGCCCCGCCACACGCTTGACCTACATGTATGAAAATTCTGTGGTACATCTACCATGTCCAGACGCACAAAAGCCTCTTGAGCGATGCCCTAAACTCAACAGGAAGTCGGCCATTTTGAATTTTAGGGCAAAGTTTTGGTGATTTACACACTCCGCACTTTAACGTAACTCCTCCTAGGGATTTAGTCGGATCGACTTAGAATTTCTGCTGTGCCTTCTGAAGGCATTGACGATGTAAAGTTGTGCTATCTGCGTGTTTTCGCCATTAGGCGTGTCCGTGGCGCCGATGATTCGCCATGAAACAGGAAGTTGTTGTAACTTCAGTGTATATGCTCAGATCTGCACAAAATTTTACACGCTTAATAAGAGTCCCACCCTGAACACATGTACATGCCGGCATTCACCCCCAGTCATAGCGCCACCTGCTGGCAACAGGAAGTGACCTTTAACGAAGCAGCCCCAGCCGCACGCTTTGACCTACATGTATGAAATTTCTGTGTCACATGTATCATGTCCAGACGCACAAAAGCCTCTTGGAGCGATGCCCTAAACTCGACAGGAAGTCCGCCATTTTGAATTTGGCCGCCATTTCGCACGATTTACACACTCGCGTACTTTAACGAACTCCTCCTAGGGATTTAGTCGGATCGACTTCAAATTTCTGCTGTGCCTTCTAAAGGCATTGACGATGTAAAGTTGTGCTATCTGGCGCTGTTAGTCAATGGCGTGTCCGGTGGCGCCGATGATTCGCCACTGAAACAGGAAGTTGTTGCAACTTGGCTGTATATGCTCAGATCTGCACGAAATTTTGCACGTTATTCAAGAGCCCAGCCCTGAACATGTGTACATGCCGACATTCACCCACAGTCATAGCGCCACCTGCTGGCAACAGGAAGTGACCTTTAACGGCAGCCCCGCCGCACGCTTTACCTATATGTAACGAAATTTCTGTGGCACATGGATCATGTCCAGACGCACAAAAGCCTCTTGAGCGATGCCCTAAACCCGACAGGAAGTCGGCCATTTTGAATTGTGCGGCCATTTTGGATGATTTACACACTCTGTACTTTTAACTAACTCCTCCTAGGGATTTAGTCCGGCAGACTTCAATTTTCTGCTGTGCCTTCTAAAGGCATTGATGATGTAAAGTTGTGCTATTTGCGTGTTTTCGCCAATGGGCGTGTCCGTGACGCTAGCGCCAAAGATCAAGTCGTCGCCATGACACAGGAAGTGGTTGTAACTTCACTGTAGATGCTCAGATCTGTACGAAATTTTACACATTTAATAACAGTCCCGCCTCTTAACACATGTACATGCTGACATTCACCCCCAGTCATAGCGCCACCTGCTGGCAACAGGAAGTCAGGTACAAAACCTTCATGCGCCTCCGGCGCATAGAAAATTCACAGCCGCTGCAGGCAGGGCTCCACAATATGCAACGCGACCAGCTCACACCCCGACGCTACAGGTGCGAGGGTCTCGCTCATCGCTGCTTGCAGCTTTAATTTTTTTTCTTTTTCTTTCTTTTTTCTGCAAAGTAAGCCCCTTTTCGCGCCGCAACATGCTCGAAAACTCACCAAATTTGGCACGCGTGTCAGGACTGGTGAAAATTTCGTATTTTGTGGGTTTCTAGGACGGACGGGGCAAAATGGCTCGCTAGCGCCACCTAGAAAATTAGAAAAATTAGCCCTCGTCCACGCTCCACCTACATGCACGAAATTTGGTGGGGACGGTATCATATCAAGACGCACAAAAAGCCTCAAGAACCCATACCCTAAACGTCAACAGGAAGTCCGCCATTTTGAATTTTGCCGCCATTTTGGGACGATTCACACACTCGCATTCTTTAACTAACTCCTCCTAGGGATTTTGTCGGATCGCCTTCAAATTTCTGCTGTGCATTCTAAAGGCATTGACGATGTAAAGTTGTGCTATCTACAGCGCTTTCGTCAATGGGCGTGTCCGTATGCGTGATGATTGGCCACGAAACAGGAAGTTGTTGCAACTTGGCTGTACATGCTCAGATCTGCACAAAATTTTGCATGTTAAAATAAGGGTCCCGCCTGAACACATGTACATGCAGACATTGACCCACAGTCATAGCGCCACCTGCTGGCAACAGGAAGTGACCTTTAACAAAGCTGCCCCGCCACATGTTTGACCTACATGTAACGAAATTTCTGTGCCATATCTATCATGTCCAGACGCACAAAAGCCTCTTGGAGCGATGCCCTAAACCTGACAGGAAGTCGGCCATTTTGAATTGTGCGGCCATTTTTGGATGATTTACACACTCTGTACTTTAACTAACTCCTCCTAGGGTTTTGTCCGATCGACTTCAAATTTCTGCTGTGCCTTCTAAAGGCATTGACGATGTAAAGTTGTGCTCTCTGCGCGTTTTGCCCATGGTCGTGTCCGTAGCGCCGATGATTCGCCATGAAACAGGAAGTTGCTGTAACTTCATTGTACATGCTCAGATCTGGTACGAAATTTTACATGTTTGACAAGAGTGCCGCCCTGAACAAATCTACATGCCGACATTCACCCACAGTCATAGCGCCACCTGCTGGCAACAGGAAGTGACCTTTAACAAGCAGCCCCCGAGGCATGTTTGACCTACATGTACGAAATTTCTGTGGCACATGTATCATGTCCACACGCACAAAAAGCCTCTTGGAGTGATGCCCTAAACCCAACAGGAAGTCCGCCATTTTGAATTGTGTGTCCATTTTGGATGATTTTCACACTCACGTACTTTGACAAACTCCTCCTAGGGATTTAGTCGGATCGACTTCAAATTTCTGCTGTGCCTTCTAAAGGCATTGACGATGAAAAGTTGTGCTATCTGTGAGTTTTGTCAATCGGCGTGTCCGTGGCGTGGCGTCAAAGATCAACTCTTCACCATGACACAGGAAGTAGTTGTAACTTCAGTGTACATGCTCACATTGGCACCAAACTTTACATGTAGGATAACAGTCCCGCCCTGAACTCATGTACATGCCCACATTCACCCACAGTCATAGCGCCACCTGCTGGCAACAGGAAGTGAGGTACAAAATCTTCATGCAAAGTCCGATCGCTGAAGCAAATGCACAGCCGCACAGGCAGGGTCCACAATAGGCAACGCGGCCGCTCACACTCCGACGCGTTACATGTGCGAGGGTCTGCCCATCGCTGCTTGCAGCTTTAATTTTTTTTCTTTTTTTTCTGCAAAGTAAGGCTCCATTTTCAGCGTCGCAACATGCTCGAAAACTCACCAAATTTGGCACGCATGTCAGGACTGGTGAAAAATTTCGTATTTTGTCGGTTCCGCGGACGAGCGGGCAAAATGGCTCGCTAGCGCCACCTAGAAAATTAGAAAAAATTAGCCCCTCGTCCCACGTTCGACCTACATGCACGAAATTTGGTGGTGACGTGTATCATATCAAGACGCACAAAAGCCTCAAGAACCCATACCCTAAACTCGACAGGAAGTCCGCCATTTTGAATTTGGCGGACATTTTGGGACGATTTGCACACTCCGTACTTTAACGAACTCCTCCTAGGGATTTAGTCGGATCGACTTCAAATTTCTGCTGTGCCTTCTAAAGGCATTGACGATGCAAAGTTGTGCTATCTGCGCGTTTTGCCAATGGGCGTGTCCGGTGGCGTCGATGATTCAGCCATGAAACAGGAAGTTGTAGTAACTTGGCTGTACATGCTCAGATCTGCACGAAATTTTTCACGTTTGACAAGAGTCCCGCCCTGAACAAATCTACATGCCGACATTCACCCACAGTCATAGCGCCACCTGCTGGCAACAGGAAGTGACCTTTGAACGAAGCAGCCCCGCCGCACGCTTGACCTACATGTAACGAAACTTCTGTGGCACATGTATCATGTCCAGAGGTACAAAAAAGCCTCAAGAACCCATACCCTAAACTCGACAGGAAGTCCGCCATTTTGAATTTGGTGGCCATTTTGGGACGATTTACACACTCCGTACTTTAACGAACTCCTCCTAGGGATTTAGTCGGATTGACTTCAAATTTCTGCTGTGCCTCCTAAAGGCATTGACGATTAAAAGTTGTGCTATCTGCACGTATTCGTTGATGGGCGTGTCCGTGGCGTCGATGATTCGCCATGAAACAGGAAGTTGTAGTAACTTGGCTTTACATGCTCAGATCTGCACGAAATTTGACACTATTGACAAGAGTCCCGCCCTGAACAAATCTACATGCCGACATTCAACCATAGTCATAGCGCCACCTGCTGGCAACAGGAAGTGACCTTAAATGAAGCAGCCCCTGCCACACGTTTGACCTACATGTACGAAAATTCTGTGGTACATCTATCATGTCCAGGCGCACAAAAACCCTCTTGGAGCGATGCCCTAAACTCAACAGGAAGTCGGCCATTTTGAATTGTAGCGGCTATTTTTGGATGATTTGCTACACTCGTACTTTTATTAACTCCTCCTAGGGATTAAATCAGATCGACTTCAAATTTCTGCTGTGCCTCCTAAAGGCATTGACGATGAAAAGTTGTGCTATCTGTGAGTTTTCGTCAATGGACGTGTCCGTGCGTGGCATCAAAGATCAAGTCTTAGCCATGACACAGGAAGTGGTTGTAACTGCCGGTGTACATTCTCACATCTGCACCACACGTTACATGTGGAGAACAGTCCCGCCCTGAACACATGTACATGCCGACATTCACCCACACTCATAGCCACCTGCTGGCAACAGGAAGTGTGGTACAAAATCTTCATGAAGCGTCCGAGCACATAGCAAAGCACTGCCGCACAGGCAGGGTCCACAATAGGCAACGCGACCGGCTCACACCCGGCAGCGCCACTACGTGCGAGGGCCGCCTAACGCTGCTTGCAGCTTTAATTAGGGCCCGAGCACGAACCGTGCGAGGACCCTATTGAAACTGTTAGGATTATTTTTTTTTTTCTTTATTTTTCTGCAAAGTAGCCTCAATTTTCGCGGCCTCAGCATGCTCGAAAACTCACCAAATTTGGCACACGTGTCAGGACTGGTGAAAAATTTCAGTATTTTGTGGGTTTCAGCGGATGTGCGGGGCAAAATGGCTCGCTAAGCGCCACCTAGAAAATTTTAAAAAATTAGCCCCTCGTCCACGTTCGACCTACATGCACGAAACTCGGTGGGGACATGTATCATATCAAGACGCACAAAAAGCCTCAAGAACCCATACCCTAAACTCTACAGGAAGTCCGCCATTTTGAATTGTAGTGGCCATTTTGGAACGATTTACACACTCCGTACTTTAACGAACTCCTCCTAGGGAATTAGTCGGATCGACTTCAAATTTCTGCTGTGCCTTCTAAAGGCATTGACGATGTAAAGTTGTGCTATCTGCGCATTTTCGTCGATGATGCGTGTCCGTGGCGTCGATGATTCGCCATGAAACAGGAAGTTGTAGTAACTTGGCTGTACATGCTCAGATCTGCACAAAATTTTACACATTTGACAACAGTCCCGCCCTGAACAAATTTACATGCCGACATTCACCCACAGTCATAGCGCCACCTGCTGGCAACAGGAAGTGACCTTAAACGAAGAAGCCCCGCCCACGCTTTGACCTACATGCACGAAACTTCGGTGGGGACGTGTATCATATCAAGACGCACAAACAAGCCTCTAAGAACCGTGCACCTAAACTCGACAGGAAGTCCGCCATTTTGAATTTAGTGGCCATTTTGGGACGATTTACACACTGCGTACTTTAACGAACTCCTCCTAGGGATTTTGTCGGATCGACTTCAAATTTCTGCTGTGCCTTCTAAAGGCATTGACGATGTAAAGTTGTGCTATCTGCGCATTTGTCGATGCGATGCGTGTCCGTGGCGTCGATGATCTCGCCATGAAACAGGAAGTTGTAGTAACTTGGCTGTACATGCTCAGATCTGCACAAAATTTTACACGCTTGACAACAGTCCCGCCCTGAACAAATCTACATGCCGACATTCACCCACAGTCATAGCGCCACCTGCTGGCAACAGGAAGTGAGGTACAAAACTTTCATGCAACGTCCGAATCCCGTAGCAAATGCACAGCCGCGACTGGCGGAGCTCCAGAATATGCCACGCGTCGCATCACACCTCGACGCCGCTACAGGTGCGAGGGCCACTCATCGCTGCTTGCAGCTTTAATTTTTTTCTTTCTTTTCTTTTTTTCTGCAAAGTAGCCTCAATTTCAGCGCCTCAACATGCTCGAAAACTCACCAAATTTGGCACGCATGTCAGGACTGGTGAAAAATTTCAGTATTTTGTGGGTTTCGCGGATGGGCGGGGCAAAATGGCTCGCTAGCCACCTAGAAAATTAGAAAAAATTAGCCCCTCGTCCACGTTCGACCTACATGGACGAAATTTGGTGGGGACGTGTATCATATCAAGACGCACAAAAAAGCCTCAAGAACCCATACCCTAAACTCGACAGGAAGTCCACCATTTTGAATTTGGCGGACATTTTGGGACGATTTGCACACTCCGTACTTTAACGAACTCCTCCTAGGGATTTAGTCGGATCGACGTCAAATTTCGGCTGTGTCTTCTAAAGGCATTGCCGAGGTAAAGTTGTGCTATCTGCGCGTTTTCGTCAATGGGCGTGTCCGTGGCGTCGATCATTCGCCATGAAACAGGAAGTTGTAATAACTTTGCTGTACACGCTCAGATCTGCACGAAATTTTGCACGTTACACAAGAGTCCCGCCCTGAACACATGTACATGCCGACATTCGCCCACAGCCATAGCGCCACCTTCTGGCAACAGGAAGTGACCTTTAATGAAGCAGCCCCCGCTGCACGTTTGACCTACACTTACGAAATTTCTGTGGCACATGGATCATGTCCAGACGTACCAAAAAGCCTCTTGGAGCCATGCCCTAAACCCAACAGGAAGTCGGCCATTTTGAATTGTGTGGCCATTTTAGGATGATTTACACACTCCGTACTTTTACTAACTCCTCCTAGGGATTTAGTCGGATCGACGTCAAATTTCGGCTGTGTCTTCTAAAGGCATTGACGATGTAAAGTTGTGCTATCTGCGCGTTTTCGTCAATGGGCGTGTCCGTGGCGTCGATCATTCGTCATGAAACAGGAAGTTGTAATAACTTTGCTGTACACGCTCAGATCTGCACGAAATTTTGCACGTTACACAAGAGTCCCGCCCTGAACACATGTACATGCCGACATTCGCCCACAGCCATAGCGCCACCTTCTGGCAACAGGAAGTGACCTTTAATGAAGCAGCCCCCGCTGCACGTTTGACCTACACTTACTGAAATTTCTGTGGCACATGGATCATGTCCAGACGTACCAAAAAGCCTCTTGGAGCCATGCCCTAAACCCAACAGGAAGTCGGCCATTTTGAATTGTGTGGCCATTTTAGGATGATTTACACACTCCGTACTTTTACTAACTCCTCCTAGGGATTTAGTCGGATCGACGTCAAATTTCTGCTGTGTCTTCTAAAGGCATTGACGATGTAAAGTTGTGCTCTCTGCACGTTTTCGTCAATGGGCGTGTCCGTGGCGTCGATGATTCGCCATGAAACAGGGAGTTGTTCTAACTTCAGTGTACATGCTAAGATCTGCACGAAATTTTGCACCTTACACAAGAGTCCGGTCCTGAACACATGTACATGCCGACATTCACCCACAGTCATAGCGCCACCTGCTGGCAACATGAAGTGACCTTTAAAAAAGCAGCCCCCGACGCACGTTTGACCTACATGTACGACATTTCTTTGGCACATCTATCATGTCCAGATGCATAAAAAAGCTTCTTGGGCCACTCCCCTAAACTCAACAGGAAGTCGGCCATTTTGAATTTTATGGCAAAGTTTTGGTGATTTACACACACTGTACTTTAACTAACTCCTCTTAGAGATATTGTCGGATCCAATTCAAATTTCTGCTGTGCCTTCTAAAGGCATTGACGATGAAAAGTTGTGCTATCTGCGAGTTTTCGTCAATGGGCGTGTCCGTGGCGTCGATGATTCGCCATGAAACAGGAAGTTGTAGTAACTTCGCTATACATGCTCAGATCTGCACCATATTTTGTACATTTCACAAGAGTCCCGCCCTGAACAAATGTACATGCCAACATTCACCCACAGTCATAGCGCCACCTGCTGGCAACAGGAAGTGCGGTACAACACCTTCATGCAACATCCGAAGCGCGTCGAAAATTCACACCCGCACCGGGAAAGGTGCTGAATAGGCAACGCGACCGGCTCACACCCCGACGCGCTACATGTGCGAGGGCCCGACCATCGCTGCTTGCAGCTTTAATTTTTTTTCTTTCTTTCTTTCTTTTTCTGCAAAGTAAGCCCCATTTTCGCGGTCGCAACATGCTCGAAAACTCACCAAATTTGGCACGCGTGTCAGGACTGGTGAAAAATTTCGTATTTTGTGGGTTTCGTGTACGGGCGTGGCAAAATGGCTCGCTAGCGCCACCTAGAAAATTGGAAAAAATTAGCCCCTCGTCCACGTTCGACCTACATGCACGAAATTTGGTGGGGACGTGTATCATATCAAGACGCACAAAAAAGCCTCAAGAACCCATACCCTAAACTCGACAGGAAGTCCGCCATTTTGAATTTGGCTGCCATTTTGGGACGATTCAGCACACTCCGTGACTTTAACTAACTCCTCCTAGGGGTTCCGTCGGATCGCCTTCAAATTTCTGCTGTGCCTTCTAAAGGCATTGACGATGTAAAGTTGTGCTATCTGCGCTGTTTTCGTCAATGGCGTGTCCGTGGCGTCGATGATTCGCCACGAAACAGGAAGTTGTTGCAACTTGGCTGTATATGCTCAGATCTGCACAAAATTTTGCACGTTTGTCAAGAGCCCAGCCCTGAACACGTGTACATGCCGACATTCACCCACAGTCATAGCGCCACCTGCTGGCAACAGGAAGTGAACTTTAACGAAGCAGCCCCGCGCCAGACGCTTTACCTACATATACTGAAATTTCTGTGGTCACCTGCTGGTGCGTTATTTTGTGGGTTTCGGTAATGCGGGCGTGGCAAATTGGCTCGCTAGCGCCACCTAGAAAATTGGAAAAATTAGCCCCTCGTCCACGTTCGACCTACATGCACGAAATTTGGTGGGGACGTGTATCATATCAAGACGCACAAAAAAGCCTCAAGAACCCATACCCTAAACTCGACAGGAAGTCCGCCATTTTGAATTTGGCTGCCATTTTGGGACGATTAGCACACTCCGTACTTTAACTAACTCCTCCTAGGGATTCAGTCGGATCGACTTCAAATTTCTGCTGTGCCTTCTAAAGGCATTGACGATGTAAAGTTGTGCTATCTGCGCGTTTTCGTCAATGGACGTGTCCGTGGCGTTGATGATTACGCCATGAAACAGGAAGTTGTTGTAACTTGGCTGTACATGCTCAGATCTGCACAAAATTTTGACGCTTTGACAAGAGTCCAGCCCTGAACACGTGTACATGCCGACATTCACCCGCAGTCATAGCGCCACCTGCTGGCGACAGGAAGTGAACTTTAACGAAGCAGCCCCGCCGCACGTTTTACCTACAGTATCTAGAATTTCTGTGGTACATGTATCATGTCCAGACGCACAAAAAAGCCTCTTGGAGCGATGCCCTAAACCTGACAGGAAGTCGGCCATTTTGAATTGTGCGACCATTTTTGGATGATTTACACACTCTGTGCTTTAACTAACTCCTCCTAGGGGTTTCAGTCGGATCGACTTCAAATTTCTGCTGTGCCTTCTAAAGGCATTGACGATGTAAAGTTGTGCTATCTGCGCGTTTTCGTCCATGGGTGTGTCCGTGGCGTCAGATGATTACGCCATGAAACAGGAAGTTGTTGTAACTTGCCTGTACATGCTCAGATCTGGCACCAAATTTTACATGTTTGACAAGAGTCCCGCCCTGAACAAATCTACATGCCGACATTCACCCACAGTCATAGCGCCACCTGCTGGCAACAGGAAGTTGACATTTAACGAAGCAGCCCCACCGCACGTTTGACCTACATCTACAAAATTTCTGTGGTACATCTGGCATGTCCAGACGCACAAAAAAGCCTCTTGGAGCGATGCCCCAAACTCAACAGGAAGTCGGCCATTTTGAATTTTACGGCAATGTTTTGGTGATTTACACACTCTCTACTTTAACGAACTCCTCCTAGGGATTTAGTCGGATCGACTTCAAATTTCTGCTGAGCCTTCTCAAGGCATTGGCGATGCAAAGTTGTGCTATCTGCGCGTTTATGTCAATCGAGCGTGTCCGATGGCGTCAATATCGATCTTAGCCATGACACAGGAAGTGGTTGTAACTTCAGTGTACATGCTCAGATCTGTACGAAATTTTACACGCTTGACAAGAGTCCCGCCCTGGACAGATGTACATGCCGACATTCACCAACAGTCATAGCGCCACCTGCTGGCAACAGGAAGTGACCTTTAGCAAGCAGCCCTCGCGCAGCGCTTGACCGACATCTACAAAATTTCTGTGGTACATCTGGCATGTCCAGACGCACAAAAAGCCTCTTGGAGCGATACCCCAAACCCAACAGGAAGTCGGCCATTTTGAATTTTACCGCATTTTTTAGTGATTTACACACTCTCTACTTTAACGAACTCCTCCTAGGGATTTAGTCGTGATCGACTTCAAATTTCTGCTGAGCCTTCTCAAGGCATTGACGATGCAAAGTTGTGCTATCTTGCGTTGTCGTCAATCAGCGTGTCCGTGGCGCCTATGATTCGCCATGAAACAGGAAGTGGTTGTAACTTCAGTGTACATGCTCAGATCTGTACGACATTTTACACGCTTGACAAGAGTCCGCCCTGGACACATGTATATGCCGACATTCACCAACAGTCATAGCGCCACCTGCTGGCAACAGGAAGTGACCTTTAACGAAGCAGCCCCCGCCGCACGTTTGATCTACATGCACCGAAATTTGGTGGGGACATGTATCATGTCAAGAGGTACAAAAAAAGTCTCGAGAGCCGATACCCTAAACTCAACAGGAAGTCGGCCATTTTGAATTTTGCCGCCATTATTGGATGATTTACACACTCTGTACTTTAACTAACTCCTCCTAGGGATTTAGTCGGATCGACTTCAAATTTCTGCTGTGCCTTCTAAAGGCATTGACGATGTAAAGTTGTGCTATCTGCGGCGTTTCGTCGATGGACGTGTCCGATGGCGTCGACGATTCAGCCATGAAACAGGAAGTTGTTCTAACTTCTGCTGTATATGCTCAGATCTGCACGAAATTTTGCACGTTTGACAAGAGTCCCGCCCTGAACAAATCTACATGCCAACATTCACCCACAGTCATAGCGCCACCTGCTGGCAACAGGAAGTGACCTTTAACGAAGCAGCCCCGCCGCACGCGTTTCATCTACACGCACGAAATTTCTGCGGGACATGTATCATGTCCAAACGTATAAAAAGCCTCTTGGAGCCATGCCCTAAACCCAACAGGAAGTCGGCCATTTTCAATTTTGCAGCCATTTTGGGATGATTTACACACTCCGTACTTTAACAAACTCCTCCTAGGGATTTAGTTGGATCGACTTCAAATTTCTGCTGTGCCTTCTAAAGGCATTGACGATGAAAAGTTGTGCTATCTGTGAGTTTTGTCAATGGGCGTATCCGTGGCGATGGCGTCAAAGATCAACTCTTCAGCCATGACACAGGAAGTGGTTGTAACTTCACTGTAGATGCTCAGATCTGCACCAAACTTTACATGTAGGATAACAGTCCTGCCCTGAACACATGTACATGCCGACATTCATCCAACAGTTATAGCGCCACCTGCTGGCCACAGGAAGTGAGGAACAAAACCTTCATGCAACGTCCGAATGCGTAGCAAATGCACAGCCGCACCGGCAGAGCTCGCAGAACATGCAACGCGTCGCGTCACACCCGGCCGCTACAGGTGCGAGGGCCATCATCGCTGCTTGCAGCTTTAATTAGGCTCGATTTTAAGTATTTATAGGACCCTACTGACACTGTTAGGATTATTTAGGGCCCGAGCACTAACGGTGCGAGGACCCTATTGAAATTGTATAGGATTATTTTTCTTTTTTTTTTTTTCTTTTTTCTGCAAAGTAAGCTCAATTTTCGCGGCGCTAACATGCTCGAAAACTCACCAAATTTGGCACGCATGTCAGGACTGGTGAAAAATTTCAGTATTTTGTGGGTTTCGCGGATGGGCGGGGCAAAATGGCTCACTAGCGCCACCTAGAAAATTGGAAAAATTAGCCCCTCGTCCCCGTTCAACCTACAGGCACGAAATTTGGTGGGGACGTGTATCATATCAAGACGCACAAAAAAGCCTCAAGAACCCATACCCTAAACTCACACAGGAAGTCCGCCATTTTGAATTTTGTGCCACCATTTTGGGACGATTCACACGCTCGTGACTTTAACGAACTCCTCCTAGGGATTTAGTCGGATCGACTTCAAATTTCTGCTGTGCCTTCTCAAGGCATTGACGATGAAAAGTTAGTGCTATCTCGGCGTTTTGCGTCAATGGACGTGTCCGTGGCGTCGATGATTACGCCATGAAACAGGAAGTTGTTGTAACTTGGCTGGACATGCTCAGATCTGCACGAAATTTTGCACGCTTTGACAAGGGTCCCGCCCTGAACAAATCTACATGCCGACATTCACCCACAGTCATAGCGCCACCTGCTGGCAACAGGAAGTGACCTTTAACGAAGCAGCCCCGCCGCACGTTTGATCCTACAGTTACAGAATTTCTGTGGTATATCTACCATGTCCAGGCGTACAAAAAAGCCTCTTGAACCACTCCTCTAATGTCAACAGGAAGTCGGCCATTTTGAATTTGGAGGCTATTTTGGGACGATTTACACACTACGTACTTTAACGAACTCCTCCTAGGGATTGAGTCGGATCGACTTCAAATTTCTGCTGTGCCTTCTAAAGGCATTGACGATGTAACACGTTGATGCTATCTGCGGCGTTTTACGATCCGATGGAAGGTGTCCGTAGGCGTTGATGATTACGCCATGAAACAGGGAAGTTGCTGTAATTTGCCTGTCCATGCTCAGATCTGCAGCGAAATTTTACAGCGTGTGACAAGACTCCACGCCCTGAACAAATCTACATGCTGACATTCACACCCCAGTCATAGCGCCAACCTGCTGGCAAAGGAAGTCACATTTAGACGAAGCAGCCCCAGCCCATACGCTTTACCTACATGAAGTCCGAAATTTCTGTGGCACATCTATCATGTCATGATTCGCGTACTTTAGCGAACTCCTCCTGGGGATTTAGTCGGATCGACTTCAAATTTCGGCTGTGCCTTCTCAAGGCATTGGCGATGAAAAGTTGTGCTATCTGCGGCGTTTTCGACGATGGCGTGTCCGTGGCGTCGATGATTCAGCCATGAAACAGGAAGTTGTTGTAACTTGGCTGGACATGCTCAGATCTGCACGAAATTTTGCACGTTTGACAAGGGTCCCGCCCTGAACAAATCTACATGCCGACATTCACCCACAGTCATAGCGCCACCTGCTGGCAACAGGAAGTGACCTTAAACGAAGCAGCCCCGCCCACGTTCGACCTACAGTTACAGAATTTCTGTGGTATATCTACCATGTCCAGACGTACAAAAGCCTCTTGAACCACTCCTCTAATGTCAACAGGAAGTCGGCCATTTTGAATTTGGAGGCTATTTTGGGACGATTTACACACTTCGTACTTTAACGAACTCCTCCTAGGGATTGAGTCGGATCGACTTCAAATTTCTGCTGTGCCTTCTAAAGGCATTGACGATGTAAAGTTGTTGCTATCTGCGGCGTTTTCGTCGATGAACGTGTCCGTGGCGTTGATGATTCAGCCATGAAACAGGAAGTTGCTGTAATTTGCCTGTCCATGCTCAGATCTGCCACGAAATTTTACACGTGTGACAAGACTCCCGCCCTGAACAAATCTACATGCTGACATTCACCCCCAGTCATAGCGCCACCTGCTGGCAAAAGGAAGTCACATTTAACGAAGCAGCCCCCGGCCCACGTTTTACCTACATGTACGAAATTTCTGTGGCACATCTATCATGTCAAGACGCACAAAAAAGCCTCTTGGAGCAATGCCCCAAACCCAACAGGAAGTCGGCCATTTTGAATTTTACCACCATTTTTTAGTGATTTACACACTCTGTACTTTAACGAACTCCTCCTAGGGATTTTTTCGGATCGGTTTCAAATTTCTGCTGTGCCTTTTAAAGGCATTGACGATGAAAAGTTGTGCTATCTCGCGTTTTAGCGTCAATGGAGCGTGTCTGTGGCGTCGATTATTAGCCATGAAACAGGAAGTTTGTATAACTTGGCTGTACATGCTCAGATCTGCTCCAAATTTTCTACATTTGACAAGAGTCCCGCCCTGAACAAATGTACATGCCGACATTCAACCATAGTCATAGCGCCACCTGCTGGCAACAGGAAGTGACTTTAAGCGAAGCAGCCCCGCCACACGTTTGACCTACATATCACGAAAATTCTGTGGTACATCTACCATGTCCAGACGCACAAAAAGCCTCTTGGAGCGATGCCCTAAACTCAACAGGAAGTCGGCCATTTTGGATTTTATGGCAAAATTTTGGTGATTTACACACTCCAGTATTTTAACTAACTCCTCCTAGAGATAGAGTCGGATCGACTTCAAATTTCTGCTGTGCCTTCTAATGGCATTGGCGATGAAAAGTTGTGCTATCTGCGAGTTTTCATCGATGGCGTGTCCGATGGCGTGGCATCAAAGATCAAGTCTTCGCCATGACAGAGGAAGTTGTTGTAACTTCAATGTACATGCTCACATCTGCACCAAACTTTACATATAGGATAACAGTCCCACCCTGAACACATGTACATGCCCACATTCACCAAAAGTCATAGCGCCACCTGCTGGCAAAGGAAGTGAGGTACAAAACCTTCATGCAGCGTCCAAATCTCGTAGAAAATGCACAGATACACCGGCCGAGCTCCAGAATATGCAACGCGGCAGCGTCACACCCGGCAGCTATATGTGCGAGGGCCACTCATCGCTGCTTGCAGCTTTAATTTTTTTTTTCTTTCTTTCTTTCTTTTTTTCTGCAAAGTAAGCCTCAATTTTCGCGGCCTCAACATGCTCGAAAACTCACCAAATTTGGCACGCATGTCAGGACTGGTGAAAAATTTCAGTATTTTGTGGGTTTCGAGGATGGCGTGGCAAAATGGCTCGCTAAGCCACCTAGAAAATTAGAAAAAATTAGCCCCTCGTCCAGGTTCGACCTACATGCACGAAATTTGGTGGGGACGTGTATCATATCAAGACGCACAAAAAAGCCTCAAGAACCCATACCCTAAACTCGACAGGAAGTCCGCCATTTTGAATTTTGCGGCCATTTTGGGGACGATTCACTCACTCCGTACTTTAACGAACTCCTCCTAGGGATTTAGTCCGATCGACTTCAAATTTCTGCTGTGCCTTCTAAAGGCATTGACGATGTAAAGTTGTGCTCTCTGCGCGTTATCGTCGATGGGCGTGTCCGTGGCGTCGGCGATTCGCCATGAAACAGGAAGTTGTTGTAACTTGGCTGTACATGCTCAGATCTGCACGAAATTTTGCACGTTTGACAAGAGTCCCGCCCTGAACCACGTGTACATGCCGACCTTCAACCACAGTCATAGCGCCACCTGCTGGCAACAGGAAGTGATGTTTAACGAAGCAGCCCCGCCGCGACGTTTGACCGACATGCACGAAATTTCTGTGGTACATCTATCATGTACAGACGCACAAAAAAGCCTCTTGAGTGATGCCCTAAACTCAACAGGAAGTCGGCCATTTTGAATTTTATGGCAATTTTGGATGATTTACACACTCCGTATTTCGACGAACTCCTCCTAGGGATTTAGTCGGATCGACTTCACATTTCTGCTGTTCCTTCTCAAGGCATTGACGATGTAAAGTTGTGCTATCTGCGCATTTTCGTCAATAGGCGTGTCCGTGGCGTGGCGTCAAAGATCAAGTCTTCGCCATGACAGAGGAAGTGCTTGTAACTTCAGTGTACACGCTCAGATCTGTACGAAATTTTACACGTTTAATAACAGTCCCGCCCTGAACACACGTACATGCCGACATTCACCCACAGTCATAGCGCCACCTGCTGGCAACAGGAAGTGAGGTACAAAACCTTCATGCAACGTCCAAACCCCTTAGTAAATGCACAGCCGCACCGGCAGAGGTCCATAATATACAACGCGGGCGCCTCATGCCCCGACGTGCCACATGTGCGAGGGCCCGCCCATCGCTGCTTGCAGCTTTAATTTATTTATTTTATTTTTTAATATATATATATTTCTTTTTTTAACACAAACACAGATACTTTGATTAGTTTATGCTCGAATTCTTTAATGAAATGTATGGGGGTGATTTATATGTTATATGTATTGGGATGATCGTTATGTTATATGTATGATGCTTTGGCAATATTGTTCTACAGTCATGCCAATAAAGCAAAATTTAATTGAAGAGACGCAGTGAAGAGACGCAGTGAAACGCATGAAGAGATGCAGTGAAACGCAGTGAAGAGATGCAGTGAGACGTAGTGAAGAGATGCAGTGAAATGCAGTGAAGAGACGCAGTGAAATGCAGTAGAATGCAGTGACGGAGCGCAGTAAAATGCAGTGAAATGCAGTAAAGAGATGCAGTAAAACGCAGTAAAGAGACGGAGTGAAACGTAGTGAAGAGACGCAGTGAAATGCAGTGAAGAGATGCAGTGAAATGCAGTGAAGAAATGCAGCGAGACGTAGTGAAGAGATGCAGTGAAATGGAGTGAAGAGACGCCGTGAAATGCAGTAGAATGCAGTGACGGGGCGCAGTAAAATGTAGTGGAATGCAGTAAAGAGATGCAGTAAAACTCAGTAAAGAGACGGAGTGAAACGCAATAAAGAGACACAGTGAAAAGATGCCATAAAATGCAGTAAAGAGACGCAGTAAAACGCAGTGAAGAGACGCAGTGAAACGCAGTCAAGAAACGCAGTGGAACGCACTGAAGAGATGCAGTGAGACGCAGTGAAGAGATGCAGTGAAATGCAGTGAAGAGATGCCGTGAAATGCAGTAGAATGCAGTGACGGAGCGCAGTAAAATGCAGTGAAATGCAGTAAAGAGATGCAGTAAAACGCAGTAAAGAGACAAAGTGAAACGCAGTGAAGAGATGCAGTAAAATGCAGTGAAGAGACGCAGTGAAACGCATGAAGACATGCAGTGAAACGCAGTCAAGAGACACAGTGAAAAGATGCCGTAAAATGCAGTAAAGAGACGCAGTAAAACGCAGTGAAGAGACACAGTGAAGAGACGCAGTGAAGAGACGCAGTAAAACACAGTGAAGAGACGCCATGAAACGCAGTGAAGAGATGCCGTGAAATGTAGTGAAGAGACGCAGTGGAATGCAGTGTAGAGACGCAGTAAAACGCAGTTAAGAGAGGCCGTGAAATGCAGTGAGAAGCAGTGAAGAGACGAAGTGAAATGCAGTGAAGAGACGCAGTGAGAAGAAGAGAAGCATTGAAGAGACGTGGTGAAACGCAGTGGAATGCTGTAAAGACATGCAGTAAAACGCAGTGAAGAGAAGCAGTGAAAAGACACAGTGAAAAGACGGCGTAAAGTGCAGTAAAGAGATGCAGTAGAATGCAGTGAAAAGACGCAGTAAAATGCAGTGAAGAGACGCAGTAAAATGCAGTGAAGATACGCAGTGAAATGCAGTGAGAAGCAGTGAAGAGACTAAGGAAATGCAGTGAAGAGACGAGGAGAAGAAGAGAAGCATTGAAGAGACGCGGTGAAACGAACGCAGGAATGGCCAAAGACATGCAGTAAAACGCAAGTGAAGAGAAGCAGGAAAAGACACAGTGAAAAGAGCTACGCGAAAGTGCAGTGAAGAGATGCCGGAGAATGCAGTGAAGAGACGCAGTGGAATGGCAGTGTAGAGACGCAGTAAAACGCGAAAGCTAAGAGAGGCCGCGGAAATGCAGCAGTGAGAAGCAGGAAGAGATCAAGTGAATGCAGTGAAGAGACGCGAGTGAGAAGAAGAGAAGCATTGAAGAGACGGGTGAAACGCAGTGGAATGCTGTAAAGACATGCAGTAAAACGCGAAAGGAAGAGAAGAAGCAGTGAAAAGCATTACAGTGAAAGACGGCGTAAAGTGCAGTAAAGAGATGCAGTAGAATGCAGTGAAAAGACGAAAAAAATGCAGTGAAGAGACGAAAGTAAAATGCAGTGAAGATAATGCGAGGAAATGCAGTGTGAGGAGATTACGATCTAGTGAAATGCAGTCTTCAGCCGGCGAGACGAAAGTAAAATGCAGTGAAGA
>JALXJV020000027.1:588780-614748 GCA_024633595.2 Lepomis macrochirus | reverse complement strand
TTCCGCGTCTCTTCACTGCGTTTTACTGCGTCTCTTCACTGCGTCTCTTCACTGCATTTCACTGCGTCTCTTCACTGCGTCTCTTCACTGCGTCTCTTCACTCGCATTTCACTGCGTCTCTTCACTGCGTTTCTTCACTTCGCTCGTCTCTTCACTGCGTTTCACTGCGTCTCTTCACTGCGTTTTACTGCGTCTCTTCACTGCGTCTCTTCACTGCGTCTCTTCACTGCGTCTCTTCACTGCGTTTCTACTGCGTCTCTTCACTGCGTCTCTTCACTGCGTTTCACTGCGTCTCTTCACTGCGTCTCTTCACTGCGTTTTACTGCGTCTCTTCACTGCATTTTACTGCGTCTCTTCACTGCGTCTCTTCACTGCGTTTTACTGCGTCTCTTCACTGCATTTCACTGCGTCTCTTCACTGCGTTTCACTGCGTCTCTTCACTGCATTTCACTGTGTCTCTTCACTGCATTTCACGGCGTCTCTAAACTGCGTTTTACTGCGTCTCTACACTGCATTCAACTGCAATTAGCTCCGTCTCTTCACTGCATTTTACGGCATCTTTTCACTGTGTCTCTTGACTGCGTTTCACTCCGTCTCTTTACTGAGTTTTACTGCATCTCTTTACTGCATTCCACTGCATTTCACAGCGTCTCTTAACTGCGTTTCACGGCGTCTCTTCACTGCGTTTTACTGCGTCTCTTCACTGCGTTTTACTGCGTCTCTTCACTGCGTCTCTTCACTGCGTCTCTTCACTGCGTTTCACTGCGTCTCTTCACTGCGTCTCTTCACTGCGTCTCTTCACTGCGTTTTACTGCGTCTCTTCACTGCGTCTCTTCACTGCGTCTCTTCACTGCGTCTCTTCACTGCGTTTTACTGCGTCTCTTCACTGCGTCTCTTCACTGCGTTTCACTGCGTCTCTTCACTGCGTGTCTTCACTGCGTTTTACTGCGTCTCTTCACTGCGTCTCTTCATGCGTTTCACTGCGTCTCTTCACTGCGTTTTACTGCATCTCTTTACTTCATTTCACTGCATTTCACTGCGTCTCTTCACTGCGTGTCTTCACTGCATTTCACTGCGTCTCTTCACTGCGTTTCACTGGATCTCTTTACTCCATTTTACAGCGTCTTTTCACTGCGTCTCTTGACTGCGTTTCACTCCGTTTCTTCACTGCGTTTTACTGCATCTCTTTACTGCATTCCACTGCATTTTACTGCGCCCAGTCACTGCATTCTACTGCATTTCACAGCGTCTCTTCACTGCATTTCACTGCGTCTCTTCAATGCGTCTCACGGCATCTCTTCACTGCATTTTACTGCGTCTCTTCACTGCATTTCACTGCGTCTCTTCACTGCGTTTTACTGCGTCTCTTCACTGCGTTTCACTGCGTCTCTTTACTGCGTTTTACTGCGTCTCTTCACTGCGTCTCTTCACTGCGTTTTACTGCGTCTCTTCACTGCGTCTCTTCACTGCGTTTTACTGCGTCTCTTCACTGCGTTTCACTGCGTCTCTTCACTGCGTTTTACTGCATCTCTTTACTTCATTTCACTGCATTTCACTGCGTCTCTTCACTGCGTGTCTTCACTGCATTTCACTGCATCTCTTCACTGCGTTTCACTGGATCTCTTTACTCCATTTTACGGCATCTTTTCACTGCGTCTCTTGACTGAGTTTCACTCCGTTTCTTCACTGCGTTTTACTGCATCTCTTTACTGCATTCCACTGCATTTTACTGCGCCCCGTCACTGCATTCTACTGCATTTCACAGCGTCTCTTCACTGCATTTCACTGCGTCTCTTCAATGCGTCTCACGGTATCTCTTCACTGCATTTCACTGCGTCTTTTCACTGCATTCTACTATATCTCTTTGCTGCACATCAATTCAGCTGACACAGCCATATACTCATATAGTATTTCAGTTTAGTACATAATTTCACCAATACTTTGATTAATGTTTGATTAAGATTGAATTTTATAAATGAAGTATGTGTAATTGTTCAGTCATAATTAAATTGTATGATTTAATGCTTTGCATTAATTTCTTCAATGTTTGTTTTAAGTTAAAAGGAGCAACATAACTGTCAGTCTGTAATGACCTTTTGTGCTTTATAATCATACTGAGTAATATATAACATTGAATTTGGAAAAGGTTGTTAGGGACTCCATATGTGTCACTACAAAGCTAATGGCCAAGAGCTTCTTTTAAATTGCCCGTGTTTGTATTAGAACTAAGGGTGGGTTGGTCGAACTGGTGCTGGATTGGGTGTCGATGAGGGGCCCAGTTTGGAAAATGTCCCCCTGTCCAAAATTCCTAACGGAATTGCCGTTGCTGTCAAAGTTGCATGTTTGGTACCCTGTAGACCTGTGTTTGAATCTGGGTAGGATGACTGCTCTCACCTCTGGCCGCATATGGTGTCAGAAGTAGGATGGCTTGCCGTGAGGTCATCTGAGCCCTGCCCAGAGTCCAAAAGCTAATGAGTATTGTGTGCCGGTGTGCTTATATACAAGATCATCAATTCACGTGTGACGTGAATAGCGTGTGATGGTTATGATGTCACACACTACCGTTTGAGCAGTACCAATAGGATTGGAGTAGTTTTATTCATAGTTCAGCTCTGCCACGCCCAAGGGCGTTCCCATAGTGTCGTCACCGACGCAGTGTCTCGTTCCCCTTCTCGGGGAACAAGGGTTACATACCTAACCCAAGATGTTCACTAGCCCCGACTCTGACATTTGTTTTTCACTGCGTGAGAAAATCGATGTGTTGCGTGAGAGAATGTGAACACTGTCAACTCTCTGCAGCTCTGGTGTTACATTATTTAGCCTAAAGGTTAAGCAAGCTAAAGTTTTGCTAGTCTGCCTGTTAGCTCCTCACCTTCACCTGTCAGACATACATGATGCTTCTGAACACATTTTTTGGCCAGAGATTTGGCCATTGCCTCCCTATGATTTTATTCTTCTCTGTTTATTTTGAATGTTCTTTAGTGGGCTCCTGACAGGCAGCAGTGTTCACTTAAACAGACTTGTTTTACTCGCTTTTTATTTGCTGGTCCTACACATCGGAACTGCCAAATGCTTTTTCACAGTAACAGCGGGGGGCGGGTTATCAGATGACAAGTTTGATGACAAGGATTATTTTTCAGCAAGTCTCTCTAGTAGAGAGAACAGCCTGTCCATCCTCTCTGTGCTCTCCTCTCCTCTGCCTCTCTCAACCTCATGTCTTCCTTAAGAAACTGAAGCAGCTCATCCTCTCTGTCCCTCTTGCTCTTTCTCGGCTGGCTCTTCTCCTCCTCTTCATCCTACTCCTCCTGGTCACCCACTGCAGTACTTGGCCCTGGTGTGTCCTCAGAGATAGAGGCAATTACGACTGTCCCAACACCTCATCCATGAGGACAAACTAGGGCCAAACAAGCAGCAGTGGGCCCCCTTACCCCCTGCACCCTCTCCTGACCACTTGCAATCCTAAGGCACAGGAAATCAATCAAGGTAAATAACTACAGCAGAAAAACAAATTTCACCAACTGTGTTTATTAATGTGCATGGCTGAAATGAATGAAATTAATATACAACATACAAGGTTAATGTATGTATTATATTAAAACAGAGTTGTAAGATGAATTCAGTTTGCAGTTCCCTTTATGCTACACAGTGAACAATTTATACAAAAATTATAAAAAATGTATACAGAATATATAAGTTTTAAATCACACATACATACTTTGTTGTTTTTTTAAATCGTCCCACTTTTTTTTGCTTGGAGGGAAGTCGCCTTCCTCCACAGGCCCATTTTTTCCAAAATTGTCCTAATCACAGAGAAACAAAAGTAATAGAAACAGTAAGCAGCATAAATCACAAAATAAACTAGGTATATTAACCGTGTACTATATCCCAAGGTTTTTGTAACTGTTACTAACATTAACTGGGCGGCTGTGGCTCTATCGGTATCGATATCGAAAATCTTTGAACGATACCCAGCCCTACTTATGAGCACATTGAGCTTGTGAGGGTCCAGGTGGTCCTTTGAGATTTTTGTGGCCTCTGAGCCATCGGAGTGAGGCAATGATCCCAGGAAGCTCTAAAAGAAAAGAAATGCAGTTGCAAATGAGATAGTTAGGCCAGTACTTCCACCTAGTTTAGTTCTTCATTTGCGTGTCATTATAAACACTATAAAACTGTAATTCTATTCTTATAAAAAATATTACTCTTTATTTAATTTTCTTCAGCTAATTCAGGAAATTCCAACTCTGGGTTTAGCATTAAGTTGGTTAAAGTTGGCAAAGGGTAGGTTCAACTTTTAAAAGTTTAATACATGATCTATGACCATACAAATGGACATAAAGTTAAGCAGTATTTTACATAACATCACATGCTATTATATTGTTGGGTCAGGCATTGCAGTACATAAAAACATTATTTCAAGCGTGTCTTAAAGAGGTGTTATTATGGTTTTTGGCTTTTTCTCTCTCCTTTATTGAGTTATATATCTTTTTTTGTGCATGTAACAGGTTTGCAAAGTGAAAAAGCCCAAAGGGACTCTTCGTGCTCAGAACTGCTTGAAAACAGCTCGTTTGTAGTCCTTTACTTGTGACGACACAATGCAAACGTGTCATAAAGCTTGCCAAGCAGCGGGCGGGGTCCACCCTCAAACCAAGCTAGTCTGAGCTGAGGTCTTTTGGCTCGAATCGCCTTTGTTTGGGTTTCCATTGTAGAAATATTGCACCTGTATCTGCTTCCAGGTTCTTTTTTTCGTATCACCTCACCTTTGTCGAGGTTCCAAGCGAGTTGAGGGATACTAAAAATAAAATGTGAAAACACAACAGACTGCTGATTAGTCAGAGAGAATATTCACTATTCTCTGCATCATCATTGCGTGCACCAGACAGAGGCCAGCAACAGTAAGTTTTATATTTTACAGTTTTCGTATGGAATTTCATGACTAAATCCACTTCTGAGAAGTTTAGAGGTGAGAAATCAGCTGTGTAGATTTCGAATATTGACAGTTTTATGAGAAGTGATAGCGAAACAAAAATGTGGTGAATATTTTCGGAGTTGAGGAGCTCCGCAAGTGGCGGCGTGTGTGAGGCTGGCCAGCTGGCCGCTCACAGAGCCCTCTGCTCCCGCCGTCACACAGACACACAGACCGCGGCAGCAGTTCAACGTTTAGTCCTGATGGTAAGATGTGGAACAATGATGTGTGATTGTGGACTGGTAGTAACTTATACCATCTGCTAGGTTACGGTCGCAGTCTGAAGTAGCTTTGATTTGGATCACGCCACCTTGTTTCTTACGACCCGTCCTTCTCTGCTTCTGATTGGCTAATAGTCCTTACCTGGGAACTGCACATGTGCAACTCCAACAAAGATTTTGTACGAGTAAGATGCATCACTCTGTAGCTCAAGAGCGGAGCGTACAACTCATAGGGTGAAAAGAAGAGCTGCAGCAATGTGCAGTATGAGAAAAACAGTGTTTTTTGAAAATTAAACCATGTAAACCTGTTCTGGTACAACCCCTAATTAGGATTTTGAACCTGAAAATGAGCATAATACCACCTCTTTAAAACAATTCTCACATACACATGTACGCTTTAACATTGCTGTTGTAACTGAGTTATTGGTCACTGTAATGATTCCCCCTCCATTGTTGCAGTGAAGAGAAATCTCTAAAAAAAACAGAGTACCTTTAGAAGATATCCACCTTTGAATAGTCTAACACAGATGTTTAGCTGATGATTCACAGTAGCTTCAGCGAAACTTTAGAATGAATTTATACAAAAATGACAACGGTGGTGATGTCTTTACAGCCTATGGGCAGGAATAATGATTACAGTGACCAATAACTTACTGTAAACATGGACATGTGAGTATTAAGGTAGACTATAAAAATGTGAACCTTTAGCACAAAGGCAGCAACATATGCATTTATTACTCTGATAAAGACCTCACTGGTCATTTTAACAGTGCAAAAGCAGAATTGAGGGCTCATACACACACATGCACAGGCCTGCCTTGTTAAAAGCTCATGCATCAAATACCAGCAACAGGTTACTAAGATTGTAATGTTATATTACCGAAATTTTACTAACATTAAAAACTGCTTTACAACAAAAAGCAATACGTTACTGTAATATTAACGTTAATTGTGTTTCTTTTGTTACGCATTAACATTTCTCCCAACACTATAAGGCAGACGAAAGTTGCTGTCTTGATTATGAAACTATTAAAATGCTAACTAACGTTAGCTAACAAATATATTAATCTACGTGCTTAGCATTAGCTAATGCACACCAGAGCTATCAACCAAGGAAAATATATCCAAATCAGAGTGAGCTCAACTTCACTTAACTTACACAATTGTGTTGTCTTGCTAACAATAATAAACTTACCAAGTAAGATGATTTTTGCTGGCAGTCTCTGCTTCTTTCCTCTCCTTGCTTGTACTTGCCAGGCACGCCTCTTTAGCTCTATTCACATTTAACTGCAGGGAGCTGACTGGATATTCTTCTCTTCTGTTTTCTTTTCTTATGTCTGCGGTGTCCACCTTCGCCAAGTACGAGTCGGTAAAGTAAAACAAAGAAAACCTGAGAAATGAAAATATTTCTGGCCAGAAATAGCTTTCATCTCTCAATGGCAGAAAACACGTTAACTTTCGTGAAGCGGACTTTCACGCTATGTGATTGGGTCGTCGATTTGAAAACCTTGATTGTAATTGGTCCAACTGAATGCACTGCGCCAGTGCGCGTGAGGGCACACTTCGCCCCTCTGTACACATGTGTTTACTGTTTACAAACAGAAACAAGTATAACTACATTATGATTAAAAGTATGCTTATTTCTATATGTTGTTGTTTGTTAAGTTAACAACATGTGTTGCTTCCTTCTAGGTTACCCTTATGAAAGAGGTCTCTGATCTCAACTAGCTAATTACCTGATTTAAAAAAAATTAAAAGAAAGAAAAGAAATGAAAAAAAGAAATAACATCCTTTTGAAAAATATATTTATTTTTAAAAAAATGTGTTTTAAAAATCATCCACCTGGAAATCAGGCTGAAACATGTGGCAATTACATAAATAATTACAATATTTTTCAGGAATACACAATGAAGCATGTACAACAAAGCATAAATATATTTTTAACCCACTAAATGTGTAATTGTTTAATGTACTTCCACAAAGTACACCTGAATAGTATTTACTATTAATAAGAGTTAAATAAATATATTTTTATAAAGAGACTAAAATATTGTAAAAGAATATACTTTTATTCAAGCATATTTTTTAAAAGTTTAATTAAGTATATATTTACCAATTTATATACTTTTGAGAAGTATGTTAAGCTCAGGAGAATATATCTTTAATATACTTGTAGTAAACATGTTATAAGTATGAATGTACTATAAGCATACTATGTGAATTTCAAGTATATTTTCAGTGCCTTTAAGAGCACTTCTTTTTGACCTAGGAGCACTTTGATATTTTTTTTTAAATCTAAACGGAATTATATTATTGGTCAACCGTAAGCGTGAAAGCACGTAACAACCCGCCCTTAACGTTGGTCATCAAATAACCCAGCAATCGAACGGACTGTGGGAAAAGTTGTAGTAGTTAAAATCAGTGAGAGAAGATTGTAGTAAACACAGGCAAAGAACAGGAGAAGGAGGCATCTTCGCTGAGACATGTGCCATCTATTCAAAAGGAGCCAGGATGAGAATCAGGGTGAAGAAGTTGTAAAAGTTGAAAGATGATGAGCAAGCTAACCAGGGACCGGAGGAGCCTCGTGTTAGCAGCGCACCATAACATCAAGGCCAGTCTAGCAGCGAAGCCATACGGTCTGTGAGCGCAGCACAACCTGAGGCTAGCTGTAGCAGCAGCAGTGCACGGTGGATTTATTAGCTAGCTGTCTGACCCGGTGTTGTGCTGGGCAATCGACGAAGATGCTCGCGCCGATAGTGGAAATATCCAGCCTCAGCCTCTGATATGGTTTTGGGCGGTATGGTGGGCTCCCTCACTAATGATCTGCTGTGTTATCAAGTCCTGGGAAAAGTTAACAGAGTGGCTCACCCATTCACCACCCACAGGTAGGATAATATTTTTTGCTTTACCTGTACTAAGGAAATGTATTTGTTGTTTTTTTTCTGACTGGAAACACGGCGACCATGTGCGTGAGAAAAGCACAGAGCACTGTTATTACATATTAGCAACGTTTCTCCGCTCATTTGTCACTGGGACCGGGACTGTGAAAATAAACTAGTGCAACAGCTGGAGGGAGAGAAACAGGAGGAGCTGAAGCAGGTTTTGGCTGTAAGTTTTAAGTGAAAGAGGGCTGCCTTTACGTGGCGACGGTGAAGTAGCATATGTACTGGATGTGTTTTTGTGTGTGAATAATTGAAGAGTCTGATTCATGGAACTGGATTAGAGGTGAGGCTTGAGGTTTGTGCTTGTATAATGTGATTTACAGTAAACAGGAGTATGTATTGATATTGTGTGGTCCAGGCAAGCATTGTTTCAGTCATGTGGTGTAAGGTTAAATCCTGTTTGATGGAGGATATCTGTGTACATCCTGTAGAGCCAGAGCATATGGGTTTTTGGGGGCAGATGCAGATTTAATAGTGAAAAAGAGAAAATTTAAAAGCTGATATTTTGATTTGGATTGAAATGATTTGGGTAGTAGACCCGTTTCCTGTATAAACTACTACTACTTAGCACAGGCTGATAATGAAAGCTGTTCTGTATGTGGGCTATAAATATCAGTGGGCTTTTCCTTAATGTGTTATGTAAAAACTGCATAAGCTGGAAGTCTCAACAACTGGTTATGCAAACAACTGCGCATTATTAAATAATTGCTGCTAGAAAGTGCAGTGACAGAATACGCATGTGTATTTAAAAGAGTCTTGAAGCTAAATGTAGGCTACTCACCAGAGAAAGTGAACATCCAGCTTCTAATAAGCATTTTCAGTGGTGCTGATTGACAGGTCGCTATGGTAACAACTTGTCAATCATAGATAATCCTATCCTGAAGCATACTCTGCTTTTTGGATTTTAAAATAAATGGGACCAAAATTTACTAAATGAACATCATGTTGTATTAAAGAAGACATGAAACTAGCAACTGAGAACATAAAGTCATCAGGAAAGTGTTTACTAATCAGCTGAGAGGTAGGGTCATTTTGCCCTTATTTCAAATGGAACTGGACTTCTTTTTGCAACCGGAACAGTCGCCTCCTGCAGGCCATTCAATAGAATGCAGGTTTAAGGGACTTCTGTGTTTACATCAGATCGGGACTCTGAATTGAGCTGTTGTTGGCCCCTAGGTGGCCCCTGAAGAGAAGTTACAGAAACTTCCTAACCATCAGATCCTATCCTAACTGCTTGGTAACCATGGTAATAAGAGTTAGGAACTGAGTTAGGAAAAGAGCCATTACAGATTAACAGTTCCTAAGTCAATATTCCTTTCCTAACTTTAGATAGGAAAAGTTTATTACAGAAGCATCCTAACTTCATAAAATCTTAAATCAACTCTCCTAACTGAAGGATAACTGTTCAGCTGTCCTAAGTAACATTTTCACTGTTTCCTAACTTCTTCCCTATGGCTGCTCTTTTATTGCTTTTCAATAAAAAGCAGGCGGAACTTATTCATTAGTAGATACAGGCTACCCCGTGTGATGATCCTTAAGTTAGCATGCAACTACGATCAGCGTTGGAGAGGCCGACCCGACACCATGGGGCTCTACCGGTTGTGGTGCAACTGACAAACACACTTTGTTTTTTTGCAAAAGGAGATTTTCAAAGTGAAATGGCTGACATAGCAAAAGTATCACAGCCCGTTATATCAGACAATTTAACAGAGGTGGCAGCAGTAATTAGCAATTTGGCTGATCGGTACATACAATTTACAATACGGGATGAACTCACCGCAATCAAGGCTGCTTTCTACCACGAGTATTGGATGCCTGGTGTAATTGGACTGGCTGATGGGTCTTTGTTTCCCAGTGTTGGGAGGATGAGGCAACATATGTGTGCCGCAAAGGATACCATGCTATCAACATCTAAGCCATAGGGGATCATAACATGATGATTAGGCATTTGATAGCGAAGTGGCCTGGCTCAACGTGATGCTTTCATCTTCAACACAAGGTATACAGTATTTCGGGCCATCCTGACTAAACAGGACAACTTACAAACCTTATCACCGTCATTGCAGCGCCATCTGGTGGACCTTAACCTAAATATAAAATTATTCAAATCAGGGGCAATTTGAATAAGTCCCATGAAGTCTCCTGAAACAGCACCAGAACACAGCTTCACAATATTTTTAATCTCTTTGTTTGCAAAATAAGGAATAGGGGGATTCATTTAGCAACATATTTTAAAGTTGTGATTATTAGTTAGTAAGGCCTATTAGTTAAGCTAAGTAGCTTATGTGAGTCCCTTTTTAGCACTGCACTCAGACAAATATACTTATGTTCACAACTAAAAATAAATTCAGGCCAATAGGCATACAAATATAAATTTGGAAGGAATAATTTTGTTTCATCCATCCTTTTAGTGTTTTATTTCTAACACTTAAGTATGTCTACAGTGACATCAGTGCTTAACTGGAAGAAAGAGGCCAGAGTGGCTGGCTGCTTGGTGACTCTGGGTATCTCTTAAAGTCATTCCTAATGACACCAGTGGGATATGTGCATATCTTTGTCTCATATAAATAGTAGGACTACTATAATTTTGTTGGTAGACTGCTTTCAATTTATCTATTAGGTACAACCTTTACAATCAGTGAAATACCTCCACTATTCACCAGAGAAAGTGATCTTATTCATCAAAGCCACAGCAGTGCTTCACAACCTATCTAGATTGGCAAACCTCCTGGACCCTGAAAAGGATGCAGACCCAGCAGAAGGCAATGAAGCTGAAGAAATGCAGCCACAGGGAGTTAACACTGGGCTCCACACAAGAAATCAGCTAATCTGGGATTTCTTTGCAAGACAATAAGATAAATAATATATGGTAAGATAACAGATAAAATAATTTATTGTAGATTCACAACATAGATTTGTTTTAAAAATGAAACTAAATTGATACTAAGGCCTACATTAAAAAAATAAAAATAAAAATGGCTTGCTTATATTTCATTATGACACTTTTTGCACAGCAGTTTTGCTCTGCACTTCTCTAGTGTGAACTTCTCCCTTTCCAGCATCAGTCGCTCTCTTTCAATGGCTAGTCTATCCTTGAACAGCTCCAGCTTCTCCTTTTCTATCTCCAGCAAGGCCAGGGTGTCTGATGACATGCTGGATGGCTTCTATTTTTTTGCTCCAAAATAAAATTAGATAGTCCAGTTATAATTAGGGTAATACCAAACCTATATGCATGTTAGCCTAGTTAGTTGACTAATTATAGAACTACTAGCCTAGTTGTTAGTTAGTTTAACTTACCAGGGTTGTTGTCAGTGTGACCACAGCTGGTGGTGATTGAGGACTCCTCTGCTCCTCCAAAACCACATCTTCGTCAGTTAGGTCAGACAGCTGGATAACTATGTCAGCAAACACCACACTGTCCACTCCTAGGCCAACTTCATACTCACCAGGAATGCCTGTATGAATATGCAACGATGTAAAGGTAACACTAGATAATGTATTTTATGGGCTGATGATGTAGGCAATTTTGGCCTAACAAAAGTATTGTAATACAAGTCTATGATGGGAGATCGGTTAGGACAAGAAAACTATATAAAAGCCGTTATTACCTTCAGTAATTAACTTTCCGAGGAGACCCACAATACGGGTTTCTGCGGGGTCAGTGAGGGAGCACAGGAGGACCCACTACACAAGAGCTGCCTTCCTCTTCAGTATCACTAGTGTACTCTTTTTCTTTTGACAGCTTCAACACTCCGCTGGATGCCTGATATTGTGGAGACTGTGTCTGCTATCGTAGTCCACTCTCTTTCTTTCTTTTAAATATTCCAAAAAGAACATCCTTCGAACTCTTGACAGAGCTTACCACCTTTAACACCTCTTTCTCGACTTGAAGTTAAATGATCTTTGTTATTTTTTGATAAACAATGTTGGATTGAGTATTTAGGATTTCCTAACCTGAGATAAGATAGGATGAAGTAAGATAAGATAGGATTACTAAAGTTAGTTAGGATTTGCTTCTGTAATACCAAATTGAATCCTATCCGGAAAAATCCTATCTAGACTTTTCCTATCTTAACTTAAGACTTAAGATAGGAAGTTTCTGTAATACGGCCGCAGATTCTTGATTCAGTTGTCTGTGTGAGTCTTCTGAGTAAGTTTGAAGCATTTGGAGTTCAACTCAGTGATTTTTACATTAAAGCACCTAAAAGGTAGAAACTGGCTGTTTTTGCCTTTATCTGACTTGATGGCTTCCAGTGACCTGCTGACACACGGGACCAAGTTTTCTACAATGGTCTTACTTTTTCTACAGCATACCTGAAGAAGCAATATTAGACACACTCATGTTGCTTTTTAGGCATAAGCCAGTGTGAAATCTCCTTTTGTGGCCTGTATGATATAATAGCCACCTAATAAGTTCTAAATGGAGATTTAATAATAAAATACAACTGTATGATCGGCATGGGACCTTGAATTGAGCTGTTGTGATTTAGGGCCCCTAGGAGGCCCCTGAAGAGAAGTGGCTTGGGAAAGGTGGTAGAAGGTTGAGATTCAAGATTCTTGATTCAGCTGTCTGTGTGAGTCTTCTGAGTAAGTTTGAAGCCATTTGGAGCTCAACTCAGTGATTTTTACATTAAAGCACCTAGAAGGTAGAAACTGGCTGTTTTAGCCTTTACTGCCAGCTAGATGCGCAAGCAAGCCATGTTACTCTTTATAGCCCCCCGAAGCCAATTATCCTTACCACAACCACCACAAGTGTGTGCCTAAATCCAAGTTATTGATTATATGCATGTCGACTGGTTAACCCTACAGCTACGGACATCAGCCTCACGGCCGACGTGCTGGCACACAGGATTAACCTCCTTCATGTTGGTGTGTATTACCACCACCACTCCACTAGATGGCGCTGTCGCAAAAATAACTAGGGTCCTAGAACTGCGGTCCCAGGATTGCGGGGGTCCTCAAACTGCAGCCTCGGTACTGCAGCTTCATACTATTGGATTTTCATGGCCTACCGCATCAGAACTAGCCACACTTATGCTTGATTTGGAATGTCTTTGAGTCAAATGCAAGTCACACTCCTGTACCAGACTTTTTTTGAAATCCTTATAAAAATATAAGTATAGATACTGTGTTCGTAATCTCCACACACTTGTCCCGTAGGATATTTTTTGTGGCCTTAGTAATGTACTCAAATGGCACCACGGTACAGTTATCCAACGCCAGCTTGACCAGGTGCAACTGGATGATTGGACGAAGCAGCTCTTTTATGGACTTTATGCATGATCTCATGTCTGCATATTTTAATCATAGTATCGGCTTGTCTCTAGAATTATAAAGCCTTTCTGAATGTACAAAATATACAACTAAATTAGGAGTGCTAATCCTTATTAGTGCAAACCAAAAAAAAACTATAAAGAGTCAAAACAAACAAACAAAAGGCACTAAATAAAATTGCTCTAAGAAAGACTATTGCACTTTGGAAGAAAATTTCTTATAAAAACACTGAACTTGCACTTGAATGCAATAAATAAAAAATTAAAAGAAATAGGATGTGCTTTGCTAAGTATCACTGTGCCCAAGATAAATTCCTGTCTGGGACAATAAAGTGTCTATTCCGTTCTCTTCTAATATTAAAAGACTCAGCAGAATCTTTTAAGTGTTCTTAAAGTTTGTGTAATTTGGAGTTTTGATTGCCCAGGGAAAGAAAATGTACTTAAGTATGTTTGTCCAACCTGTGATGCAGCTGTATCGTCTACCAGAGGGAAGGAGAATAAACAGGTTTTCATCAAGATGGGAGGGAATTATTTTTTCGACATTCAAAATTAAAAGCAAACAAAAATATTTAAAAGAAAACATTTTAACCTTACTCACATTAATTCAACTTTTTCACATTCTTCATACTTTTTAAAAAATTGAAAATCAACTTTCATGCATTTTTGAGTGCTTTTCTGACTTTATGTTGAGTGTGTATGGGATGGAATGTTTGTGCCTAGACTGGCAGAACTAAAAACATAAAAGTACATAAAATGTACTGTTGTAAAATGTTAATTAAATCACAATGAACACATTTTTTATTGCATATAAGACACTTTTAGGCTTTTATTAGAAACTTGTTAACATTCAAAATTCAAAGTGGAAAAAAAAAGTCTCTTGGAGCCATACCCTAAATCCAACAGGAAGTCAGACATGTTGATTTATTTACAAACGTTTTCCCTGTTTTCCCTGTTTACAGGCGCTTTACTTTTAAAGGGGTGGTATTATGCTCCTTTTCAGGTTCAAAATCCTAATTAGGGGTTGTACCAGAACAGGTTTATATGGTTTAAATTTCAAAAAACACCATATTTTTCTCATACTGCAAATTGCTGCAGCTCCTCTTTTCAGCCTGTCTGTTGTACGCGCCGCTCTTGAGCTACAGAATGATGCATCTTACTTGTACCATATCTTTGTTGGGAGTTGCACATGCGCAGTTCCTAGGTAAGGACTACTAGCCAATCAGAAGCAGAGAAGGGCGGGTCGTAAGAAACAAGGTAGTGTGATCCAAATCAAAGCCGAGACCATAACCTAGCAGATGGTATAAGTTATTACCAGTCCAGAACCACACAACATCATTGTTCCACATCTTGCCATCAGAACTGAACGTTGGACTGTTCTGATGATCTATGCTGCCTTGCTGTAAAAAGGCTTCCATAGCGCAAATTGAGAGACTCGACTCTACTCGGCCCTGCTCCGTTTTCCATTGCAGATAGGTACCCAGAGATAGCGACGCCACACACAACGGCCGCGACGTAATGTTCAATGCGACACACACACCAGCGATCCACACAGGCTTGCCTGCAGAGGCGTTTTTGGGATCTTGAAACATTGGGGGCTTAGCCCAGCCCATAAAACTTCATATCTTCACATAGTAATTGACATCCCCCCACCCCAAATTTAAGTCTGTAAAGCGTAACGGTAACAGGTGTGTAATTATAATAATTTAACAACAAAACTGCAACATTTTGAACAGGGGAGTCTGGGGGTACTCCGGCAGAAAAATGTAAGTGTTAAACTCAATTTATTGTGGGAATTATTTATGTAAAGGGACACACAAAATTTAGGTGTTGCTGAATTGTGGTGAATATTTAAGAACATTTTGATATTTTATGACTTTATAAGTGATTATTTATTTCCATCTTAAATATGCAATTGTACGACTACCTGCCTTGGCCAGAACACTCTTGGATAAAGAGTTTTTCTGGTTCAATAAAGGTTTAATGAAACTATTTAAAATCTAAAACTGTAACAGAATATAATGCAGAGCAGCTCTCAGCTTTCAGATATGTTTCTCCTGTAGATCAACTTTTAATATCATCACTGCTGAAGAAGTCAGAATTCTGAGAAAAAAGTCAGAATTCTGAGAAAAAAGTCTGACTTTAATCTCAGAATTCTGAGTTCAAATTCAGAATTCTGACTTTAATCTCAGAATTCTGACGTTAAACTCAGAATTCTGACTTTTTTCTCAGGATTCTGACTTTAAACTCAGAAGTCTGACTTTAATCTCAGTAATCAAAAAATTTCACACATGGCCTCTAATCCTCTTCCGCACTGTCACTCTCGGTCGCTCCCGCGATTTAACATTAAGCTTGGGCTTTTGATGCCCAGGGCTAATGACGCCGCTGACATACTGAGTTGATGGCTTCCGGTGACCTTTTGACACATTGGACAAAGTTTTCTACAATGGTCTTACTTTGTTCTACAGCATACATGAGGAAACGGTTTTAGAAACGTATGCTGCTTTTTAAGGCCAAAGCAAGTGTGGCGTCTCCTTTTTGTGTCTTATGACAACCTCAGACAGATGTTAACCTCATGTTAACCTCAGACAGATAACCACAGACAGGTAACCACAGACTGGTAACCACAGACAGGTAACCACAGACAGACGGGTAACCACAAACATACTCATAACCACAGACAGACAGATAACTATAGACAGACAGGTAAATAGAGATGAACCGGTAACCACAGACAGATTACCAAAGACAGACAGGTAACCATAGAATGACAGGTAACTACAGACAGATAACCACAAACATTCTTGAAACAACAGACTGGTAACCACAGACTGGTAACCACAGACAGACCAGTAACCACAAACATACTCGTAACCACAGACAGACAGATTACCAAAGACAGACAGGTAACCATAGAATGACAGGTAACTACAGACAGATAACCACAAACATTCTTGAAACAACAGACTGGTAACCACAGACTGGTAACCACAGACAGACCAGTAACCACAAACATACTCGTAACCACAGACAGACAGATAACCATAGATAGACAGGTAACTACGGACAGACAGGTACAGAGAGACTGGTAACCACAGACATACTTGTTACCACAGACTGGTAACCACAGACAGACAGGTAACCACAGACAGGCTGGTCACTACAGACAGACAGGTGACTACAGACAGACAGGTAACTGAAGACAGGTAACCACAGACTGGTAACCATAGATAGGTAACCAAAGACAGGTAACCACAGACAGACTGGGTAACCACAGACTGGGAACCACAGACAGGTAACCATAGACAGGTAACCACAGACAGACAGGTAACCATAGACAGACAGGTAACTACAGAGAGGTAACTGCAGACAGGTAACCACAGACAGACTGGGAACCACAGACATGTAACCATAGACAGGTATCCACAGACAGACAGGTAACCATAGACAGACAGGTAACTACAGAGAGACTGGTAACCACAGACAGGTAGCCACAGACAGACTGGTAAACACAGACAGGTAACTACAGACAGACTGGTAACCATAGACAGGTACCCACAGACTGGTAACAACACACGGGCACCCACAGACAGACCAGTAACCACAAACATACTGGTAACCACAGACAGACAGATAACCATAGATAGACAGGTAACTACGGACAGACAGGTACAGAGAGACTGGTAACCACAGACAGACAGTTAACTAAAGACTGGTAACCACAGACATACTTGTTACCACAGACTGGTAACCACAGACAGACAGGTAACCACAGACAGACTGGTGACTACAGACAGACAGGTAGCCACAGACAGGCTACCTGACCCTGAAGGAGAAGATATCAGAGATGACAATCACAATGAACTGGAGGACAGAGAAGATTTAGAGGAGCAGAATGGAACTGGTCTATATGTGCGTCAGATGTATATTGACAGGATTTTCAATGTCTGAAACAACAGCAAAAATCACATTAAAGTGGGCCACCATATTGCCTCTCTTACCTATTAGACTTAAATAAGTAGCAACCAACTTAATAGACATATAAATTTATTTTTTGAAGTTTTCTCAAGTTACATACTAATAATAATACATAATCAATAAATTACTGTAACAAATTCTACAGCACTTGAGTCTCACTTCATTCATATCAAAAATACAACATATTTACTATACAAACTGTAAACCAATTATCTCATAAAACAAGTGACATACTGTTCATTCAATAAATTGTTCCAAGAAATTGTCCAGTACGAAAGTCTAATTTAATTAATATCAAAATCCTCAAGGTTATTAATAAAACAACAAGGTTACCATACAAACTGTAAACCTATTATCTCACAAAACAAGTGACATACTGTTCATTCAATAAATTATTCCAAGAAATTCTACAGCACTTAAGTTTCATTTCATTCATATCAAAATCCTCAAGGTTATTAAATGTACAACATAAACTGTAAACCGATGTAAAACTAATAAGGCAGTGAGGTATTTTAGACATATTAGAAGTAGGCCTACTCAATATATTCACTTTTGAAACCGGTTTAAAAAAAAGAAAGAAAATAATTAGCCTAAAATGCCCTGATGGAAGTACTCAAGATATTCACAACTCCAGCGACTGTTTGTGCAACTCTAATTTTAATTTGAATCTCTGAAGCTGTAAGACTTCAATCTCCAGCAGCAATTTCCTCTCTTCTAGTTCAAGATTTCTGTATTGTTTGTCTAGCACTCGACACCGATGGGCAAACCATGGGACCAGCAGCTGTAGCTGATGCTGATACTGATGCTGATGCTGATGCTGATGCTGATGCTGATGCTGAAGCTGAAGCTGATACGGACGCTGACTCCGACTCTTCATCTCCCGTCCCCTCTTCGCTTCGGTCCCAAGTCAAAGACAGGGTCACTAAAAATAAGTAGACATAAAATTACCTTACTTGCTTCATGAATCTGATTCCTACATTAAACGTTATATATTGCAGATCTAGACCACAGGTTCCTTGTATTATAGGCTGAGCCATTACGTTGGTCACGTTTATTTGCTGGCTAGCAAGCTTAATGGTTCACATTAGAATACATCAACTTGACTTTATTAGCATCAAATCGAGGGCATAAAGGAAAAGTAAAAAAACAAACTGATTTCTTTAAAACAACCACCCGTTGTTACCTGTATTCTCTTCTTGACTCTCTGGCTCTTCCTCTTGACAAGGCGGGGTGCTGTCAGTGGCTGAGGGAACTCCGCCGGAAACGTTGACACCACACACTCCACTTTCCCGTCCTGCGCTTATCCCCCAGAACATAGGCAACTGTCCACCATATATATTCATCACCATTTCCGTGGTATCTTTAAGTTTCTCTCTGGGTCCTCCTCCTGTTTTTGGATATTTTCTCTTAAATATTTCTTTTTTGGCATCTTGTACCATGTTTTTGTATCTTTTCTGTATGTCCTTAACGCTCCGCTCAACGGTTGGATCAACGCTGTTAACTGTTGTGGCGATTTTTTCCAAATTAAACATTTCTTTTTGTTACTACATTCTCCGCTAAATTTCCCAAGTAAAATGTCCTTTTAACTGTTATACACCTCCAACAAGGAGGAAAACTAAAATAAGAAAAAAAACAAAACACATGCTCTGTTTTCATGATGAGAGATTTTGCCTTAGTTGTTGCGGTGGCGTCTCTTTCAGTTGTC
Source organism: Lepomis macrochirus (assembly GCA_024633595.2). Taxonomy (NCBI): domain Eukaryota; kingdom Metazoa; phylum Chordata; class Actinopteri; order Centrarchiformes; family Centrarchidae; genus Lepomis; species Lepomis macrochirus. The sequence continues at coordinate 595,669 of JALXJV020000027.1, read as the reverse complement.
TTCATTAGGTTCTCTGTACAGAAGGTTGCTATGCTGCCTGGATCAAGGAATGCATATGTGAGAATATACTTGCTCCCTTTTGCCACCTTGACTCGTACAGGAACTATAGAAAGTGCACAGTCCCTCCCGGCCCCAGTTGCCTCACCTGCTGAAACAAGAGCACTACTAATTAGCATTTCACTTGTCTCAGTTGGTTGATTTTTTTGATTTGGTGCTTTTACTCTTTGAATGTGGAGCACAGTCGGGTGTCTCTTCTGACAAACTTGACACATGATTCTTCTTTTGCAATTCTTGCTCAGATGTCCTTTCATTAGGCAACCAAAGCAATAACCACTATTTCTCAAGAAATCATCCTTTTTTTCATGTGGCTGGATTTTGAATTGTGAGCAGTCAGTCAGGGCGTGTTTTGCATCCTGCATCACATTACAGTGTCCTCGCAAATACATTGCATAAGTGTGCAGCGCTTTCCCATCTTCAGCTTTAATTGCTGTCCAGTTTAAGGCCTTTTCCAAATAAGCTCCTGAAATTTTCATTTCATTCCCAAAATGTTCCTTTAAAAGCTTTTTAGCTTCAGTGTAGCCTCTATTTGCATCCATATGTAAACAGCTTCTAACCAGATCTCTTGGCAGACCTGATGTAAATTGTTCAAGGTAATAGAACCTGTCCTGATTGTTTTTAGTCTTCTCTTCGATCAAGTGTTCAAATGCATGGATAAAAGACTGATATGTCAGTGAGTTACCATCAAACACTGCAACTTCCCTTGCAGGTTGTAGAAACAGTTTCTGTTGTGAAATAATAAGTTCAGCAATGTCACTTTGTCTTTGAATAACCATATTCATGTTATCATGAGCACTGTGATCTATAGGTGGATTGATTAGATCACTATCATCGTGCACATTGTGCTGCTGTCTTTGAATGCCAGACTCTCTTGTTGGCTGAAGATTGCTGAAGACTGTTCTCTTCACTGGGGTTTCATTCATTCATAAATTCGATCAGCTGGTTTTACTCACGGCCCCGTATGGCTGTTTCCACCGTCATGATCGGCAGCATCCAGAGTTTCTCTGTTTGTTCTCAGTCTTTAGAGCCTATTAGTGACTTGTGGTGGCGTCTCTTTCAGTTGTTGTCTTCATGTTCCTCAGACGCCCTTCTAGAGGAGGACAGTGACTCGTGTGCGTGTAAAAAGCACTCGCGGAGATCCTTCAGTTTGTTTCCAATACTAGGTTTATTTACTTTAGACAAAACAACAATAAATTCTCCGCAGTGGACTATCTGCTATATCTAAGCCATAGTCAAAGTCTATCTTTGTGAAACTGGCCCTTGGAAGGACTTTTGCATCAGTGTTTAGGACAGGATAGTTCAAGCACTGCAAGTCAAGTGTCTTTACAAATTATATGAAGGTATGTGAACTACGGCAATATATAACCACAGATGCAGGACCAAAAATGTTTGGATAAAGTGTGTGAGGATCGAGGGAGACTTGAGATATTAAACAGCAACAGCAACAGCGAACAAAAATAACAACAGCTGGGTTTAGGTAACACTGTACTAGAACAGGGGTAGGGTTTTATATATCTATCTATATCTATCTATATCTATCTATATATATATATACATATATAGATAGATATAGATATAGATATATAGATATATAGGATATATGAAAGAAAAAGAAGAATGTATAGATATATATTCATTATTCTTTTTCCTTCATATCTCTTAAGGCTAAAAGGGAAAACCCATCAGGATGCTTGTAGTACAATAAACCTACAGAAAGACATTAACTTAAGGTTTTATTCTTTCTTGTTCAGGTTGTTTTCAGAAGCTTCACTGTTAAAGCATTCCATAATATCTCTGAGTTGCCAATAATCATTAAACAAAGTTGTAGCAGTATTAGTAGTGGTAGTAAACTTCAAACTCACCAGAACGCTCTGGTGTCTTATTATTAAGTTCACAAAATAATCTATAAAGTCATTAAAATTAAACAAAGAATCGCTTTATGTATATATATTTTCTTGGCAGCGTAAAGTCAAAATCAGTTGAAGTGACTGACAGTGATTGGTCACATCAAACATGAGTGCTGAAATGTGTGGAACACAAGCAATAGAAACAAATTCAAATCACAGCTGGGGCATCCTAACTGACGACATTTTATCACTTTAGACAGACAGTAGCTTTCAATATCAGAACAAAGTGGCTTTGCTTTATAAATCGTCCTAATCATTACTTTTGGTATTTCCTTGTTAGTTGTGTGGTGGGGTTAAGAGTATTAATCTATCTCAGTCACTCTCCCCTTGTCGTCTGACCGCTTCACAGTTTGGGACAGACTTTGTAAATAGTTCTTATTTGTGTAAGTATTCTCCCATTAATCAATTGTTTTATAGAACCTCTGAAAATTGTGACCTATGGGGTTGGTGGAAAATGGTGACCCAAAGTGACACCTTTAGAATGCTTTCCCTATTCTGACAAGAGTGACTTTATTCTAACCCCAGTTTGTGTCTATTTCCCTCAGAGATGTGATGGAGTAGATAGCATGAAAAGGAAAAGGAAGGCAACACAATGACTAGTGTTATTTCGTTAAAAGATGTGATTTGTCTCCATCTAGTGACCAAAAGTATATTCTGCAGCACATGATTCAGAGTGACCTTTGTTTTAATCCAACCCCAATGTGTGTGTGTCAGTTCTGGGAATAACCTGCTCCTTCAGTTTAAAGAAATGACAGTTCTCAGCTGTGAAACAAGTCCCTACTTAAAAATATTCATGTAGAACAAAAAATGTTAATATGAAGTTAAAAGGATTCATTGTTTGAATAGTTTTTAAACAACTTTACCTTTATCGTGTCAGATGTTACATGATAAAAATAAGCTTGTGTTTTACACAATGTGTAAATAGTTTTATATTTATATAGATCAATTTAGTGGAGACGTGTAGTAGATAGATAGATGCTGCTTTTTAAGGCCTAAGCAATTGTGGCATCTCCTGCAGTGATCTTATGACACAACAGCCACCTGATGAGTTCTGAATGATTCCGAATTCCGTTGTTGTTGAGAGAGTCATGTTTAAGACTTGCTGCTGAAAAAAACGCTTGTTTTCGGTTCAAAAATTGGATAAACACCGACTTTCTATGAGAAAAATGCAAAAGAAGTGACCAGAATACTCCAGAGGAGAGAAATAGAGGAAAAAGAAGGAGAAAGAAAGAGAAAAAAGGAAAAGAGATACAGTTTGAAGAAGGAGCACAGAGGACAGGAGCTCAGAAACAGCATCGAGCTGAAGAGAAACAAACAAGGAGAGGACAAAAACAAACAAAGAAGAAGAAAGAGGGACTCAAACAAGTAACAGCAAAATACTGGACACTGAAATCAGTAACTTTCTGCACTAAAATTCAACTGTATGATCAGGGTGGCACCCTGAATTGATCTGTTGTGGTTTGGGGCTCCTAGGGGCCTCCTGAAAAAAGTTGCCTGGGGAAGGAGCTAGAAGGTTGAAATTTCAGATTCTTGATTCAGCTGTCTGTCTGAGTGTTCTGTGCGAGTTTGAAGCCGTTTGGAGTTCGACTCAGTCATTCACACTTTAATGCCTCTAACACACAGAAACTGCGTGTTTGAGCCTTGAAACGCTGATCAGACAGCCTTCACCGACCTGTTGACCCAGGAGACTAGCTTTATCCACAATGGGGTCTCACTTTGCACCACATCACAGCCAGAAAGACAGTTCCAGACGTTTTATCTGCTTTTAAAGCCTAAGTGAGTGTGTGTAGTGTCAGTCGGTGGTCTTATGACACAACAGCCACCTGATGAGTTCTGAATGGAGTTTCTGCACTAAAATGTAACTGTATGATCAGGGTGGCACCCTGAATTGATCTGTTGTGGTTTGGGGCCCCTAGGGGCCTCCTGAAAAAAGTTGCCTGGGGAAGGAGCTAGAAGGTTGAAATTTCAGATTCTTAATTCAGCTGTCTGTCTGAGTGTTCTGTGCGAGTTTGAAGCCGTTTGGAGTTCGACTTCAGTCATTCACACTTTAATGCCTCTAACACACAGAAACTGCGTGTTTGAGCCTTGAAACGCTGATCAGAACAGCCTTCACCGACCTGTTGACCCAGGAGACCAGCTTTATCCACAATGGGGTCTCACTTTGCACCACATCACAGCCAGAAAGACAGTTCCAGACGTTTTATCTGCTTTTAAAGCCTAAGTGAGTGTGTGTAGTGTCAGTCGGTGGTCTTATGACACAACAGCCACCTGATGAGTTCTGAATGGAGTTTCTGCACTAAAATGTAACTGTATGATCAGGGTGGCACCCTGAATTGATCTGTTGTGGTTTGGGGCCCCTAGGGGCCTCCTGAAAAAAGTTACCTGGGGAAGGAGCTAGAAGGTTGAAATTTCAGATTCTTGATTCAGCTGTCTGTCTGAGTGTTCTGTGCGAGTTTGAAGCCGTTTGGAGCTCGACTCAGCAATTTCACCGGATGCCTCTGACATGCAGAAACAGCCGTCTGAAGCTCTGTGTACGTTTAAGCTTCAGTCAACTCAGTAACACACAGAAACTGCTGTGTTTGAGCCTTGAAACGCTGATCAGAAAGCCTTCACCGACCTGTTGACCCAGGAGACCAGCTTTATCCACAATGGGGTCTCACTTTGCACCACATCACAGCCAGAAAGACAGTTCCAGACGTTTTATCTGCTTTTAAAGCCTAAGTGAGTGTGTGTAGTGTCAGTCGGTGGTCTTATGACACAACAGCCACCTGATGAGTTCTGAATGGAGTTTCTGCACTAAAATGTAACTGTATGATCAGGGTGGCACCCTGAATTGATCTGTTGTGGTTTGGGGCCCCTAGGGGCCTCCTGAAAAAAGTTACCTGGGGAAGGAGCTAGAAGGTTGAAATTTCAGATTCTTGATTCAGCTGTCTGTCTGAGTGTTCTGTGCGAGTTTGAAGCCAATTTGGAGCTCGACTCAGCAATTTCACACCGTGATGCCTCTGACATGCAGAAACAGCCGCCTGAAGCCTCTGTGTGCGTTTGAAGCCGTTTGCAAGCTCAACTCAGTCAACTTACACTGTAAGGCCTCAAACACGCGGAAACTGTGTGTTTGAGCCTGCAAAGGCTGATCAGACAGCTTCCACTGAACATGTTGAACCAGGAGACCAGCTTTATCCACAATGGGGTCTCACTTTGCACCACATCACAGCCAGAAAGACAGTTCCAGACGTTTTATCTGCTTTTAAAGCCTAAGTGAGTGTGTGTAGTGTCAGTCGGTGGTCTTATGACACAACAGCCACCTGATGAGTTCTGAATGGAGTTTCTGCACTAAAATGTAACTGTATGATCAGGGCGGCACCCTGAATTGATCTGTTGTGGTTTGGGGCCCCTAGGGGCCTCCTGAAAAAAGTTGCCTGGGGAAGGAGCTAGAAGGTTGAAATTTCAGATTCTTAATTCAGCTGTCTGTCTGAGTGTTCTGTGCGAGTTTGAAGCCGTTTGGAGTTCGCTTCAGTCATTCACACTTTAATGCCTCTAACACACAGAAACTGCTTGTTTGAGCCTTGAAACGCTGATCAGAAAGCCTTCACCGACCTGTTGACCCAGGAGACCAGCTTTATCCACAATGGGGTCTCACTTTGCACCACATCACAGCCAGAAAGACAGTTCCAGACGTTTTATCTGCTTTTTAAAGCCTAAGTGAGTGTGTGTAGTGTCAGTCGGTGGTCTTATGACACAACAGCCACCTGATGAGTTCTGAATGGAGTTTCTGCACTAAAATGTAACTGTATGATCAGGGCGGCACCCTGAATTGATCTGTTGTGGTTTGGGGCCCCTAGGGGCCTCCTGAAAAAAGTTGCCTGGGGAAGGAGCTAGAAGGTTGAAATTTCAGATTCTTAATTCAGCTGTCTGTCTGAGTGTTCTGTGCGAGTTTGAAGCCGTTTGGAGTTCGACTCAGTCATTCACACTTTAATGCCTCTAACACACAGAAACTGCTTGTTTGAGCCTTGAAACGCTGATCAGAAAGCCTTCACCGACCTGTTGACCCAGGAGACCAGCTTTATCCACAATGGGGTCTCACTTTGCACCACATCACAGCCAGAAAGACAGTTCCAGACGTTTTATCTGCTTTTAAAGCCTAAGTGAGTGTGTGTAGTGTCAGTCGGTGGTCTTATGACACAACAGCCACCTGATGAGTTCTGAATGGAGTTTCTGCACTAAAATGTAACTGTATGATCAGGGTGGCACCCTGAATTGATCTGTTGTGGTTTGGGGCCCCTAGGGGCCTCCTGAAAAAAGTTACCTGGGGAAGGAGCTAGAAGGTTGAAATTTCAGATTCCTGATTCAGCTGTCTGTCTGAGTGTTCTGTGCGAGTTTGAAGCCATTTGGAGCTCGACTCAGCAATTTCACACCGTGATGCCTCTGACATGCAGAAACAGCCGTCTGAAGCCTCTGTGTGCGTTTAAGCCGTTTGCAAGCTCAACTCAGTCAACTTACACTGTAAGGCCTCAAACACGTGAAACTGTGTGTTTGAGCCTGCAAAGGCTGATCAGACAGCTTCCACTGAACATGTTGAACCAGGAGACCAGCTTTATCCACAATGGGGTCTCACTTTGCACCACATCACAGCCAGAAAGACAGTTCCAGACGTTTTATCTGCTTTTAAAGCCTAAGTGAGTGTGTGTAGTGTCAGTCGGTGGTCTTATGACACAACAGCCACCTGATGAGTTCTGAATGGAGTTTCTGCACTAAAATGTAACTGTATGATCAGGGTGGCACCCTGAATTGATCTGTTGTGGTTTGGGGCCCCTAGGGGCCTCCTGAAAAAAGTTGCCTGGGGAAGGAGCTAGAAGGTTGAAATTTCAGATTCTTAATTCAGCTGTCTGTCTGAGTGTTCTGTGCGAGTTTGAAGCCGTTTGGAGTTC